>CM053033.1:69345907-69921591 GCA_028564925.1 Lithobates sylvaticus | reverse complement strand
TCCCCCAAAAACGTTGAACGTAAAATAACCTGGTGGAGGCTACAGCAGCCAGAGAGACTTGCTATTGAAAATTCTTTTGGGCAATGACAGTCACTTTAAACTATAGGAGAATGGCTATACACATACAGTCATAGCCAAAAATATTGGCACGCCTGCATTTGTCAGATAATGCACCACTTCAGCCCATCATGGAACCCAGAATCTTTTGTTTCAGCTCCCCATGCACCACCTATGTCTAAGTCCCCCTTTGTCCATTAGGGGCACAGGGTGACGGAGAAAAAAATGGACAGCTGTTTAATGGACAATGAGAAGGTGGTTACTTAAAATGTAACAGTAATATGTATCCACAATATCTCCCAGGAGAAATTTATTTGAATATATATATATATATATATATTTATCTATATATATCTATAGATATATATTTATATATATATATATATATATATATATATATAATATATATATATAATATATACATATACATACACACACACACAGACTGGAGGAGGCTGTATGCAGATGGAAGCACTCAAGCGGGGTGCGACGGGGGTTCTGTTACAGTAGTCTTCAAATTTTATAATGCCATGCACACGGTCAAGACATCCAATGGCAAAGCAACCCCAAAACATCAGTGAACCTCCACCATGTTTGAGTGCATTCTTTTCTTTAAAAGGCCTCATTTCTTTTTCTGAAAACCGTATGGGCTTTACCAAAAGGATTTCATTTTGTTTTGTCTGGCCACAGCATATTCTCCCAAAAGGATTTTGGCTCTCTGGTACGTTTTGTCAAACTTCAATCTGGCTTTTTTACGTTTCTGTGTCAGCAGTGGGGTCTTCCTGGGTCTCCTACCATAGTGTCCCTTTTCATTCAGATGGCGATGTATAGTGCGAGGTGACACAGTTGTACCCTGTGCCTGAAGATGCGCTTGAATTTGTCTAGAAGTTGATTGAGGTTCTTTATCCACCAAACAATCCTTTGTTGCAATCGTTGATCAATTTTTCAAGAGATTAGCTACAGTGCCATGGGCTGTAAACTTTGACAATGTTGCGCACAGTGGACACAGGAACATTAAGATCTCCGGAGATGGACTTGTAACCTTGGGATTCTCCATGCTATTCCACAATTTGTGTTCTCAATCCTCAGACAATTCTTTGTTGCTCTTTCTCTTCTCTATGTTCCATGTGGCACACAGAGACAAACAGAAAAGGTTGAGAACATTTTTCACCAATTTAACTGGTTGCCCGTATGATTTCTATATAGTCAGCGCCTGTTAATTGATAAGCGAGTTTAAAATTACAAAATTACAGGAGCAGCACAAACTTGGAATGCAATTATTTCTTACAAATTCTGAGAAGGTGCCAATAATTTTACCCAGTCCATTGTTGGTGTTTTCTGTGGAATGTGTCAGATTTTGCTTTTTGTTTCTACACTTTTTTTGTCATACCAATATAAACAAACAAAACAAACAAACATAAGAATGCCTAAACATTTGTAATTGCAACAATTGTCTGGATAAATCCAGGGGTTCCAATATTTTTGGCCAACACTGTATTTGTGAACAGTCAAGAAAAAAAAAAAAAAAAAAGACAATCCTTTTCATCCAGCTTTCTAATCCAGACACCCTGCTAGATACCATTGCCAAGTTCTGACCAATAACTTTTTGCACTGCAGTCAAAACAATACCGCTTGGTAAAGACAAGTGAAAAGAGAGCATCTTCTTATACGCCTTCCTCCTTTAACCACTTCAGCCCAGGACCAATTGGCAGCCAAAGGACCAGCCCCTTTTTGCGATTCGGCACTGCGTCGCTTTAACTAACTATTGCGCGGTCATGCGACGTGGCTCCAAAACAAAATTGGCGTCCTTTTTTTTTTCCCACAAATAGAGCTTTCTTTTGGTGGTATTTGATCGCCCCTGCGGTTTTTATTTTTTGCGCTATAAACAAAAATAGAGCGACAATTATGAAAAAAATGCAATATTTTTTACTTTTTGCTATAATAAATATCCCCAAAAAATATATATAAAAAACATTTTTTTTTTCCCTCAGTTTAGGCGATACGTATTCTTCTACATAATTTTTGGTAAAAAAAAATCGCAATTAGCGATTATTGATTAGTTTGCGCAAAAGTTATAGCGTTTACAAAATAGGGGATAGTTTTATAGCATTTTTATTAATATTTTTTTTTTTATTAGTAATGGCGGCGATCAGCGATTTTTATTGTGACTGCGACATTTTGGCGGACACATCGGACATTTTTGACACATTTTTTGGGACATTTGTCATTCATACAGCAATCACTGCTATTTAAATAGCACTGATTCCTATGTAAATGACAGTTGTAAAGATGTTCTTTATCTGTTTTCAGAGCACCGATCGGCACTCACGGGACCCGCCACCTCTCTGCTCTAACCGCCTGACAGCTACAGCAAGCCGTGCCGAGATTCCCCCTCTGATGTCAGTCAGGAGGAGAGAGCCGGCCAATTCGGCGCTCTGAAAACAGGTAAAGAAGTGCTTATTTTTATAACACGGATACAGGGGCACACAGGA
The DNA here is from genome assembly GCA_028564925.1 of Lithobates sylvaticus. NCBI lineage: Eukaryota > Metazoa > Chordata > Amphibia > Anura > Ranidae > Lithobates > Lithobates sylvaticus. The sequence goes on along the minus strand of CM053033.1, from coordinate 69,919,042 downwards.
TTATAAAAAAATAAAAAATAAAAACGGAGGATGGCAGAATGGATTAAAAAAAAAAATGATTTTTATTAAATTTATTTTAATAAAATTCTTTTGGAGTTAGGGTTGATAAAATAATAATTACTCCAAAAGCATTTTTATTAAAATAAATTTAATTTAAAAAAATAAAATAAAAAAAATAAAACTCATTGATTTTTATCCACCCTGCTACAAAACTATCTAAAATTTCTCTTTAAAAAGGGAGTCTGGCGAAGAATTTTTTTTTAAAAAGTCAGCAGCTACAAATACTGCAGCTGCTGACTTTTCAAATATGGACACTCGCCAGTCCCAGGGTCCAGCGACGTCGGCAACCGAGGCCGAACCGTCCCTCGGTCCTCAGATGCTGCCACGGCCATCTTGGGTATGGGAATAAGGAAATGAAGCGTTGCGGCTTCACTTCCTGGTTCCCTACTGCACATGCGCGAGTCGCGCAGCGCAATAGGAATGCTCCGTGCTGTCTCTTGGACCCGTGTGTGTCCCAGCAGACAGCGCGGCGGGACAGGAAGAGGCAAAGACTCCCGTGGGAGTCTATGCCCTAAAGTGGGTGCAAATACCTGTCTTAGACAGGTATCTGCACCCTCCTCCCCCTGAAAGGTGCCAAATGTGACACCGGAGGGGGGAGGGTTCCGAAAAGCGGAGGTTCAATTTGTGTGAACCTCCGCTTTAAGATACATGAATAATTTAGTTTATTCAGCATGAAATGGAGCTTGGTTATGTAGCATGAGACATGTATATTCTGCAACATTATTTACATTTTTGGTAAACTCATTCAATGAATCCAAGCTCTGCAAACTGAGATAACATGCACTGCATTGATGCAGTCACACAATTTCACAGTAACCATGAGATAAAAACAAAGTTCAGGAATATTCCTTTATCCCATTATTTTGCAAATCTACACACACTATAAACTCTATGATTGAATCGGTTTGGATATCGCTGTTTTACTAACCCGACAGCTTATTATTCTAAATAGGAAACCTTAATTTGTTTGCAAATATTAGATATTCTAACTACCAGCAAGAATCAGTCTATACATTTAAAGAGCACCTGTCATTTCAGATCCATCATGGCAGTGCCTGTTAGCGGGCATCCACTCACCTGCTGCCACCACGTCCCTCACCTTGTTGTGTCACTGCCGCATCACCAGCTGTCCCATTAAAGTGAACAGGACTGTCGATGAGCCAACAGCGGGTCAGAGGAGGAGCCACTGTCAGACAGAGATGACAGTTGCTCTTTAAAAATTATGATTAAATCAAATCCACCCTGGAGGATGGTATAAAGCTTTTACTGAAACTTCAGCAGCAGGAGGGAGGAGGGGGCGGTGAATACAAAGAAGAGAAAGGAGAGCCGCCGTGATATACCGTGCTCAGTTTGTGCTGTATAACTTGCTTAAAAAAGGGAATAGAAATCAATTTTTTTTTTAGAGTAACAAACGCTTTAATTATTCATCAGGTAAAGTGGGGTAAACAACGGTTGTAAATAACCAGATGTAAAGTCAACTCACAGCTGTGGATTAAAGCGGTTCTGCACACAATTATTTTTTTTTCTTCTCCTGTTAAAATACTTTTTAAGTCAAACATTAAAGAGGAAGTAAAGCCTCTGTAAAAAAAAAAAAAAAAAAAAAAAAAAAAAAAAAAGACACCCTGCAAGGCAAAGGCATAATGAGCTAGTATGCATAGCATACTAGCTCATTATGAAAAACTTAACTGAAAACGAAGCCCCCGAAGCCGTCCTTATCTTCCTCGCCGCCATGCAGGGCCGGAGTGACTTCCGGGTCTCGCCGCTCCAGCGCAATCATTCGCTGGAGCGGCGATGACGTCACTCCCGCGCATGCGCACGAGATCGGCATATTGCCGTGAGAGCGGCATATGCAGTGCGCCCTCAGTGCGCCTGCGTGCCGCTGTCTACGGCGCATGCGCCGTAGACAGCGATGCCTTTTCATCGCTAAATATATCCTAAACCATGTAGGTTTAGAGGATATTTATTGGACCTACAGGTAAGCCTTAATCTAGGCTTACCTGTAGGCCAAAGTCATGTGGAAGGGTTTACTTCCACTTTAAACTCACTTTTTCTGGGTCAGTCCTTTATCCATGTCCGTTTTGTCCCGAAATCTGCACTTTTAAAAAAAAATAAATAAATAAAAAAACACAACACTATTTCCATTTTGCTTGTGGGCATTTGAAGCCCACAAGCAATCACTTCCTTGTTCCCATTCCAGGCCTCGCTGGTTCGCGTGCATGCACACTGACAACAGCGCCGAGCGGCGTAAAAACCACTATGTTGCCATAACAATGAGTGGCGTCCGTGAAATCACGCAAGATTTTGCGTCGGCTGTCCGCACTGACTCCTGGGATGAATGGACACCAGATCCCAGGAGACAGTGCGGCAATCAAAGGAAGTGATGAGGATCCCTGCACAAACCCCGCCCACACCCGCAGAGACAGAGGAATAAGTGCATAGACCGGGCCAGCAATTAAAAACCGGCAATTTTGCACTATTTGCCAGATTTGGAAGGCAATGAGATCTAGGCAAAAAAGTGTGTGCAGAACCGCTTTAAGCATTTAAGTCATCAGAGGCTAGACGTGCTAAAAAGAATTCCGAGGCCAAGCTCTGGACCTGCTGTAGGTACACTTCAAAAATGAAAAAAAAAAAAAAAAAAAAGGTAGCAATATAGACAAACCAAAAATCTAATAATAAAATGAAGAAGAAAACAAAGACCTAGTAACAATGTTCATCTCAATATCCTTGGAGAAGGTGGATCACCAAATTATGCAGGAATTGCTACTTGACTCACAACTAAGCAAATCATTTATGACAGCATTGCAACAGCTGCCATTCCTACAAATGCTCAGCATGTTACAATATCAGCTGCTGGTTACCCTTTGGAAGTTCTGGTAAACCAGATAAGTCAACTGAAATTCAATGCACCAAACAAAAAAAAAAAAAAAACTGAAAACATGTTTGAAATGCATGCCTTGACTCAATGTTCTGTGCAATACTGCCCAACAAAAGCAATTCTACAAAAGCTGGAAACTGAGTGCGATTACTGCGCTTTTCAATGACTGCTGTTACCTTTTCATGGTAACAACTACTTTTCTAGAATTAAAAATACTTTTCAAGTAGCCAAGCGATCAAGACAGCTACACTTAAGCTTTCCATACACTAAAGGTTTCATTTAACTTTAAAAAGTTTGTGCGGACTAAGCTGGCCCAACAAACTATTTGCTTCCTGCTGCCGAAAAGTAATTTTTTTTCTTTAGTGGGGGTAGGGTTATAGACAAGATTTTCTACAGATGCCCATCACCTGGGCAGGAAATTGGCGGTGGATGCGCGTGGGCAGACCCTCTCCTCAGTATTGCCTCAGGGCAGGATTGCAGTTTCACCCTTGTAAAATCGTGTGCTTTACAAGCTTGTGCCAGATAAGACTTTTCTGGGCACAGTGGATGTAAAAATGAGACAAAGATAAATAACTTCAGAAATTTTTCCACCTTTAATGTGACCTATAAACTGTAAAACTCAGCTGAACAACAAACTGAAATCTTTTAGGTGGAGGGAAGTAAAAATAATAAAAAAATAAAAATAAAATTAATAATATGGTTGCATAAGTGTGCACACCCTTAAACTAATACTTTGTTGAAGCCCCTTTTCATTTTATTACAGCACTCAGTCTTTTTTGGGTATGAGTATCAGCATGGCACATCTTGGCTTGGCAATATTTGCCCACTTTTCTTTGCAAAAACACTTCAAATCGGTCAGATTGGGAGGGCATCTCCTGTGCACAGCCCTCTTCAGATCTCCCCTCAGATTTCCAATCAGATTCAGGTCTGGGCTCTGGCTGGGCCATTCCAAAACTTTAATCTTCTTCTGGGGAAGCCATTCTTTTGTTGATTTGGATGTATGCTTTGGGCCGTTATGCTAAAAGATAAATGAAGTTCCTCTTCATGTTCAGATTTCTAGCAGAAGCCTGAAGGTTTTGTGCCAATACTGACTGGTCTTTTAAACTGTTCATAATTTCCCTCTACCTTGACAAAGGCCCCTGTTCCAGCTGAAGAACAGCCCCAAAGCAGTGGCGGAACTACCGCCATAGCGACACATGCGGTCGCTATGGGGCCCGCAGACAATCAAGGGCCCGGTGAGCGGGGTGACACCCGTGGGTAGCGGCAGCCGCACCATTAACGCCGCACACCGTGCCTTCTGGACTGGAGCGCAGGAGGGACACAGCGGCGCGGACCGAAGCCGCCTCCCCTCCTCTCTGTTTACATTCAGAGAGGAGGAGGAGCCTGGGAGGAGGGACACACATGGCGCTGTTTCTGAGGTATGTAAGGGTCGGGGGGCATCGTCTGCTGTGGGGTCTGCACAACCGGGGGGGGGGGGGGGGGTCTGCATTGCTGGGGGTGTCTACTGATGGGGTCTGCACTGAGGTGGGGGGGTCTGCTGTGTGTCTGCTGTGGGGTCTGCACTACCCGGGGGGGTCTGTAATGGGTGGGGGTGTCTGCATTGCTGGGGGTGTCTACTGATGGGGGTCTGCACTGAGGTGGGGGGGTCTGTAATGGGGGGTGTCTGTACTAAGGGGGTCTGCACTGAGGTGGGGGGGGGGGTCTGTACTAAGGGGGTCTGCACTGAGGTGGGGGGGTCTGTAATGGAGGATTGTCTGTACTAAGGGGGTCTGCACTGAGGTGGGGGGGGTTTGTAATGGGGGTGTCTGTACTAAGGGGGTCTGCACTGAGGTGGGGGGGTCTGTAATGGAGGATTGTCTGTACTAAGGGGGTCTGCACTGAGGTGGAGGGGTCTGTAATGGGGGATTGTCTGTACAAAGGGGTCTGCACTGAGGTGGGGGGGTCTGTAATGGGGGTGTCTGTACTAAGGGGGTCTGCACTGAGGTGGGGGTGTCTGTACTAAGGGGGTCTGCACTGAGGTGGGGGGGTCTGTAATGGGGGATTGTCTGTACTAAGGGGGTCTGCACTGAGGTGGGGGGGTCTGTAATGGGGGATTGTCTGTACAAAGGGGGTCTGCACTGCGGGGGGGGGGGGTCTGTAATGGGGGTGTCTGTACTAAGGGGGTCTGCACTGAGGTGGGGGTGTCTGTACTAAGGGGGTCTGCACTGAGGTGGGGGGGGGTCTGTAATGGGGGATTGTCTGTACTAAGGGGGTCTGCACTGAGGTGGGGGGTCTGTAATGGGGGATTGTCTGTACAAAGGGGGTCTGCACTGAGGTGGGGGGGTCTGTAATGGGGGTGTCTGTACTAAGGGGGTCTGCACTGAGGTGGGGGATTGTCTGTACTAAGGGGGTCTGCACTGAGGTGGGGGGGTCTGTAATGGGGGATTGTCTGTACTAAGGGGGTCTGCACTGAGGTGGGGGGTCTGTAAGGGGGGATTGTCTGTACTAAGGGGGTCTGTAATGAGGTGGGGGGGGGGGGGTCTGTAATGGGGGTGTCTGTACTAAGGGGGTCTGCACTGAGGTGGGGGGGGGGGTCTGTAATGGGGGTGTCTGTACTAAGGGGGTCTGCACTGAGGTGGGGGGGTCTGTAATGGGGGTGTCTGTACTAAGGGGGTCTGCACTGAGGTGGGGGGGTCTGTAATGGGGGTGTCTGTACTAAGGGGGTCTGCACTGAGGTGGGGGGTCTGTAATGGGGGATTGTCTGTACAAAGGGGGTCTGCACTGAGGTGGGGGTCTGTAATGGGGGTGTCTGTACTAAGGGGGTCTGCACTGAGGTGGGGGGGGTGGGGGGGGTCTGTAATAGGGGATTGTCTGTACTAAGGGGTCTGCACTGAGGTGGGGGGTCTGTAATGGGGGGTGTCTGTACTAAGGGGGTCTGCACTGAGGTGGGGGGTCTGTAATGGGGGATTGTCTGTACTAAGGGGGTCTGCACTGAGGTGGAGGGGTCTGTAATGGGGGATTGTCTGTACAAAGGGGGTCTGCACTGAGGTGGGGGGGTCTGAAATGGGGGTGTCTGTACTAAGGGGGTCTGCACTGAGGTGGGGGTGTCTGTACTAAAGGGGTCTGCACTGAGGTGGGGGGGTCTGTAATGGGAGATTGTCTGTACTAAGGGGGTCTGCACTGAGGTGGGGGTGTCTGTACTAAGGGGGGTCTGCACTGAGGTGGGGGGGTCTGTAATGGGGGATTGTCTGTACTAAGGGGGTCTGCACTGAGGTGGGGGGGTCTGTAATGGGGGATTGTCTGTACTAAGGGGGTCTGCGCTGAGGTGGGGGGGTCTGTAATGGGGGATTGTCTGTACAAAGGGGGTCTGCACTGAGGTGGGGGGGGTCTGTAATGGGGGATTGTCTGTACAAAGGGGGTCTGCACTGAGGTGGGGGGGGGGTCTGTAATGGGGGTGTCTGTACTAAGGGGGTCTGCACTGAGGTGGGGGGGTCTGTAATGGGGGTGTCTGTACTAAGGGGGTCTGCACTGAGGTGGGGGTGTCTGTACTAAGGGGGTCTGCACTGAGGTGGGGGGTCTGTAATGGAGGATTGTCTGTACTAAGGGGGTCTGCACTGAGGTGGGGGGTCTGTAATGGGGGTGTCTGTACTAAGGGGGTCTGCACTGAGGTGGGGGGTCTGTAATGGAGGATTGTCTGTACTAAGGGGGTCTGCACTGAGGTGGAGGGGTCTGTAATGGGGGATTGTCTGTACAGAGGGGGTCTGCACTGAGGTGGGGGGGGGGGGGGGGGGGGGGTCTGTAATGGGGGTGTCTGTACTAAGGGGGTCTGCACTGAGGTGGGGGGGTCTGTAATGGGGGTGTCTGTACTAAGGGGGTCTGCACTGAGGTGGGGGGGGGGTCTGTAATGGGGGATTGTCTGTACAAAGGGGGTCTGCACTGAGGTGGGGGGTCTGTAATAGGGGATTGTCTGTACTAAGGGGTCTGCACTGAGGTGTGGGGGTCTGTAATGGGGGTGTCTGTACTAAGGGGGTCTGCACTGAGGTGGGGGGGTCTGTAATGGGGGATTGTCTGTACTAAGGGGGTCTGCACTGAGGTGGAGGGGTCTGTAATGGGGGATTGTCTGTACAAAGGGGGTCTGCACTGAGGTGGGGGGGTCTGTAATGGGGGTGTCTGTACTAAGGGGGTCTGCACTGAGGTGGGGGTGTCTGTACAAAGGGGGTCTGCACTGAGGTGGGGGGTCTGTAATGGGGGATTGTCTGTACTAAGGGGGTCTGCACTGAGGTGGGGGGTCTGTAATGGGGGATTGTCTGTACTAAGGGGGTCTGCACTGAGGTGGGGGGTCTGTAATGGGGGATTGTCTGTACTAAGGGGGTCTGCACTGAGGTGGGGGGTCTGTAATGGGGGATTGTCTGTACTAAGGGGGTCTGCACTGAGGTGGGGGGGTCTGTAATGGGGGATTGTCTGTACTAAGGGGGTCTTCACTGAGGTGGGGGGGGGTCTGTAATGGGGGATTGTCTGTACTAAGGGGGTCTGCACTGAGGTGGGGGGGGGTCTGTAATGGGGGATTGTCTGTACTAAGGGGGTCTGTAATGGGGGATTGTCTGTACTAAGGGGGTCTGCACTGAGGTGGGGGGGGGGGGGGGTCTGTAATGGGGGATTGTCTGTACTAAGGGGGTCTGCACTGAGGTGGGGGGGGGGGTCTGTAATGGGGGATTGTCTGTACTAAGGGGGTCTGCACTGAGGTGGGGGGGGGTCTGTAATGGGGGATTGTCTGTACTAAGGGGGTCTGCACTGAGGTGGGGGGGTCTGCACTTGGGTGGGGGGTGTCTGTACTAAGGGGGTCTGCACTGAGGTGGGGGGTCTGTAATGGGGGATTGTCTGTACTAAGGGGGTCTGCACTGAGGTGGGGGGTCTGCACTTGGGTGGGGGGTGTCTGTACTAAGGGGGTCTGCACTTGGGTGGGGGGTCTGTACTGAGGGGGGTGTCTGTACTACTGGGGGGGGGGGGGATCTGTACTACTTAGGGGGGTCTGCACTGAGGGGGGTGGGTCTGCACTGTTGGGGGGTCTGTAATGTTGGGGAGGCCTGCACTGGAAGGGTGTCTGTACTGAGGGGATGGTGTGCACTGGGGGGGGGGGTGTCTGTACTGCTGGGTGGGGGGGGGGGGGGGTCCTGCACTGAGGGGGGTGTCTGCACTGAGGGTGGGGTCTGTAATGCTGTGGGGTGTCTGTACTTAGGGGGGTGTCTGGCATTAGTTCTTTTTTTTTTTGTGGTGGTGGTGGGGGGGGCCCATACAACATTTTGCTATGGGGCCCTGTGATTTCTAGTTACGCCCCTGCCCCAAAGCATGATACTGCCACCACCATGCTTCATGGTGGGTATGGTGTTCTTTTGGCGATGTGCAGTGTTGTTTTTTGCGCCAAACATATCTTTTGGAAAAGTTCAACCTTGGTTTCATCAGACCATAACACATTTCCCACATGCTTTTGGGAGACTTCAGATGTGTTTTTGCAAAATTTAGCCAGGCTTGGATGGTTTTCTTGGCAAGAAAGGGCTTCCTTCTTGCCACTCGACCCCATACATATAAAGAATACAGGGAGATTATTGTCACATGTACCACACAGCCGGCACTTGTCAGATATTCCTGCAGCTCCTTTAATGTTGCTGTAGGCCTCTTGTCAACCTCCTTGACCAGTTTTCTTCTCATATTTTCATCAATTTTGGAGGGACGTCCAGTTCTTGGTAATGTCACTGTTGTGCCATATTTTCTCCACTTGATTATGACTGTCTTTGTGTTCTATGATAGATCTAATGCCTTGGAAATTCTTTTGTACCCTTCTCCTGACTGATGCCCTTTAACAATGAGATCCCTCTGATGCATATAGATCGGGGGGGGGGGGGGGGGGGGGCCGCGCCCGTGCATGTAGATCAGGGGGGGGGGGGGGCAGCGCCCGTGCATGTAGATCAGGGGGGGGGGGGGCAGCGCCCGTGCATGTAGATCAGGGGGGGGGGGAGGCAGCGCCCGTGCATGTAGATGGGGGGGGGGGGGGGGGGGGGGGGGGGGGGGGGGGGGGGGAGGCAGCGCCCGTGCATGTAGATCAGGGGGGGGGGGGAGGCAGCGCCCGTGCATGTAGATCAGGGGGGGAAGGCAGAGCCCGTGCATGTAGATCAGGGGGCAAGGCTTGCATATAGATCAGGAGGGGGGCAGCGCCCGTGCATGTAGATCAGGAGGGGGGCAGCGCCCGTGCATGTAGATCAGGAGGGGGGCAGCGCCCGTGCATGTAGATCAGGAGGGGGGCAGCGCCCGTGCATGTAGATCAGGAGGGGGGCAGCGCCCGTGCATGTAGATCAGGAGGGGGGCAGCGCCCGTGCATGTAGATCAGGAGGGGGCAGCGCCCGTGCATGTAGATCAGGAGGGGGGCAGCGCCCGTGCATGTAGATCAGGAGGGGGGCAGCGCCCGTGCATGTAGATCAGGAGGGGGGCAGCGCCCGTGCATGTAGATCAGGAGGGGGCAGCGCCCGTGCATGTAGATCAGGAGGGGGGCAGCGCCCGTGCATGTAGATCAGGAGGGGGGCAGCGCCCGTGCATGTAGATCAGGAGGGGGGCAGCGCCCGTGCATGTAGATCAGGAGGGGGGCAGCGCCCGTGCATGTAGATCAGGAGGGGGGCAGCGCCCGTGCATGTAGATCAGGAGGGGGGCAGCGCCCGTGCGCCCTTTATCGACAGGCCACCACTGATAGGGTCAGCCAGGTAACAAGCATCTTCAGGAGGGGCAGCTCAGCTATGGCAGCCTCCATGTAAGTCAGGGCAGCCAGCAGATATAGCTTTTCTCTATGGATTGCCCCCCGGTAAGGCACACTGCGGATGAAGAAGGGTTCCATTCCCATCAGATACATTATAACTGTGTTCATTTCTAATAAAGGGGATGAAATTCCCTGGAGTTGCCCCATAGCGCACACACATACCATGGCGCAGCCCGCTCACCTGTCCCGGATGATGGTCTGCAGCTCCCGGATCTGGTCATTCATGGGGAGAAGTTTGAGTTGAGGTCCCACCTGCTGCAGGTGATCTTCCTCCAGCTCCGGGCTCTCCTCACTCTCCTTGTCCGTCTCATTGCTGCTCCCGCTGCCATCAGCGAAGCGGATCTGCCGATGGACGGGCTCCTGCTGCTGCTGTTCCCCCGGCATGTCTTCCATGCAGCCCGGCTCCGAGACCACACAGCACCGTGCAAAGCTTAGCCGCCTCTCGCGAGCATCCTGGACGGCGCGGATCGTTGGTCACCGCGGCTGCCAATCACATTGTGGCCGCACACGAACGACGTGATTGGTTCCTTTCCAGGAACTGGAGGCGGAGATTCGCCTGGGCATGACCAGCGAGAAGTCGTACAGCGGGGAGGGTCTGTCTGTTCTCGTTACTCTATGGTGTGGGAGGACTAGAAACTCTCCTGTCTCTTAGACCCCGTGACCCCAGACATGGCGCTGCTCATGGTGCTCAATATGCCTCGCAGGAGACCGGGGTCACTGTGGCAGCTCAGGAGAACTCTCAGCTGCTACTATCAAGGAGAACGGAGGTGGAAGTCCATCAGTTCCCGGGCAAAGGGGGAGCAGAGCCAGGTGAGCCGGCTGCATGGAGTCATGGGGGGCCCTACTACTACTACTACTACTACCGGCTGAGCACATGAAGAGCACCTGTCATTGTGTTGTGGGTGGGAGAGCCTGACAGGGATGTGATCAGGACAGACAGGAAGATCTCCATTCAGAGCTCAGCTTTCAGTGTGAAGGGATCAGAACACATGTCAGGTTTTATTGCATCCTGGCGATCGCTGTCATTGAGAGAGACAATCCCACATTTTGGGTTGTCCCCAGGACAGAAATTAGAGGAGGAATCTTCCAATGGGGACACTAGTTCTGGTGACAACCAGGGATTCCATCACTGTGGAGAGATTTCCTCTCACTTCCTGTTTTGGCTATGGGACAGGAAGTAAAGGGAAGCCTTACCAATGGGACACAGATGGTGAAAATAAATAAAAAATCTGACGGGTAATAACCCTCCTTTACTCTATTCAAATAAAAAAAAAAAAAAATAATAATTTACCTTTAGCTTTACTTTAACCAGCTGCCGACCGCCCTATAGAAGTTCTACTGCTACAAGGTGACCGTGCTGCGCAGGATCTTGTGTGTGTAAATATACATGATCCTGCACTTCCAGGTAGCGGGTGTGAGTGCACAACTCGCTCACGCTTTGATTCTACACAGCAGGAGCCAAACAGCAGGTTCCGCGGACTCCATGTCTGCCGGCACCTGCTGATCGTTCAGTACACAGGCAGACCGCCGTTCTGCCTATGTAAACAAGGCAGATTGGTGTTCTGTCAGTAAGGAAGGCATGGATCCCGTTTTTGCCTTTCCCAAGTAAAAGCACCTCCCTCACTACATACAAACACTGGCTAGGCACACATTTAACCCTTTGATCGCCCCTGATGTTTAACCCCTTCCCAGCCAGTGTCCTTTGTATAGTGGCAGTGCAGATTTTTAGCACTAATCACTGTATTGGTGTAACTGGTTCCTAAAAAGTGTCAGAATGTCCACCGCAATATCGCAGCCATTACTAGTAAAGGAAGAAAAAAAAAACTTTAAATATCCCATAGTTTGTAAACAATATAACTTTTGCGCAAACCAATCAATATACGCTTATTGGGATTTTTTTTAACCAAAAAATATGTAGCAGAATATATATTGGCCTATATTGATGAATACATTTTTTTTTTTTAATTCTTTTCTTTATTGAATATGTTTTATTGCAGAAAGTAAAATGTATTCATTTTGTTTCAAAATTGTCAGTCATTTTTTGCTTATAGCGCAAAAAACACGGCAGAGGTGATCAAATACCACCAAAGGAAAGCTCTATTTGTGGCAATAAAGGACCTAAATTTTATATGGGTACAGCGTCGCACGACTGCGCAATTGTCAGTTATGCCCCTTTCACACTGAAGCGTTTTTCAGGAGCTACAGCGCTTGAAATAGCGCCTGAAAAAAGCGGGGTCCTTTAACTCCAGTGTGAAATCCGGAGGGCTTTCACACCGGAGCGGTGCGCTAGCATGACAGTAAAAAAAGTCCTGCTAGCAGCATCTTTGGATCGGTGTATTCACCGCTCCTACCCATTGAAATCAATGGGACACCGCGGCAATACCGCCGGCAAAGCACCGCTGCAGCAGCGCTTTGCGGGGGGTTTTAACCCTTTTTCGGCCGCTAGCGGGGGTTAAAACCATCCTGCTAGCGGCCGAATACCGCGGCTAAAACGACGGTAAATGCAGCGCTAAATATAGCGCTGCTTTACCGCCACCGCCCCAGTGTAAAACCAGCCTTAAAGTAACACAGTGCAGTATTGCAAAAAATGGCCTGGTCAGGAAGGGGGTAAATCTTCCAGAGCTGAAGTGCTTAAATTAGCTAATCATTTGAAAAGCAAATCCCTGTGTACTTATTTCATCTGCACGTGATTGGATGAAGGGGAATATTTCAGGCAATCTATTGTGTGAAGATTCTCAATTTTTATAGTTGGGGTTGTAAAGTCAGAATGTATTTTTTTTTTTTTTTTTTTTTTTTTATCTTAACCACTTAAAGACCGGAAGGATTTACCCCCTCAATGACCAGGCCATTTTTTGTGATACAGCACTGCGTTGCTTTAAAGGACAATTGTGCAGTTGTGCAACGCTGTACCCAAACAAAATTGATGTCCCTTTTTTCACACAAATAGAGCTTTCTTTTGGTGGTATTTGATCATCTCTGCGGTTTTAATTTTTTGCGCTATAAACAAAAAAAATAGCGACAATTTAAAAAAAAAAGCTATATTTTTTTAATTTTTGCTATAATAAATAGCCCCCAAAAAATGTTTAATTATTTCTTCATCAGTTTAAGTCAATATGTATTCTTCTACATATGTTTGGTAAATTAAAAAAAAAAAAAAAGGCATTGATTGATCTGTTTGCGCCAAAGTTATAGAGACTACAAAATAGGAAATAGATTGATGGCATTTTTATTATAATATATTTTTTTTTTTACTAGTAATGGCGGCGATCTGCGCAAATCACCGCAGACACTTTTGTCACTTTTTTTGGACCTTTGACATTTATACAGTGATCAGTGCTATAAAAATGCACCGATTACTGTGTCAATTTCACTGGCAGGGAAGGGGTTAAAGTGGAAGTAAACCCTCCTATCGCTTTCAGCCAAGGAAGCTGCCATCTTGGCCTCTGTTCAATCTTCAACTGCCATGATGCTGCACATGTGATCAGTTATGACAGCAGCCATTGGATGGTTTGACAGTTTGGTTGAAGCATAGTCAATGTGACAGCTAGCATTTCCGTCATGCTGGGAATGTAACCATTTTTTTGAAACTATCCGCTTTAACTTTAGTGTGTTCCCTGCTAGGTGTTTCTAACTGTAGGGGGGTTGGGACTGACTAGAGGAGGAGACAGATCGTTGTTCCTTATTAGTAGGAACAGTAGATCTGTCACTCCTCCTGTCAGAATGGTGATTTGTCTTTTTACATACACAAATCTCCGTTCTGGCTCTCGTGCCCATGATCGCGGGTGGCCGGCGCTGGCCACGTGCATCGGGTCCCCCGCCTACTATGGCTCTTAAAGGAGCCGCCGTATTTGTGGGAACGAGCCGCTGGCTGGTCGGCAAGTGGTTAATGCATTCTGTGCACTAAGATAAAAAACCTTCTGTGTGCAGCAGCCCCCCTAACACTTACCTGAGGTCCCTCTCTGTCCAGTGATGGCCACGAATGTCTCAGCCGTCCGAGATTCTCCCTCCTGATTGGCTAACTGACATTGAGTCTCAGCCATTTAGGATAGAAAGGGCGCGGGGCTCCCTGCCTAAATGGGCACAGGGAGCTGTGACTTGGTTCGGGTGCCCCCATAGCAAGCTGCTTGCTGTGGGGGCACTGAACAGGAGGGAAAGGCCAGGAGCAGCAAAGAGGTACCTGAGAAGTGGAGTATCTGGGCGGCTCTGTACAAATCCACTGCAACAGAGCAGATATGTATAACATGTTTGTTATTTTCATAGAAAAAAACAAGACTTTACAATCACTTTAATTGTCCTTGCTGTGTCTGACTTGTGTAGAATATTGGCATGCATTAAAAAGAGAAAACTCCAGAGATAAAATGATAATTCTCCCACTCTACAAGACTCTGGTCCGGCCACACCTGGAGTATGCTGTCCAGTCCTCAGGAAGGATGTACTGAAAATGGAGACAGTACAGAGAGGGGCAACAAAGCTAGTAAATGGTCGGGAGGATATTAGTTATGAGGAAAGGTTTACGAGCACTGAACTTATTCTCTCTGGAGAAGAGACGATTGAGAGGGGATATGATTTCAATGGACAAATACCGTACTGGTGACTCCACAATAGGGATAAAACTTTTCAGCGAAAGGGAATTTAAAAAGACACGTGGCCACTCACTAAAGTTAGAGGAAAATTGATTTAACCGGAAACGGCGTAGAGGGTTCTTTACGGTAAGAGCGGTAAGAATGTGGAATTCTCTTCCCCAAGCGGTGGTTTTAGCTGGGAGCATCGATAATTTAAAAAAACTATTAGAGCACCTAAACGACCACCACATACAGGGATATACAAGGTAATATTGACATAAAAGCACACGCACAGGTTAGACTTGATGGACTTGTTTATTTTTTTCAACCTCACCAGTTATGTAACTATTTGTATGGAATGCATTGTGTACATTAGCACACAGAGAAAATAAAATATATCCCATCTACTTCAAAGGGAAGTGAATGTTTACATTTGCAGCACATAGGGGGGCTGATTAAAATAAAAAATAAGTTTGACGAATGTGACAAGCATTCACCCACACCTAGCAAATTTTGACCGTATTGTGCTTAATACAGCATTTTCCTGTAATTGTCATCACCCTCATGGCCATAATGTGATATTTTATCCTGATATGCCTCAATCACAAGAAATACTGAATTATGGCCACTAGATGGAGCTGACGATCATAGGAAAGCACTGTATTAAAGAGGAAGTAAACCTGATGGGTTTACTTCCTTTTTGCTTTCCTGCAAAGGTAAAGCATAATGGACTACTATGCATCGCATAGTAGCCCATTATGTGTCACTTACCTGACACGGGAGCCAGAGATGTCACCGCTGTCCCCTGTAGCACGAAGCGTCCATCTTCCTTCCGGGTATCGCTGCTCCGGCGCTGTGAGTGGTTGGAGCAGCGATGACGCCACTCCGGCGCATGCGAGCCGTAAGTGACGGCATGTTTGCCTTCACTTGCGGCACGCCCAGTGCGCCTGCGCCGTAGACAGCAGTGCCCTATTTTTGTAAAATATCTCCTTAACCATATTCAGGGGTCTTCAAACTACGGCCCTCCAGTTGTTCAGGAACTACAATTCCCATCATGCCTAGTCATGTCTGTGAATGTCAGAGTTTTACAATGCCTCATGGGAGGTGTAGTTCTGCAACAGCTGGAGGGCCGTAGTTTGAGGATCCCAGATACAGGTTAAGGAGATATTTCTTGGACTTACAGGTAAGCCTTAATCTAGGCTTACCTGTAGGTCAAAGTGGTCTGTAAGGGTTTACAACCACTTTAAACAAGATACATTTAGAAGTAGACAAGAATGGTTAAATACTTTTCATATTCATCCAACTGTTTTTTTTATTTGTTTTATATAAATGGATCCCCCATGTTACCTCAAGTAGTTGTAAACCCTTCCATATACCCAGTGAAGTGAACAGCCTCAGGTGATGCACAGAGATAAAAAAAATGTCCCTACATAAGTTTTACCTTCTCTGCAGTCTTCTCTTTTCTACATCCGTTCAAAGTGCTAAATTATAAAGCTTGTTTGGGAGTTTAAAAAGGGGGCAGAGAGCTGAAGTTACACTCTGCCAAGTTCAGTGAGGAGAGCTCTTACAGGTGATTGGATGGAAGGGACACCCCCCCCCCCTTTATACAGCAAAAGGAACAGAGCTGAGGCTGTCAATCAGCTGGAGCTCCCTTCTCTGTCACAATTTTTTTTGCTTGATGTCAGGTAAACCTATCAAAAGTAATTCAGGCTGATAGAGAATTGAAGGAGAAGACAGAAATTACACTTCACCGACCAGGCCTTTTCTGGCACTTTTTGTAAATCGTTTTTTTTGCAAGAAAATTACTAATAACCCCCAAATATTATATATTTGCTTTAGCAGAGACCCTAGAGCAGTGATGGCGAACCTTGGCACCCCAGATGTTTTGGAAACTACATTTCCCATTATGCTCCGCTACACTGCAGAGTGCATGGGCATCATGAGAAATGTAGTTTCAAAACATCGGGGGTGCCAAGGTTCGCCATCACTGCCCTAGAGAATAAAATGGCAATTGTTGCAATATTTTATGTTGCCAGGTATTTGTGCAGCATTTTTTTTTGGAAAAAATACACTTTAATGAATAAAACAAAACGCAATATATACCTTTTTTTTGTATAAAGTGAAAGATGATGTTACACCGAGTAAAAAGATACCTAACATGTTGCGCTTTAAAATTACGCACGCTCGGGCAAAGGCAACAAACTACGATATTTAAAAATCTCCATAGACAACGCTTAAAATTCTTTTTTTACAGGTTACCTGTTTAGAGTTACAGAGGCGGTCTAGTGCTAGAATTATTGCTCTCGCTCTAACGTTTGCAGCGATGCCTCACTTGGTGTAAACACTGTTTACTTTTGTGTGCATGACTTAAGTATGCGTTCGATTCTGCGCGCCAGCACGAAGGGATGAGGGTGCTTTATTTTTATTTATTTATTTTTTTCTGATACTGTTCCCCGAGTGCTTTCATACTGAGGCAATTCGTTGGCAGGACATTAAAAAAAACTCCTGCAAGCAGTATCTTTGGAGCGGTGAGTGGAGCCGGCAAGGCGCTGCTGCAGAGGCACTTTGCGGGTCATTTTAACCCTTTTTCGACCGCTAGCAGGGGTTAAAAGCCCCCCCCCCCTTGCTAGCAGCCGAAAACCTCAACAAAAACTACCGTAAAGCACTGCTAAAAAAGGCGGTGCCTTAAGGGAAAAAAAATTATTTGCGTCGCCATTCTTGTTTTAAAAAAAAAAAAAAAAAAGACCTGTTGTTGCAATATTTGCCTCCTCTGTGGTGCTGTCCTCTGAAGACTCACCATTCTGAGGTTCAGCTTCACTTGATTATTGGGCTGATTTCCTCTCAGCCCAAACTATTGTGGATGCACCACACCCCAGAGGGGCATCAAGTAACCTGGGCTAGGAAGAGAGCAGACTTCACACATCATTACATGAGTGCAGCTTAGCCCAACAGGAAGCACCACTCAAGCTGAAGAGGAAAGACTCATTTAACTTAAGGTGCCACCACCAATGTACCACATCCCAAACCTTTCTTATGTTCTAAAAAGTTCATCAGTGAGGTTTACATGGACTTTACTGGTACAAAATAAGATAACACTCACATTTGATAAAAACGATTATACAATACGTTATAAAAATAAATGGATCTGCTTGATCCTAACATTTCTTGACCATCTGGTAAACCATATCCCCTCTAAATTCACTTTACATTTTGTTCCATATAAATTCTACTCTCCATATGAGGTATTGTACAGGTATTGCTTCATATATTGTCTCCTTGGGTCAACACATTTCTCATAAAGCTTCTTTAAGACCAGTCAATGATTTAGCGAGGAGAAAATAGTAACCACAAACTGAAAAATTACTTCTTGGAACAGTGAAGGGGGGCGGTCACAAAGTGGAGCAACCCCCTGAGGCGGACATTAGGACCTAGAGACTGGATCCAAATCGTGGCCTGACTAAAAGCTTAGTCAGCAATCTTGCCATAAGCATGCCTGGTTAAGTCTTTAATGTCCTTATCTGGTGTACAATTGGTTTCCTCCATTAAACTAATAATCTGTATTTGCTATAACGATGGGTTCCCAATACTGAGCACTTACAGCATTTGACCATAATCACATTGGCCCCCATATAGAATACTATATCTTTCTGTTTAATTACATAGGCAGAGCCAGGCACCACAAATCTCCTTGCCACATAGAACCCGGCCTAAAATAATTACTCTAAGCCGCTGCCTCAAATGTTCCAAAGATGCACACTCCACTCTTTATGGGGACTTATTATGGGACCAGATATGGCCAATATGACCAAATGTGATTATGGTCAAATGCTCTAGGTGCTCAGTATTGGGAACCCATGGTTATAGCATATACAAATTGTTGGATTAATAGAGGAAAAATATTGTATGCCAGATAAGAACATTAAGGACCCAATCAGGCATGCTTATGGCAAGATTGCTGAAAATGTAAGCTTTTAGTCCCACTGAGCTTTGGTTCAGCCATGGTTTGGATCCAGTCTCTATGTCCCAATGTCCACCCCAGCGGATTGCCCCACTTTGTGATCCACTGATCTTGGAAGTAATTTTGCACTTTGCGGTTACTATTTTCTTCTCATTGGATCCTCAACTGGTCCTGAAGAAGCTTTATGAGAAGCACATTAACCTAAGGGGACAATTGTTACAAAGCAATACCTGTACAATATTTTATATGGAGAGTAGAATGTAGGGCTGCAACTAACGATTATTTTCATAATCGATTAGTTGGCTGATTGTTTCAGTTAATCTTAAAAAAAAAAAAAAAAAGTTTTGTTTATAATTTAGTTAATATGTAAAGTTAAAAAAGGCAATTTATTCTTAAATATCTCTATGCAGTGGTAAATATAAATAACCAACTATATGGTTAGGGAGCAAAATCTCTAATCCACTGTAAGAATAACAGACAGAAGAGATATACTGTATATACTATTAGAGGAGATATACTGTATGTCAGCGCTCGACAAACCCCGGGCGCCAGGTCGCATTTGCAACTGGAATTAGCGACCTGGGGCTCACCCCCCCCCCCATCTGCCTGTTTTCACTGCCTGCCAATCTCCTTCCCTTTACTTAGAACCCCCAAACATTATACAGGTCCTTCTCAAAAAATTAGCATATTGTGATAAAGTTCATTATTTTCTGTAATGTACTGATAAACATTAGACTTTCATATATTTTAGATTCATTACACACAACTGAAGTAGTTCAAGCCTTTTCTTGTTTTAATATTAATGATTTTGGCATACAGCTCATGAAAACCCCAAATTCCTATCTCAAAAAATTAGCATATTTCATCCGACCAATAAAAGAAAAGTGTTTTTAATACAAAAAAAGTCAACCTTCAAATAATTATGTTCAGTTATGCACTCAATACTTGGTCGGGAATCCTTTTGCAGAAATGACTGCTTCAATGCGGCGTGGCATGGAGGCAATCAGCCTGTGGCACTGCTGAGGTGTTATGGAGGCCCAGGATGCTTCGATGCTTCGATGCAGCCTTAAGCTCATCCAGAGTGTTGGGTCTTGCGTCTCTCAACTTTCTCTTCCCAATATCCCACAGATTCTCTATGGGGTTCAGGTCAGGAGAGTTGGCAGGCCAATTGAGCACAGTAATACCATCAAAATGTTGTTCAATGAACAGATTTGGGACTTTTAGGGCGCAAAAATACAAAAAATATTAAATATGAAAAATAGTTTATTGAAAATCACAACATAACTTAATATTGCACTTTTGACATCATATGTCTAGGAAAACATTTAAAAACAATACATCACTGAACAGAGATGAAGTTTTCATTTATTGCTCTTTTTCTCAACATGTTTCACCCAAATTTGGGCTTCCTCAGGAGAGTTAGATAATGTCATATAATATTTACTGAAATAGAGAAATACAATCAGACATTGAACACACAAAATTTACACTGCCTAGGTAGAATAGTATAGAAATGAACATCACGTAACAGGGGAGTGGGTGGAGCTGGATGCATGGGGTTGGAATGAGTGCATCATAGAGAGGGAAATAATATCCAAAACTATATCAGTTTTGCAATCCATCTATGGGGTATATTAGTAAAGATGCTTGAATTATTATGGTGTTGAAGAAAATAAATAGATATATATTATCCCAAGAAATGGGGAACCCACCTGGAAAATATTTGCTTGATATGCTATTTTGAGGGTAATAAGAGCATATAGACAAAATGCTCATGACTGCCAAAGAGGAAGTCCAAGTTTGAATCTATAAAATATTTTAAAGGGAGATTCAGTTAATCCATCAGGGAAATATCATACAGATATAATTGCCATCAATAAACCAAGAACAGATCACCATGCCCCAAACATATATTTACCTATGTTGAGGGTCTGCATCCACTCAGGGTGCCAGCCTGGATAGAAAACTATCCGAAAGATAAGGAGGTCAGAGTAAGGTACTTAAACCCCTTAAAATAGAATAAAAGAAGCATTTTAGTGATCAATTCCCGGTAGAAGTAGGTGGCAAATAGTCTGCTGAGATCTCTTACCTTTATCAAGCATCGTTTTGGGAGTGAACCTCCGCTGAGCTGCACAATTAGACAGCCCAAACAATTCCCCTTAAATAACCCTCTCCACCGCCGTTTTGGCGCCAAAATTTTGGCGCCAAATGGTCAGGTGAGGACAGATAGTGTCACAGCAGGTGCGCCAGGCGCACAGGAAGTGACGGCCGTGAAACCGGAAGTGCTTCTCTCAACAGGAAGCCAGACAAACTGACCTCAGTGCTGATAGCAAACAGGAATCACAGGATGTAGAGCCACATCTGATGAACTGTCAGCAAAGGGAGTTGTGGGGAAATGGACTGACAGAGAATGTCAATACAAAACAGCAGAAGGATATAGAAAATCTATATCCCTAAGCTGGATGTGAGCAGTATTTAGGATTGATTTGGGTCACAAAACAAATCCATATCAACTACCCCTATTCCCTTGGAACATAGTTATGTAACCAAGAAAACGGCTGCAGTTTGCGCAAGCGTTTAACCCCGCAGTGACTAAAGCGGCGCCAGTTGGGGGTCAAAATAGACTTGTGAGGTCTAGAGACTCCCAGTTACGCCTCTAGTGTCCATATGAGGCAGTCAAGCCCCATTTCAAAACATTTTGCTTCACATGTATATAAGGCTGCAAAAATTGCTCCTTAAAGGGACCATGACAAAATATGGCCAGTAATTGTACAATAATACATAATACAAAACCATTGGCTCTTCTCTATACAGAAAGCCTTCTGCAGGCAATACTATTCTTCACGCTGATAGTTCTCATCCGAGTCCCTCGTCCAGAGCATACCATTTAGTCAGTACCTAAGATTGAAAAGGAACTGTAGCAAGGAGGCTGATTTTGAATTGGAAGCCAAAGCCTTACAGGCCCGCCTTTTGGAACGAGGCTATAGTAAAAATTGCCTTAAGCGTTCGTACAATAGAGCAAAACAGAGGGATAGACATCAATTAATCCACCAAGCGAAGCCACCTAAATCTGAATCCAAAGTCCGCCTAATCACTACTTTTGTTGGTGAACACAAAAAGTACGCCACATTTTTGAAAAATACTGGCATCTTCTTTCTACAGATGATGTCCTTTCAAAATATGTGGGCGCTCACCCACAAATTACCTACCGCAAATCCACTTCTTTAAAAGATCGACTAGTTCATAGTCATCTTACTTTAAGAACTAAGACACATCGAAAAGGTACTTCTCCCTGTGGAAAATGTGAATTCTGTGACTTATTGATTAATTCCACTGAAATAACGCTGCCCTCTGGTCAAAACTTTAAGCCAAATTTCTATGCAACATGCAAGACGATTGGGGTTGTCTACCTCATGACATGTACGTGTCAGGCTTTTTATGTAGGGAAAACTAAACGACCCTTTTTTCACAGAATCAGAGATCACGTATCCCTTATTAAAAAGAAAAAAAGATGGAGACTCCCATCAGCCGACATATGGGACTCTACCATTCATTCGATGTTTCACAAATGAAGTTTTTTGCGCTAGAATTTGTACCAGACTTTGATCGCGGAGGTGACATTGATAAAACTCTATTACAAAGAGAATCAAAATGGATTCATAACCTTAGAGCCACTGTCCATCCTGGCCTGAATGAATCTCTGAGCTTCAAACCCTTTTTATAGGGTTAGGGTCGCCATTGTCAATTTTTTCCTTTTGAGATTTTTTCTTCTCATTTAAAATTACAAATTAATTATGTGTATTAATTTTCATACTTTTTGAGTATTAATAAAAGGATTTTTCAAATGTTCATCACGTATTGGGTTTGTGCAGTGTTTGATGACCTTGGTGTTGAGGTTGAGGGTTTATGGCAAGATCCACCGCTCCACTGTATTGTACAATTACTGGCCATATTTTGTCATGGTCCCTTTAAGGAGCAATTTTTTGCAGCCTTATATACATGTGAAGCAAAATGTTTTGAAATGGGGCTTGACTGCCTCATATGGACACTAGAGGCGTAACTGGGAGTCTCTAGACCTCACAAGTCTATTTTGACCCCCAACTGGAGCCGCTTTAGTCACTGCGGGGTTAAACGCTTGCGCAAACTGCAGCCGTTTTCTTGGTTACATAACTATGTTCCAAGGGAATAGGGGTAGTTGATATGGATTTGTTTTGTGACCCAAATCAATCCTAAATACTGCTCACATCCAGCTTAGGGATATAGATTTTCTATATCCTTCTGCTGTTTTGTATTGACATTCTCTGTCAGTCCATTTCCCCACAACTCCCTTTGCTGACAGTTCATCAGATGTGGCTCTACATCCTGTGATTCCTGTTTGCTATCAGCACTGAGGTCAGTTTGTCTGGCTTCCTGTTGAGAGAAGCACTTCCGGTTTCACGGCCGTCACTTCCTGTGCGCCTGGCGCACCTGCTGTGACACTATCTGTCCTCACCTGACCATTTGGCGCCAAAATTTTGGCGCCAAACGGCGGTGGAGAGGGTTATTTAAGGGGAATTGTTTGGGCTGTCTAATTGTGCAGCTCAGCGGAGGTTCACTCCCAAAACGATGCTTGATAAAGGTAAGAGATCTCAGCAGACTATTTGCCACCTACTTCTACCGGGAATTGATCACTAAAATGCTTCTTTTATTCTATTTTAAGGGGTTTAAGTACCTTACTCTGACCACCTTATCTTTCGGATAGTTTTCTATCCAGGCTGGCACCCTGAGTGGATGCAGACCCTCAACATAGGTAAATATATGTTTGGGGCATGGTGATCTGTTCTTGGTTTATTGATGGCAATTATATCTGTATGATATTTCCCTGATGGATTAACTGAATCTCCCTTTAAAATATTTTATAGATTCAAACTTGGACTTCCTCTTTGGCAGTCATGAGCATTTTGTCTATATGCTCTTATTACCCTCAAAATAGCATATCAAGCAAATATTTTCCAGGTGGGTTCCCCATTTCTTGGGATAATATATATCTATTTATTTTCTTCAACACCATAATAATTCAAGCATCTTTACTAATATACCCCATAGATGGATTGCAAAACTGATATAGTTTTGGATATTATTTCCCTCTCTATGATGCACTCATTCCAACCCCATGCATCCAGCTCCACCCACTCCCCTGTTACGTGATGTTCATTTCTATACTATTCTACCTAGGCAGTGTAAATTTTGTGTGTTCAATGTCTGATTGTATTTCTCTATTTCAGTAAATATTATATGACATTATCTAACTCTCCTGAGGAAGCCCAAATTTGGGTGAAACATGTTGAGAAAAAGAGCAATAAATGAAAACTTCATCTCTGTTCAGTGATGTATTGTTTTTAAATGTTTTCCTAGACATATGATGTCAAAAGTGCAATATTAAGTTATGTTGTGATTTTCAATAAACTATTTTTCATATTTAGTATTTTTGCGCCCTAAAAGTTCCAAATCTGTTCATTGAACAAAATTTTGACTTTATAGTAAGGGATGAGGCGCTATACTTCAGCTTTCAGCAACTCAGCTCATCTTCAAAAAATTCTCACAGTAATACCATGGTCAGTAAACCATTTACCAGTGGTTTTGGCACTGTGAGCAGGTGCCAGGTCATGCTGAAAAATTAAATCTTCATCTCCATAAAGATTTTCAGCAGATGGAAGCATGAAGTGCTCCAAAATCTCCTGATAGCTAGCTGCATTGACCCTGCCCTTGATAAAACACAGTGGACCAACACCAGCAGCTAACATGGCACCCCAGACCATCACTGACTGTGGGTACTTGACACTGGACTTCAGGCATTTTGGCATTTCCCTCTCCCAGTCTTCCTCCAGACTCTGGCACCTTGATTTCCGAATGACATGCAAAATTTGCTTTCATCCGAAAAAAAGTACTTTGGACCACTGAGCAACAGTCCAGTGCTGCTTCTCTGTAGCCCAGGTCAGGCGCTTCTGCCGCTGTTTCTGGTTCAAAAGTGGCTTGACCTGGGGAATGCGGCACCTGTAGCACGCCTGTTCACGGTGGCTCTGGATGTTTCTACTCCAGACTCAGTCCACTGCTTCCGCAGGTCCTCCAAGGTCTGGAATTGGTTTTTCTCCACAATCTTCCTCAGGGTCCGGTCACCTCTTCTCGTTGTGCAGCGTTTTCTGCCACACTTTTTCCTTCCCACAGACTTCCCACTGAGGTGCCTTGATACAGCACTCTGGGAACAGCCTATTCGTTCAGAAATTTCTTTCTGTGTCTTACCCTCTTGCTTGAGGGTGTCAATGATGGCCTTATGGACAGCAGTCAGGTCGGCAGTCTTACCCATGATTGCGGTTTTGAGTAATGAACTAGGCTGGGAGTTTTTAAAAGCCTCAGGAATCTTTTGCAGGTGTTTAGAGTTAATTAGTTGATTCAGATGATTAGGTTAATAGCTCGTTTAGAGAACCTTTTCATGATATGCTAATTTTTTGAGATAGGAATTTTGGGTTTTCATGAGCTGTATGCCAAAATCATCAATATTAAAACAAGAAAAGGCTTGAACTGCTTCAGTTGTGTGTAATGAATCTAAAATATATGAAAGTCTAATGTTTATCAATACATTACAGAAAATAATGAACTTTATCACAATATGCTAATTTTTTTGAGAAGGACCTGTATATATTTTTTATTCTAACACCCTAGAGAATAAAATGTCGGTCGTTGCAATACTTTCTGTCACACTGTATTTGCACAGCGGACTTTCAAGCGCACTTTTTTTGGGGAAAATACTTCTTTTTTTTTTTTTTAATTAAAAAATAAGACAACAGTAAAGTTAGCCCCCCGAAAGGTGCCAATTGTGACACCCGAAGGGGGGAGGCATCCGATGAGCGGATGTGCCACTTTTTTTGAGTTTAGACACGTTTTAGCTGGCTTGGAAAATCCAACCTGGCCAATATTCTTATCCCCATAGGATAATTGGAGGGGGGAGCTGCTGGTACATAGACATTAAATTAATACCAATGCATTTTGATTTGTGCCAGACTGGGTGATAAGTCTCATGGTTATGGATAACTTTTATTGGATAGGGCTGACTTTAGCTTTGTTTGTTACATTGCAACCCCAACCATTGAGTATATTGTTGCCATAAGGAGGAGCTATTCATACCAAGACATACTATGCTAAACTGAAGTGTTATTTCAGGAATTGTACCGTTATATATTCATGAAATACTGCATTCCTGTAAGTCGGTAGGCGTAGATTATCATGGGTGTCTGTTCAACTTTAATACCAATGTCAAAATACTTGTTTACTTGTACTTATTCTACCTGTCTTGAAAGTTGATTTGAAACATTTTAAATGAATCTTATGTTCTTTTAGTCAGTTCTTCCAACGACAGTCTTTTTATGTATCCTGTTGTCATGGCATAGCACCTGCCTGCCTCCCTTTACATATTGTCGCATACAAACCCATTTAAAATGTGCTAGACAAAATGGGGAAAAAATATTGTTTGTGTCACAGAAATATTTGTACAATTCTGATCTTTTACCACAGAGAGAATATAATGCTGATTTTGGAAATTCAGGACAGATGGGTCATCTCCACGGTGTCTGTAGGATACAAACTAGAATTTCGAGTTTCCACAGTCTCGTTTTCTGGGATCAAGCGTTCCCAAAGATCCAGGGAAAAGGCATTCGACAGATTACTGGCTCAGGGGGTGATCATACAGATCCCCACAGAAGAGCAAGGTTTGGTGTTTTATGCAAACCTCTTTACGGTACCTAAACCAAATGGAGATGTCAGACCCATTCTAGATCTAAAGAATCTAAATCAGTTCCTGAAGATCCGCTCCTTTCACATGGAGTTAATCAATAGTTTCTATCCTACAAGGAGAACTTCTGTGGTCTATTGACATCAGGGATGCATATTTGCATGTCCCTATATTTTTTGGGGTTCGAAGTAGAACAGCATTTTCAGTTTGTAGCCTTACCCTTCGGGCTTGCTACAGAACCCCAGGTGTTCACAAAAGTTCTGGCCCCACCTCTAGCCAGGTTAAGGGCACAGGGCATAACAATATTGGTGTACCTAGAAGATCTATTGCTAATATCCCAGTCGGTGGCTCGTTTGGAGCAAAGTGTACGCATTACAACCAGTTACCTGGAAAGTCTGGTTTGGCTTCTCAACCTAGAGAAGTCTTCCTTAAAACTGGTAAAAAAGCTGGAGTATTTGGGCCTGATCATAGACACAGCCCAGAAAAAGGTGTTCTTACCTCAGGTAAAAATCAACTCCATAAGAGAGCTGGTGCGGATGGTCAGGTCGAAAGGAGATCCCTCGATTCGCCTTTGCATGAGGTTGTTGGGAAAGATAGTGGCTTCATTTGAAGCCGTTCCCTATGCCCAATTCCATTTGAGACTGTTGCAAAACAGTATCCTGTCTGCTTGGAAAAAAACGATTCAAGCTTTAGACTTGCCAATGCGCCTGTCTCCAAGGGTGTCCCAAAGCCTCAGTTGGTGGTTACTAACCCAGAATCTTCTGAAATCCTTCAGACCGGTTATCTGGAAAGTGGTAACGACAGATGCCAGCCTTTCAGGCTGGGGCGCAGTACTAGAGAAGACAACTGTCCAGGGACAGTGGTCAAGAACCGAAAGAGAGCCTTGCCCATCAACATCCTAGAGCGGGCATCACTAAATGGCGGCCCGCGGTCCGCGTCCGGCCCGAGCTCCTGCTCTTTCCGGCCAGCTGCGATCGTGCCATTTAGCTGTCCCCAGCCTCCGCCGCTGTCATCAGCAGAGTAGAGCGGTGCCAACGGCTGGAGCGGGGACAATTCTAGACTGGGCGAGGGACCAGCACTGCATGGAGAGAGGCAGCTTCCTGAATTAACTTTTCACGTTGACCAGGAGGTGATTGGCTGCTAGGAGGCGGTCCTGGCAGCCAACCACCAGCTTGCCAATATGAAAAGTTACCCGGCAGCTCCCGCAACCTATCCAGTGCTGCTGTCTCTGCCTTCAGTTCAGGATTTCTCCGCCTCCTGCTCTCCGCTCTGTGAAAGGTAGGAGCGTGAAGGGAGGAAAGGACATGGCTGTGAAGGATGAGGAGCAGGGATCATGTACAGGGGGCATTGCTGTGTGTGGTGGGGGGTCATGTACAGGGGGCATTACTGTGTGTGGTGGGGGGGGTCATGTACAGGGGGTAGTGCTATGTGTGGTGGGGGGTCGCCTACAGGGGACAGTGCTGTGTGTGGGGGGTGCATGTACAGGGGGCAGTGCTGTGTGTGGTGGTGTGTCATGTACAGGGGGCAGTGCTGTGTGTGGTGGGGGGGTTGCCTACAGGGTACAGTGCTGTGTGTGTGTGTGTGTGTGTGTGTGTGTGTGTGTGTGTGTGTGTGTGTGTGTGTGTGTGTGTGTGTGTGGGGGGTCATGTACAGGGGGCATTACTGTGTGTGGTGGGGGGTCACCTACAGGGGACAGTGCTGTGTGTGTGTGTGGGGGGGGGGTCACCTACAGGGGACAGTGCTGTGTGTGGGGGGGGGGGGGTCATGTACAGGGGGCAGTGCTGTGTGTGAGGGGAGGTCATGTACAGGGGGCATTGCTGCGTGTGGGGGGTGCATGTACAGGGGGCATTGCTGCGTGTGGGGGGTGCATGTACAGGGGGCAGTGCTGCGTGTGGGGGGTGCATGTACAGGGTGCTGTGTGTGGGGGGGGGGGTCATGTACAGGGGCAGTGCTGTGTGTGTGTGTGGGGGGGGGGGGGGGTCATGTGCAGGGGCAGTGCTGTGTGTGGGGGGGGGGTCATGTGCAGGGGCAGTGCTGTGTGTGTGTGTGGGGGGGGGGGTCATGTGCAGGGGCAGTGCTGTGTGTGTGTGGGGGGGGGTCATGTGCAGGGGCAGTGCTGTGTGTGTGTGGGGGGGGGGGGGTCATGTGCAGGGGCAGTGCTGTGTGTGGGGGGGGGGGGTCATGTGCAGGGGCAGTGCTGTGTGTGGGGGGGGTCATGTACAGGGGCAGTGCTGTGTGTGGGGGGGTCATGTACAGGGGCAGTGCTGTGTGTGGGGGGAGGGTCATGTACAGGGGCAGTGCTGTGTGTGGGGGGGGGGGGGTCATGTCTAGGGGCAGTGCTGTGTGGGGGGGTCATTTACAGGGGCAGTGCTGTGTGGGGGGGGGGTCATGTACAGAAGCAGTGCTGTGTGTGTGTGGGGGGGTCATGTGCAGGGGCAGTGCTGTGGGGGGGGGGGTCATGTACAGGGGCAGTGCTGTGGGGGGGGGGGGTCATGTACAGGGGCAGTGCTGTGGGGGGGGGGGTCATGTACAGGGGCAGTGCTGTGGGGGGGGGGGTCATGTACAGGGGCAGTGCTGTGGGGGGGGGGGTCATGTACAGGGGCAGTGCTGTGGGGGGGGGGGGGGTCATGTACAGGGGGGGGGGGGGGGGCAGGGCTGTGTGGGGGGGGGGTCATGTACAGGGGGCAGTGCTGTGTGGGGGGGGGGGTCATGTACAGGGGCAGTGCTGTGTGGATGTGAGCAGGCATGAGGATATCGCCTTTGGGCGCAGTGTGTTGCAGGCAGCAGTACAAGCCCTTATAGTCTGGGGGTGCCCTACGGGTTGTCTTTCCCTCCCCTCAAATAGCATTGCTCTGGGACGTCCCACAGAGTGATTACTATGGTGCTCTGTGTCCCATGATGGACGATAAAGAAAATGGGATTTTGCTATGCTAAGTCTAGGCGATCTAAATAGAAGTGAGCAGGTACCTGTCAAAAATAGGTACCCGCTCTCCCCACCCCCCATAAAAATGCGCCATTTGTTAAAGAGTAACAGGGGAAGAGGCCTTAAAAATAGGATTTTTATAACGGCTTACCTGTAAAATCCTTTTCTTGGGGTACATAATGGGACACGGAGGTCTCTTCCCCTCTTTCTGAGGTTTAAATATATTGCTTTGCTACAAAAACTGAGGTACTTCTGGTAGGGAAGGGGTTATATAGGGAGTAAACTTCCTGTATTGGCTATACCAGTGTCCATCACCTGAAGGTGCCTATATACCCACATAGTGATTACTATGGTGCACTGTGTCCCATGATGTACTCCAAGAAAAGGATTTTACAGGTAAGTTGTTATAAAAATCCTATTTTTAAGGCCTCTTCCCCTGTTACTCTTTAACAAATGGCGCATTTTTATGGGGGGTGGGGAGAGCGGGTACCTATTTTTGACAGGTACCTGCTCACTTCTATTTAAATCGGCATAGCACTTCTATGTCCCATATTAAGCTGACAGCGGGCTAAAGCCCACTGTCAGCTGACATTACAGAGCCGGTCCAGGCTCTGCATGGAATCTGACAACAATGTTGGGATCCGTCCAGATCCCTGACTGGCAGCTGGCTCAGCTTCTTAGTGTACTGTTGAGCTCCAGTCATCAGCTCACTGAAGTTCCTTGATTGCTCAATTCTCGGTGAAGTGCTGGTCGGGGACAGCTGCAGCCATCTAGTTGAGTATATACCGTATGTTTGTTTTAATGTAAACACGCACTTCTCTTTGATGCGTTTCATACTTTTGACGTCCCATTTTCAGCATCCTGTAGATTTCCTAGGTATTCTATACAATGGCAAATTTCACACATTGACAGTAACATATATATATATATTATATATATATATATATATATGTGTGTGTGTGTATTTTATTTATTAGGGCTGTTTTAAATTTTCGTGTTCGATTCGTTTTTATTTTTATCGATTTAATCGACTAATTTCGATTAATTATTTTAATTAACCCACATACAGATCCAACTACTTTTAGCTGATCTCCTTGCAATGCAACTCTGCATTAGTCAGTGGTAAATGTGGTATACACTATATACAATCACCCGACACTAGTTCGTTTTCACAATCCATGACTTAACTTCACAGTTCACACAAATGTTTTAAATTCAAACTGTAGCACTGACGTAAGTAATTTTTTTTCCACAGTAGTGTGACAATCCCTCCACCTCCGGTCTAACTAATCACTCTCACCTTATGGCATGGACCCCTGTGCAAACAGGTGGTCATGCAAGCGGGTATCAAAAAGGGTTAACACGGACCATAAACTTCTTTAGATCTCAGCAAGGACACCAGGTCATGGGTAGAAAGAAAAGATCTAAGTGCTCACCGCTTAAGTATAAGATTTTAATTTTTGTGTTCAAAACAAACTACTCACATAAAGATGATAAAAACACAGCATGTAAAGCCGACAATCGTGTTAGTTCCGTAGGGCAGCAGCGGGTGACGTCATGCGTAGCTCCTCCCCCATACGCGTTACGTTCCATCAGAACTTCGATGTCAACGTCACCGGACTCCTCCTCCCTTCCCTTTGTTAGCAGACGGAGGCACTTGGGGAAGGGGGGAGGAGTCACGGACATCGATGTCACCGGATCTCCGACGGAACTCCCTGAAGACCCGTAAGCCGGCGGAGAGGTGAGTACCGATCAAAAGAATTTATCAAGGAATTCATCTTTAATTTCCACAGCCACAATATATATCGGCTTTTAACTTTTTTCTTTTATTGTAAATAGCCATGTGTATATTAAGTAACGCAAACAAGCTTATTAGACAAAGGAGCCATTATGTCCTTTCACAGAAATACTATTTAACAAATTAAGTGGAACAACATAATGTTCTGCTTCTATGTTCTAACTACTCTACATGATTACAAAAGCTGAAAATAATAACTCCCATGGATACATTAAAGGGGCCTTGACTGACCATGTGTTAGGAAGATAATTGGGGAATAACACAGTTTGTGATCCCTATTTCAAATCTCAATATCTTTAGTAATAGTAACCAGCAGGGTTCCAGGGCTAAAACCTCAAAGATCCATTGCTTTCCTACAATAAAACAAATACAGTGCTTCCTGGAGGATAGCAAGTAGCTACTGTGAGCATAGCTTCCATGCATACTATGCATAGAGTGGGTGGACAATGTGAGGCTAGGGAAGAGCACAGGAAATATGTTGTAAAATACAATTTCTAGAAGCAGCTTTACAGATTTCCACAAAGCAAGATATGTTATACTGTATTGCAGGTGATGTATATTTGTGTGGCTTGATATAGAGATACAGTATCTCACAAAAGTGAGTACACCCCTCCCAAATTTTTGTAAATATTTTATTATATCTTTTCATGTGACAACACTAAAGAGATTACACTTTGCTACAATGTAAATTGGTGTGTACAGCTTGTATAACAGTGTAAGTTTGCTGTCCCCTAAAAATAACTCAGCACACAGCTATTAACGACCGTATTTATCGGCGTATATAACACGCACTTTTTTTCCCCCCTTAAAATCTGGGGAAAGTCGTGGGTGCGTGTTATACGCCGATTCCCCCCAAAAAAGTGACAAAATAATCGAGCGGAGCGGAAAAATAGTGAGTGCCGCCGAAAAAGACTGAAGCGACGCCGAAAAAGACAGAGCCGACTGTTCGGCTGCGCTCGCTCCCGAAACAGCAGGGAGGCGGCACTGCGAGTGGAGCCGAAGAGTCGGCTCTGTCTTTTTCGTCGGCGCTTCAGACTTTTTCGGCCGCGCTCGCGCGGTCTGTCTCGGCGGCGGGAAATTTAAACGTGGGCAGGGCTGCAAATGACACTGGGCAAGGCTGCAAATGACGCTGGGCAAGGCTGCAAATGACGCTGGGCAAGGCTGCACAATGACGCTGGGCAAGGCTGCAAATGACGCTGGGCAAGGCTGCAAATGACGCTTAAATGTAAGTAAGTTGTTTTCTTTTTTTTTTTTCCCTAAACTTCCCTCCTAAAATGTTTTTTCCTTAAAATGCCCTCCTAAAACTTTCAGTGCGTGTTATACGCCGATAAATACGGTATATTATTTAAATATTCTGTTCATACTTAAAGCAGGTGATGCAGGGGTAGGGTCACTAAGCCATTCATTCCAAATCTTTTCAAAGTTTTGATAGCTACCTCTACTCATGTAAGCTAACCACTTAAGGACCAGTCGCCGCAGATCGAAAATCGCCGTAACTGTACGTCTGCCAGTTTAAGAGTTCTAGGGGGCGTGCAACGCCAGAGTTGATGCGCATGGCCGGCGAGCGGCGGCCTGGAACCTTTCACTGTGGTACAGCACTGGAAGCAAAATTCATGAAAGGGCGTCAGTCATTCATTTTGCAAAGCTGGCAGTGAGCTGATAAGTAAGGAGTGACTGGGAATGTACCACTTATTCCGTTCCAGCAGCTGAAGCAGAGAAACTTGCCTGCTAAATGCTACAGCAGGAGATGGCAAGGTGGGGTCTATAGAACATGAGCAAGGTTGCATTTTATGCTTGTCACCATGCTAACCCTCTTTCTTGCTGGAAGAGCTATTAAGGTAAACTTTTGACACCTCTTGAAAGACTTTCATCTCTATCGCTGGTGGCTGCTGATAGGAAATCTTGTATATTGGAGGTAGAGGAGGAAAGGGAGGTGCTGGAGGCAGGAGGAGTGCAGCCCTTTTCTTCCTAATGGCTAACATTCAGGTGCTGCACCCACTGAGCTTGGGTAGAGATTGCAAATTACTATTTGCAGTCTACAGCACATACAGTGACATACAAAAAGAGCTGATATGAAATGGGTAGAGGTGGTGTCTCAGTCCCAAATTAGTATACACACAACAAAAAATATTTAGCCCACGGAACTTTTTTAAAGAGTCACACCTCAATCAAAATATATCAAAAATATGAAAAATGTATTCACATACATTTAAAAACCACATACAATATAACAACTTGTTAATGAACATCGATGCATAAATAGTGTATCACATGAAAATACCTTTTTGATAGGACCTATAAATGCCATAAACATACCCCCATCAATCTGGAGCAACTAATCTTGACGTGTTTCGCGAGACAATTCTCACTTCTTCAGGAGAGGCACAGGGGAGTATCTGGAGATAAAGAACATGAATAAATAAAAAATATACGTATTGTATAAAAAGTATACTGTAATGTATTCATTTTACGGTTAATTGCAAGATGCTTGCCAACTCACACCATGGTGGTTAGGCTGCAGAGTATATAGTATAAGTCATATATAGCCATGTATATGGTACCCCAAAAGGGGAAAAAAAAGGGAAAAAAAACCTCACATTTTTGTAAATATTTTATTATATCTTTTCATGTGACAACACTAAAGAAATTAACCTTTGCTACAATGTAATGTAGTGAGTGTACAGCTTGTGTATATTTGCTGTCCCCTCAAAATAACTCACACAGCCATTAATGTCTAAACCGCTGGCAACAAAGTGAGTACACCCCTAAGTGAAAATTTCTAAATTGGGCCCAAAGTGTCAATATTTTGTGTGGCCACCATTATTTTCCAGCACTGCCTTAAAGTGGTTGTAAACCCTTTTTACTACAGGTAAACCTATAATAAGGCCTACCTGTAGCTACCCTGGATATCTCCTAAACCTGCACGGTTTAGGAGATATCCCCTGTGTCTGCATGTGCCGACATCTTTGACACATGCGCACTGAAGCATGTATGTGCTGTTGCTTTAGTTAGTGTGCCGTTACTGGCAGCTCCCACGCGCAAGCCTTAGCCCGCAATACCCAGAAGTAACTCCAGGAGTGATGTCGCCACCCGGTGTACGAGGACTGCTGCGGGAGCTTCAATCTAAGGTTTTTTTTTATTTAATTTTTTTTTAAATTGGTTTACAACCACTTTAACCCTCTTGGGCATGGAGTTTACCAGAGCTTCACAGGTTTCCACTGGAGTCCTCTTCCATTCCTCCATGATGACATCACAGAGCTGGTGGATGTTAGAGACCTTGCGCTCCTCCGCCTTCCATTTGAGGATGTCCCACAGATGCTCAATAGGGTTTCGTTCTGGAGACATGCTCCTTTAGCAAGGCAGTGGTCGTCTTGGAGGTGTGTTTGGGGTCCTTATATTGGAATACTGCCCTGTGGCCCAGTCTCCGATGGGAGGGGGATCATGCTCTGCTTCAGTATGTCACAGTACATGTTGGCATTCATGGTTCCCTCAATGAACTGTAGCTCCCAAGTGCCAGCAGCACTCATGCAGACCCAGACCATGACACTCCCACCACCGCTAGCTATGATTAAGCACTATTGAGAGTGTGAAACGCATCGTTTTTTTCATCCTGTACCCTGCTGCTGTATGAACTGTTGTCATTTTACACAATAAAGGCATTTGTTTCGGAGTGCGGTTGTCCAGATTGTCCTTCTTCATTACTCCCACCACCATGCTTGACTGTAGGCAAGACACACTTGCTTGTTTTTGTACTCCTCACCTGGTTGCCACCACACACTCTTGACGCCATATGAACCAAATAAGTTTATCTTGGTCTCCTCACACTACAGGACATGGTACCAGTAATCCATATCCTTAGTCTGCTTGTTGTCAGTAAACTGTTTGGGAGCTTTCTTGTGCATCATCTTTTGAAGAGGCTTCCTTCTGGGACGACCGCCTTGCAGACCAATTTGATGCAGTGTGCAACGTATGGTCTGAGCACTGACAGGCTGACCCCACCCCTTCAACCTCTGCAGCAATGCTGGCAGCACTCATGCGTCTATTTTCCAATGGATATGGCGCTGAGCACATGCTCTCAACTTCTTTGGTTGACCATGGCAAAGCCTGTTCTGAGTGGAACCTGTCCTGTTAAACCACTATATGGTCTTGGCCACCGTGCTGCAGCTCAGTTTCGGGGTCTTGGCAATCTTTTTGTAGCCTAGGCCATCTTCATGTAGAGCAACAACTCCTTTTTTTTTTTTTCAAAACCTCAGAGAGTTCTTTGCCATGAGGTGCCATGTTGAACTTGTGACCAATATGAGAGCGAGAGTTATAATGCCAAATATAACACACCTGCTCCCCATTCACACCTGAGACCTTGTAACTAATGAGTCTCATGACACCAGGGAGAGGAATTGGCTAATTGAACATTTTCACTTAGGGGTGTACTTGCCTTTGTTGCCAGCGGTTTAGACATTAAAGCAGAGTTCCATCCATTTAAAAGTCAGCAGCTACAAAAAGTGTAGCTGCTGACTTTTATTAATCACATTCACCTGTCCCATGGTCCAGCGATGTGGCCGAACGAAGCCCCGCTCCTCTCCCCCCTCCTTTCTGTGGCGCCGGCATTGTAACTGTGGGCGCCTGGCTGTGGCTTCACAGCCAGGCACGCACTGCGCATGCGCGAGCCGTGCTGTGAATGGTCGGGCAATCTTCTGGGACCTGTGACATGTCCCAGAAGATTGCAGGGAGGGAGGGGGGAGAGGAACTTCCTTCCGGCGCCCCCTGGGTGGAAGTGCAAGCTGGGTGCCTCTAAAAAGAGGGTATCCGCCCCCCCCCTAAAAAAAATAAAAGGTGTGGCATGTCAGGGGGTCACCATCACTTAAATCGGAAGTTCCATTTTAGGGTGGAACTCCGGGTTCAATGGCTGTGTGTTGTTATTTTGAGGGAACAGCAAATTGACACTGTTTATACAAGCTGTACACTCACTACTTTTACATTGTAGCAAAGTGCCATTTCTTCAGTGTTGTCACATGAAAAGATATAATAAAATATTTACAAAAAATGAGGGGTGTACTCGCTTTTGTGAGATACTGTATGTATAAATCAATGTAACATTGAACTATTGCAAGAGTTTTGGTTTCTGTAGACTTGTCTCTGAGTCTAGGTTCACATATGTGTGGGTGAGTTTGCACAGGCATAGAAGCCCAGTCATCTTAATGGGCTTCTGTACCGCAAGAAATGTGAGGGAAATGTCCCCAATCCTTTTTTTAAAAACACCCTTCATGGAACCACAAGGTGCTGTAGCACCATGTGGTTTCTCGCACACGAAAGTGCACCATGTTTCCCGACGTGTGGGGGTTAGAATTACTGGCTCACCCACGCAACTGCTAAAGCACAGCATGTTTTGCCTGTGGTTTGGAAAGAATTTTACACCCCCTTAAACATCGCACATGGGACAAGATGACTGGCTGCCCACCCCCTGCTGACGTCACTGGCACTAATGCAAGGAAGGGAGCCGGCTCCTAAGTGCCAGGTGACTGCCTGTCTGGGAGATTCCCCTGGTGTGCCCACAGAGTGGGCTTAGCGCGCCAGCTGTGGCACGCGTGCCATAGGGTCGCCATCACTGGGGTAGAGCATTCCAGAGGATAGTAAGAGGCTCTTGAGATGCCTGGAGATGAACATGGGAGAAGGTGACCACGGAACTAGAGATTTTGGACGTCTTGGAAAGAGTAAAAAAGACATTTGGATGATATTTTCAGATAAGGTTGGTGATATACTTTGGGCCAGAGTTATGGATGGCTTTGTATGTTGTATTTTATTAGTTAGGCCAACAATGCAACAGTCAAGGCTAGAGATAACAAATTAGTGAGGTTGAAGTATCTTGGTGGTGTTGGTTAAGAAGGGGCATACTATTGAAAATGATAGAGGGTGTAGGTGGCAAGAGTTGTACAGTGATTCAACATGGGAACAAAAGGAGAAGTCAGAGCCCAGCATTATAACTAGCATACTGACATGGGGAAAGAGACTAATAGTTGAGCTAGTAATAAAAGTTTGAAATGTTGGGGAGTGGGCACAGGGGAAGAAGAAATGTTGTTAGCTCAGTTTTTGGAAAGATTGCGTTTTAGAGAGTGGTATGACATCTATACTGATATGTCTGTTATTAAATTAGTAAGGAGACTGGCAGGGGTGAGCTGAGGGTTAGATTACAGTGTCGTCATCATGGAGATGATATTGGATACCATAGGAAGTTATCAGATGAGAAAGGGAGGAGGTGTATATAGAGACAAGTAGGAGCCTGAAGAAAGAGTCATGGGGGACACCAATGGAAAGAGGAGACGGCGAGATGGAGTTGTAGCTGACAGTGAGGAAAGGAAAGGGGGGGAACTAAAAAAAATTAAACAAACTCTTAAGCCAGCCATAGATGGTTTGATTCACCTATGGGCAGGCTAATTGTACCCGATTTGTTCCATCGATTGACTTGGGTTCAATCAGCTTTTCAGATTTTTACATGTGATTTTGGCTAGCGGCTATAGCCGCTAGCAGTAATCACTGTGTTTTCCTGGCAGGGACAGCTCTCCACACTCCTCTGCCAGGAGGACACAGTAGCTCTGCGTGAGGTATTCCCCCATTAATGCGTGGCTACAGGAAAGAAAATTGCATGATCTGTGGCCTTCCTTGGTATTTTTTCCTAAGGGCTCTTTCACACGGGGCGGAACAGTGCTGATCCGCCCCGTGGCTATCCGCTTGCTCAGCGGGGATCGCCGGAGCGATCTCTGCTGAGCAGGAAGATGACAGGTCCGTCTCTCCACACAGCGCAGGGACGGACCTGTCAGAGCGCCGCTCTCCCCTATGGGAGATCGGGTGACGACTGACCGTAGAGTCCGTCCTCATCCGATCCGCTCTGCAGACGGATGAAAAAATTGGGCTTTCCTCCGTCTGCAGAAACGGAGCATAGCAGACACGGACGAGAGCGGGTGTCAGCGGATGCGCATCCGCTGACACCCGCTATCCTATAGGGATACATGTATGTCCGTTTTTCATCCGAAAACGGAAGGATGAAAAACGGACATACGGACCGTCCGTGTGAAAGAGCCCTTAATTCTCTAACAATGCTAGCTAATCATTGGTTGTTACACCTGTTGTCAAATTCCTTAGAAACACAGCCTTTGTAACCCAGTTTGTGTCGGTGTTATTGCAATCTCTTCATGCCACACATGCTGAACCCTCTCAATCTACATTCAACACTGGAGCGTTTTTTTTTTTTTTTTTTTTTTAAGTCTTTTCCTACCCCAGAGCAGGCATGTTGTTTCTTATACATTGGTTGACTAAACTTAGAGAGATTATTGACCCCCCCCCCCCTGCCAACTTTGATGCCTTGTATTCTGTGAATGTAGAATTTTACAAGAAATGGACTGTCCCTACTGTGGACCCTACCAATCTTGCACTGAATGATCTTATATTTCTATTTAGGGTACAATTACCTTTTAAGGATTCAATGGATAGGTTCTTGAAGTCCTACTTTGCTCCGGAAGGCCCCACCCTACAGCCTGCCATAGCTATCTTATCAGTTGCCCAGACTTTGGCAAACAGGGCTGGATAAATTTAATACTGCACTTTCTTCTGATATAGATAATCCTAATCTTTAAGATTGCAGCTCTTGCTCTAGACCAGGGATTTTCAAACTACGGCCCTCTAGCTGTTGCGGAACTACAGATCCCATGAGGCATTGTAAAACTCTGACATTCACAGACATGACTAGGCGTGATGGGAATTGTAGTTCCTGAACAACTGGAGGACCATAGTCTGACGACCCCTGCTCTAGACCATTCTATTTTACATAGACGCCATGGAGAACGTGATCCATCAAATCTCTAGAATGTCTTTCCTTTCTGTACATATTTACAGAATGTTATGGCTTAAAGCTTGGGTGACTGACCTGGTTCAGGAGATGTGCATACCCTTTTGGCAAACTTCTGTTTGGGAACTCCCTCAATGAATATATTGCGGCAACTACTGATGGAAGGGAGTTCATACCCCCATATCCACAATCCTAATTTCCTTTGGAATAAACATCACCTGCCTTATCTGTAAGATCTACTCACCCCCTCCAGGCATCATTATCTACTATGGCAACTCCTTCTGGTCCTGGCAGACCTTCCACATCTAAGCCCACCAGACCTGCTAAAAAGCAGCCACATTAAAGATTCACTTCCATCTCTGGAGGCAAAGAAGTAGTCCATTAGGGTGCTTTTCTCAATCTAGAAAATAAACATTTTGGCTTTTTTTTTCAGTCTACCTTCTAGAGCTACACAGTGAATCTTATTGCTGTCCTTTCTGTCTATTCCTTGCTGATATCTGTCTCTACTTGCTGCTTTTGGGAAGGAAGATGCTTTTAATTAACCCAATTATTGCCTTAGGGTGGCAGTGGGTGTTCATTGCTTTTCCTTGGGAATAAAATAGAAGGACTTTCCAATCCTACTACAGGAACTGCTGTCCTTTTCCGGGCTGCATATCTCATCAACCCCATGATGCATTGGTCAAAATTGAGTTAGTAGCAAGGTACCCACAAGGTCACCTATAGCCATGCCATTTTTCTACTTTCACAGTTAGACATGTGCCTAGTCTCTTGTAGACCTGTCACTAGATCTCTCATGTAAGTTTATTTCCCTTTTGGCAGACAAAGCATGACGGGTTTTACTCTTCCCTTTGTTGACGGGTCCATGAAACTCTTACATTACTAACAGAAAATATTTTTTATTTACCGTGTTTTGTGATGCCTTCTCTTCGGACCTATTGTCTGAACAATCTAAAGGTGCATTGGAGACTTGCTGCTCTGCAGACATGCCCAGTGATTTCCTAATATTCCTGATATTGTCCAGTTAGACGCATCCCAACTTCTATGTTGGATGTCATCTTTTTCTTGGGCATGCAGATTGCTTTTTACTTAGTGAGTTGGTAGGGAACCTTATTCTTGTGTTTGCTCTCATTCTTCATTCTGCACATCTTTCTGCCTGGCACTGCCTACGGCATAGCACATGCCTAGTGGGTCTTGGTTTGGACTGTATCTTTTATCTCTTTAGCCTTTGCACCTCCAGTGTACTTTCTGCTATAGGTGGCTCTCCTTTGTCTCTACTGCAACCTCCTATGTCTGGGACATCTGTGGGGTCTCTTGATAAGCAGAGCCCTTCCTTCCTCTTCTAAGGTGCCCCTCCTTTCATGGGTTCCTTATAAAATAGAACCTCCTTCCTTCTGAAACCCTCCTCCTTCTTTATTTAGCTGTTTTGGAACGGGGTATCCTGGAAGCCAGATCTCATTGTTTCCCTGGTGCTCTTCCTGACCACTCTTCTCATCACTTCTATGCAGGGAGAACCCTTCTCTGAAATCTACCCTTGTCTTCCACCTGACTGGTTGTCTCATGTTTTTTTATTTTATTTATTATTTTTTTTCCATAGGGCTTCTGCCCCCAGGGATTAAGTCACTTCTTTCTTGCCCGAGCCTAATCTGCTGTTATGGGCGGGTTCTGGGGTCTATACAGTTTCTAGCATCTGTCATTCTCATTTGTGCCGAGTCACCACCTGACCTTTTTGTTTACTCCAAACCTGTTTGTTTGCCTGGGGACTGTTTGAGCCACCCCTGTCACTTGCGTCATCTGCAAGATGCTTCTGTTGTTAACTGTTTGTTCAGGTCAGTTGACCCTTTTTTTTCACGTGGACCTTTTGCTGCTGTTTTAGCTGCTTTGTTGCCCAGCCCTCGATTTATTGCTTGGGGACATCACATGGTCTATGAATCGATTCCTGCACTGTACAATAAGGAGAATAGGAATTTTGATGTGCCTGTAAATTCCATGTTGGACTATAGTACAGGACACTGCCCCTGCCCTCTTTCCTCTGTAATCTCCTTGGTGCTTGCTAAATTAAAAAAAAAAAAAAAAAAAAAAAAAAATGGAGGCTAATGGTAACTACATATACCTCATGATCTACGAATTGATTCCTGTGTTCTATACTATACTTGAAGATGCATTTTTTTTTTTTGCCATACTGAGGCTGTGGGAGGTTGAATGTATTATTAATATGGAGCATATAGGAGCCCTACCATTAGAAAATTGTTCTTATTTATTAAAAATGTTTTATACTGTAGTCTTCCTGAAATAACCTAAAGGCTAAACTGACTTCTGTAATCTTTTCCTAGAGTTGCCCTTTGTGCCACCTTTTTTCCTCTCTGTAGATTTCAAGATTTTATGCGGCCTCCCTCTTCTTCCCATTAGTGTACAATAGCTCCCTATTGCTTGCAGGATAGTAGAAAGCTTTGGTTGACAGTTATAATATTTTTCCCTACACAGCTACCTTTAAAGAAAAAAACCCTAAGCACACTTTTAGCCCTCTGTTAACCCTTATGTGTGGTAGGACTGATATGATTTCATGACTTTTCCATAGACAAGTGGGTACATACCATATATATTCGAATATAAGCAGAGGCACCTAATTTTACCACAAAAAACTGGGAAAACAAATTGACTTGAGTATAAGCCTAGGGTGAGAAATGCACAGCTACTGTAGAAAAGAGGGCCAACAATGCCCATTTGCATGCCTCACTGTGCCCATTTGCAGCCATAGGTCCCCTAAACTTCAAAGTTAAGGGTTTCTAGATGCCCCCTAGCTGCAGCCAAAATGTGGGGTCTCTGGACCCAAAGGGTCCGAAATGACATTGCTGCAGATGGACACAGTTGACCGAATTTGGGGCCCCGTGTCTCAGGGACACTTGGGGCTAGGAACTCCAAATTTGGTGTGCAAACCCAGTGGAACTAGCACTAGATCATATCGAAAGTGGCCCCAAAGTTGGGTCGGATAGTGTTATTCTCTGCTGCAGAAAAGTGCTTGACTCGAGTATAAGCTGAGGGGGGCATTTTCAGCACAAAAAAATGTGCTGAAAAACTCGGCTTATACTCAAGTATATACGGTAAGTGAAGTCTGAGTCGGTTTAACTTTTAACGCAAGTAAAAATGTGCATTTTTTTTTTTTTTTTTTTTGTTAAAAGATTACGTAAAACTCCATAACAATTATATAGTTTCTGAAGGTAGAA
The DNA here is from genome assembly GCA_028564925.1 of Lithobates sylvaticus. Taxonomy (NCBI): domain Eukaryota; kingdom Metazoa; phylum Chordata; class Amphibia; order Anura; family Ranidae; genus Lithobates; species Lithobates sylvaticus. The sequence continues at coordinate 69,877,262 of CM053033.1, read as the reverse complement.
GCCCTGTTGAATAAAAGGGGGCATTTGCAATTTTTTATGTTACATGATATGTTCAGGTGACCAGTTTTTCATTCTCTATTAGACTCCTAATGTCACTTCTGCCTTTCACTGCACCTAATCGAGCACATTCTCAGCACGGTAAATGTGATCAGGCAGGTGTAAAATCACCCGGATTTCTTTTAAGCTGCATTTACACATGATTGTGTGTGGAATCGCTGCAATTCAGTTCTGCGATTTCAAATGGCTGCAAAACGCATGGCGCGTTTGCGATGCCATGACTTCTATTGGCACTTCAATCATGCCGCAAAGCACATTGCGATTTGCCGTGATTGAAGCGCAAATTACCACACAACAAAAGCGGCAAAATTGCGGCGTGATTGAGGTGCCATTAGAAGTAATAGCATCACAAACGCGTTCCACGCTTTGCAGCTATTTGAAATTGCGGGGCGGAATTGCAGCGATTCTACCTTACGATCATCTGTGAATGCAGCCTTACTGAAAAGCCGGTCGCCAGCTGAAAAACAAATGGTACCAAGCTTATGGCTGCAGATGCCGCCTTGAACTTGTTTTAACCACCTGAAGTAGTTCAGTTTACATTTTAATATCTTATTTTCACTAACGTTAACTATTCTACTGCAATTTACATAATTTGTTTTTGAATTTCTAAGGCATGTGACAAGTGTACCGTACTTTAACTGGTTCAATACTGGGCCTTTTTACCCCCTTTCTGCCCAGGCCAATTTTCAGCTTTCTGCGCTGTCACACATTAAATGACAATTGTGCGGTCATGCAACGCTGTACCAAAATTTAATTTTTATCATTGTTTTGACACAAATAGAGCTTTCTTTTGGTGGTATTTTGAAAAAGAAAAATTTTTCTTAATTTCTGTCAGAAAATTTTCTAAATAAGAAAATGTTCTCCTTCACTGATAAGCTGCATTGATGAGGCGGCACTTGTGGGCATGGATGAGACGGCACTGATGAGAAGCCACTAATATGCAACACTGATGGGTGGCACGCTGATGAGCAGGCACTGATGGGTACTGAAAAGCAGCACACATTGGTACGACAAATGGGCACAGATTGGCGGCACAGATGGTCACTGACTGGCAGCACTGCTGGGGCTGCACTGACCATCAGTGCCCCGATTACCTGTCGGTACTCCTCATCCTCTGTCAGTGTGAGGCAAGGATGATTGGCTACGATTGGACACTTCTGATCACATGGCTAAAGAGCCACGTAAGCGGGTTTGCGCCCGCTGTCATTTTACTATACGGCTGGAGGTGGTTAATGTACAAGTTCCATTTTGTGGTAAAATTGCTTTTTTTTTTTTTATTGAACTTAAAGATGGATGTATATCTGGACTGTCATGTTTGATGACGCATACAAGTCGTGCTTTCTGATGAGCGCAGAGTCTGATATACAGATAGGGAGACATCACAGTGTATGTAAAATTCAATCCTAAGGATATTGGTACAGAGGAGAATTCTAAATCCAAAAATTATTTTGGATAAACTTTAAAACTTCATTTACTTTGAATATGCTGCACTTTCCTCACTTTAATCTCATTTGAAACCCTATCCATCGTTGGAATAAAATACATCTATAACCAGGGACTTATAAAAGTTAAACTTCTCCACTGGAAGAGTTCTTGACAGTGTTGGGCTGAATGGACAGCATATGGAGTAAGAACCTTTGCAGCAGACAACTCCTGCACACAAGTTAGACAAAATATCTGTAAGCTGGACATTGTCCTTCAATTAGATTTCTGCAGTAACCTTTAGCTTGTTAGAACCTGTCTTGTTGCCAAGATTTCTCCTTGTCTGATATGTTCAGTACACTTTTTAGCTGGATACCTTGGGCTTTGTCTAAAGTTCTTGGATTTATTTTTTTGCTGACGCTTCTAATCTGATATACTGTACAGCAGGGCTCAACATTTCAAGTCCTGAGCTACTAGCCAGGCCTTAAGGGTTACTCGCTACCAGTTGCCCCACCCAACCCCTACCATCCTAATCCCGCCCCTATACACACCCTCATAAATTCTCATGAAATTACACGTAAATGTTTTATGCAGAATTTAAGTTACACAAATAAATATTAACAACAACTTTATTACCCGTGCCCATCAATGCAGCCTCACCCGTGCCCATCAATGCAGCCTCACTAGTGCCCACTCAATGCAGCCTCACCCGTGTCCATCAATGCAGCCTCACCCGTGCCCATCATTGCAGCCTCACCTGTGCCCATCATTGCAGCCTCACCTGTGCCCATTATTGCAGCCTCACCCTGCCCAATGCAGCCTCACCTGTGTCCATTATTGCAGCCTCACCAATGCAGCCTCACCTGTGTCCATCATTGCAGCCTCACCAATGCAGCCTCACCTGTGTCCATTATTGCAGCCTCACCCAATGCAGCTTCACCTGTGTCCATCATTGCAGCCTCACCCGTGTCCATTATTGCAGCCTCACCAGTGCAGCCTCACCTGTGTCCATCATTGCAGCCTCACCCGTGTCCATCATTGCAGCTCACCTGTGTCCATCATTGCAGCCTCACCCGTGTCCATCATTGCAGCTTCACCGTGTCCATCATTGCAGCCTCACCCGTGCAGCTTCATTGTGTCCTTATTGCCTCATCATTGCAGCTTCACCTGTGTCCATCATTGCAGCCTCACCGTGTCCATCTTGCAGCCTCACCTGTGTCCATCATTGCAGCCTCACCAATGTTGCTTCGTGTCCATTATTGCAGCCTCACCATCATTGCAGCTTCACCCGTGTCCATCATTGCAGCCTCACCAATGCAGCTTCACCTGTGTCCATCATTGCAGCCTCACCCGTGTCCATCATTGCAGCCTCACCTGTGTCCATCATTGCAGCCTCACCCGTGTCCATCATTGCAGCCTCACCCGTGTCCATCATTGCAGCCTCACCAATGCAGCTTCACCTGTGTCCATTATTGCAGCCTCACCAATGCAGCTTCACCTGTGTCCATTATTGCAGCCTCACCAATGCAGCTTCACCTGTGTCCATTATTGCAGCCTCACCAATGCAGCTTCACCTGTGTCCATTATTGCAGCCTCACCAATGCAGCTTCACCCGTGTCCATCATTGCAGCCTCACCAATGCAGCTTCACCTGTGTCCATCATTGCAGCCTCACCAATGCAGCCTCACCTGTGTCCATCATTGCAGCCTCACCTGTGCAGATGGGGTGGCCGGATCATTATAGCAGAAGAGAGCGTGGAGGAAGAGGAGATCAGGCTTGATCACAGAGCAGGGTTTGCCCGCTGTAACAGCTTACATTACAATTGCATCCCGCACGCCGTCACACACAGCCCCTCCCACCTGACCCCGCACCTGTGACAGACAGAATGCGCCCTGGCATTGGACCGGTGTTCTCTCTGTCCCAGGTGTGGGGTCAAGAGGGCGGGGCTGTGTGTGACGGCGTGCGGAATGCAATTGTAATGTAAGCTGTTACAGCGGGCAAACCCTGCTCTGTGATCAAGCCGGATCTCCTCTTCCTCCACGCTCTCTTCGGCTATAATGATCCAGCCTCCCTCTCTGTTCCTCCACACTCTTTTCTCTGGGAGAACAGCTCCCATTCATCCCCCCCCCCTGATGGCGGTGCTCGCCCCCCCCCCCCCCCACTCCCAGGCAGACCAGCTCCTCGCCAGACCTCATTTTCCACTCGCAAAATGCGAGTAGGCGAGTGTAAAATTTGAGGGCTGCTGTAGAGGAATATATAATGGCATTACTTGTATAATCCATGCTTATGAATGTTCTTAATAGACCTATTGCTTGTTTGTTTTTCATTAAAGTGTCACTAAACCCACATCATTAAAAACAATGTATAAATGGTGTATTACATGCTGATCATACTTACTCAGTCACTGGGATTTGTTTACTGTATTCTGCCAAAAAAACTGGTTGAACATGCTTTTTTCTATCTCCACCTTCTGTTCGTGTCCCCAATTCAGTTAGGGATTTTGTAGCTGTGGTGGCAACTCTGCACATGCTCAGTTTTCAGTGAGTTTGTATTCTGAGCATTTCCTCCCTATCACATCTGAGCAGCCAATGTGAATATAGAGTCATATACACTGTGGTAAATGACAGCTCACTCCTTCCCTCCTCCTTCATGCCCACTAACCAGCTAAACACAATAGGGGCGGGATATTACATGTAGATTAATGGAGGCTTCACCCCCATCTTATTATAAGACATGGGTCGGAGGGGTGTAACACAGCCCGTGACTGTCAGAAATCAGCCCACACCATGTTCTTTCCACAAAATAATAAATGTTTCATTTCAAATATATATTTGTATGACAATTTAAAACAATTTATTGGTATTTTGTTTTACTCCGTATTCCAAAGGCTGCTTTCTTTTTGGACATGTCACCAGCAGCAGAGCACTAGAAGCTCCTCCTGCTTATGTTTCCCTGCAGACAGGCTGGGAAAGATCTGGGTCATGTGACAGCTGTATATGGATTAGGTAAAGGGTACTTGGTTTTATTAATTAAAAATATTTACAGTGCCATCATCCACTTACAAAAATAGAGGGGACAATGTAAATTAAACAGTGTTTGTTTAGTATCACTTTTAATATGTGTTTATCAGGGCAGGTACACTTTGTTTTTATTTTTTTTTAGTAGCTCAGAACATTGATTCTGCCTTGATATTAAAGAGGAAGTAAACTCTCCCACTGATGCTTCTTTTCATTTAGTCTATTATAATAAGTAATTATCAAACTAGAGCCACTGTAATCCAGCCCAAATAGCATATTACCTACTGTTTAAAGAAACTTTAAAAAAATTGTTTCCAGGGGTTAGGCAGCGCCATATTAAGTTTTGTTTTCTGAGTCCACAGTGGAGTGTATTTCTGCCCTTACATTGAGCACTTCCTGTACTGTTAACCAAGCCTCATTCTCAATCCAATGTTTCTATGGCAATCCTGCTTTCCTGTTCATAGCTGACTTGTTTTATTTCATAGTATTTACTTGTGCCGATTATGTAATGTTTGCCTGTGTCAGTCTTATCAGCTTCAGCTGATAAGACTGCAGTAATGCTGTCCGATGCCCTGGTTTACACTCCATGTGATGTCACATGGTCACATGGGGTGTAGGAGGAAGCTCTGAGTGATTAGGAAGTCTCCTGGGATTTAATTGTTGTGTGCTGTAGGAAGTCCTGATAATAGATGGATAAGTACACAGAGTGTGCAGGAAATCAGGGGAGATCTGGGCATGCTCAATGACATCATTCTAAAGAACAAAAAGGATTACAACAATACTAAGCAAGTAATGAGATATCTACAAGCAGTGTTCATTGGATTTTTTTAATGCTGATTTACATGGGACAAAGTTGTGGGGGAGAGTTTCCAACCACTTTAATAGTTTGTATCTTATTTTTTTACTCTCCAGGGATCTTGATCTGAATGTAAATTCCACATTTTTTCACAAGGATGCTGAGTGCACATTGTAAAAATAGAAGAAACCTAAAACCAAAACTTTTTTTTTTTTTTTTTTTTAGTTCATTTTGAATAGAGTTGGAAAATACCACCCCTGTGTTCCTTGGGGGAGATTTTTCGTCATATCCTGCCCTATAGTCACAACAGAAGGTGAAAGAAAATCTCTTCTACAATGGCAGGAAAAAGTAGTTGAAACCCTTGCAATGAACTGTTTTTCTGAAGTAATTTGCCAGAAAATGTGATCTGATTCTCATCTAAGTCACAACTATAGACAAACACAATGTGCTTAAGCTGATAACACACAAACCATTCAAATTTCTTGTGTCTGGAGGAAAAAATAGGTGAACCTGTAGACTAATTATTTCAACAAAAGCTAATTGGAGTCAGTAGTTTGCATGCCTGGATTCCAGTTAATGAAATGAGTTTGGAAGTGAGGTTTAGAGCTACTTTGATAAAAAAACACTTTAACATTTTAAGATTACCATTCATAAGAAGCATCAGGTGATATACACCATGCCTTGCAAAAATTAGCTCTCTGAAGGCGTACGTAGTTGATCTATGTAAGGCTGAAAAGGTATACAAAGCAATCTCAAAGTGTTTAGGCATCCATCCATCGGTCATCAGTTAGACAAATTGTCTATAAATGGTGACAGTAAAGTACTGTGGCTATTTTTCCGAGAAGTGGGCACCCAGCCAATATACTCATTCACATAGGGTGGGGGGCGGGATCTGGGGGCACCCTTATTATAGGGGACTCCCGGATTCCGATAAGCCCCCCCCACCCGCAGACCCCGACAACCAACGGCCAGGGTTGTCGGGAAGAGGCCCTTGTCCTCATCAGCATGGGTACAAGGTGCTTTGGGGTGGGGGCCGCAGGGTGCCCCCTTCCCTAAAGCACCCACCCCCCATGTTGAGGGCATGCGGCCTGGTATGGTTCAGGGGGGGGTGCTCGCTCGTCCCCACTCCCTTTCCTGACTGGTCGGGCTGCGTGCTCGGATAAGGGTCTGGTATGGATTTTGGGGGTACCCCCACGCCGTTTTTTCAGCGTAGGGGGTTCCCCTTAAAATCCATACCAGACCTAAGGGCCTGGTTTGCCCTTGGAGAGGAACCCATGCCGTTTTTTTTTATTAGAGAGGCGCTAAAGTCACTTCAATATAGATGGAGATCCGACTTGGAGGCGACTTCCATTGAAATCAGTGGGTACAAGTCGCCTAGAAGTTGGATTGAAGTCGTACAGGAACCTTTTCTGAAGTCGGAGAAACTTCAGTAGTGTACATTAAGACAGCTCCATTCACTTCCATTGATTTGCTCAACAGCGGGACTTGGGGCGACTTTAAGTCGGATCCCAGGTCGCCCCTGTGTGAACTGGCTCTTAGTCTCCACTGAGACAGTGCGTGGCGTCATCAAATTTTGCCGTGCGGCTTTGCCCTGACGCGTCGTTTTGTCAAATCAACTTTCTCAAACGGCCAAGCTCTTGGTGTAGCAAGTCATAAAGGGGTTGATTTACTAAAGGCAAATAGACTGTGCACTTGCTCCAGATCTTAGTAAATGAGGTAAAGCTTCACTTTGCAAAGCATCCTCAATCACATGCAAGGAAACTAAAAAACACAGCATTTTTTTCTTGCATATGATTAGATGATATAAATCATCAGTTTCCCACTCAGATCTAGAGCAACTGCACTTGCAATGCACAGTATGTTTGCCTTTAGTAAATCAACTTTAAAATCTTTTTCTGAACAATTGTGTACTGAATCTTTTGAGTCAAAGAGGTTGATTTACTACAGGCAAATAGCTGTTCACTTTTAGCCCAGGTTCACACTGAGCTGCGGGAATGAAGCTGTGCGAGTTCAGCTGAACTCAAACAATTTCACTCCTGCATGTCAGTTACGATTTCGGCCGCGATTTCAGAGACATCTGTGCAGGTTTTTTGCACAGATGTCAATGTAAATCGCAGCCCAATATCGCAAAAAGTAGTACAGAAACGACTTTTTAAAAAATTGGTGCAGCGCCGCAGATGCGGCGTCCCACCGATTAGGGCGGTGGCATTGACGGCAATTGCCGCCGATTTGACATGTTGGAACTCTCCAGTGTGAACCAGGGCTGAAGGGACATTTTATGTAGCTTAGTGAATGAGGTGAAGCTCTGCTGACTGCATCCAGTCGTGTGCAAGCAGAAATATTTTTTTTTTTTTTCTTTTTTCTTTAAGTTTCCTTGCACTTTCTTTGCAATGTGAGTTTTTACCACAAACACTAAGCTTAGGGAAAATTCCCTTGCAAAGCGCATAGCCTATTTTGCCTTTAGTAAATAAACCTCATAATACATGGATTGTGTGGTTACAGGGACAACACACAGGAGCACTTTTTACCATCCTTCTGCATTTGGGTGAACCATAAATTCCAAACTTGCTTAAAGTGGTTTTAAAGCCACTGTGTGTTTATTCCTGCAATCCCCACATTATGTACCCCAGTGTATGTGCTTTTTAAAAAAAATATGGTGCTTTTATACCTCATTTCAGAGCGCCACTCAGCGCTCACGTGACTGCCTGCCGTTTTCCTCTCCTGATCTGATATCTACAGCCGGAGGAGCTGAGAATCCCCTGCTGACATCAGCCAGGAAGAGAGCAGTGGGCACTCAGGTGAGCAGCGATATGAAATAAGATATAAAGCGGCATATTTAATGTATTGTAATGCAGGGGATTGCAGGAATAACAGTTATGATAGCAGCAGAAGTCACTAGCTGACAGGCAGGGAGGGGGGAGGGAGGGATCAAGGAGAGACAGCAGGATGACGGAGGCACGTAAATTATCGTGGATCAGCAGACATGATAAACGTGGTCAGTTTACAGAGGGCTGGGGTGGACAGCACCAGGCAGGATCAACCTGGTATTTTAAATGATACAAAGGGCCAAATTACACAGCACAAGCACCGTGCTGTTGTTCGTGCTTTAACCACTTCCGTACCACGTGCCTGTACGTCGCGTCGTGCGCTGATTGGAAAGTGGGGGAGCCAATCAGTGTGTCTGGTGAATGCAATGTCTGTCGGCCACCCATGATCGTTCCCTAGAGAGGCAGAATGGGGTCTGCCTATGTAAATAAGGCAGATCGCTGTTCGGACAGGGGAGAATTTGGAGATCTTGTGTTCTGCTAAGCAGGAACATGGATCTCTGTTTTCTCCCAGTCAGAGCTATCCCCACACAGTTAGTAAGCACCCCCTAGGGACACACTTGATCCTTTTGATCCCCCCTGGTGTTAACCCCTTCCCTGCCAGTGTCATTATTACAGTAACAGTCTGATTTTGTCTGCCACAATGTCACACTCGCAGTAAAAAAAAAAAAAAAAAAAAAATTCCATAAAAAAATATCCCATAGTTTTGTAGACGCTAGAACTTTTGCGCAAACTAATCAATATGTACTGGGATTTTTTTTTACCAAAAAAAGATGTAGCAGAATACATATTGGCCTAAATTGATGAAGAAAATCGATTTTTTTTATTTTTTTTATTAGATATGTATTCTAGCAGAAAGTCAAAAAAATAATTTTTAGCGCACAAAATAAAAACCTCAGAGGTGATCAAATACCACCAAAGGTACAGCATCGCATGACCGCGCAATTGCCAGTTAAAGTAATGCAGTGCCGTATCACAAAAATGGCCTGGTGATGAAGGTGGTAAAACCTTTCAGTGTTGAAGTGGTTAAAACTGGATAATGTCCACTAATGTTATTTTTTTCTTAAACAATAGCAGCAGATTCCAGTAACATTTGATTAAAATCTTGTTATATGACCTTTTTACTCATAATAAAAACCGTTTGTAAACAAAAAAAAAGAACAGTATCCATTATTTTTCTTAAACAATAGCAGTAGATTCCAGTAACATTTGATTAAAACTAGGGCAAGGAAGACCTGACCACCTTTGTTGTCTGCGAGAGTCGCATGTTGAACGGATGCATGCTGGGAGTCGGGGAACCAGAAAATGCACTAGTAACGCAGCAAAATGCATATGTGTTTTTTCATTCATTCATTTTTTTTATTTTTTATTTATTTTATTTTTTTTCAACAGAGCAGTGTTAAAGCAGCCTTCAAATATGCTGGACATAAATGTAAAGAGATTGTATTCATGGCTCATCCATCTGTAACTCAGTGTTCAGACTGGCTTTTTTTATCTTGGTGTCAAAATTCATCAGTTTTCTGGTGTGTGTTGTGAAAACACAAGGCTTCATGAATAAGGTGGAGCTTATTCTGGGCTTCTGTTTCACCATGATAACAGTCCTGGACTTAGAACATTTGTGTAGATTAGAATAAAGTTCCTGTTGATGTCTGCGTTTTAGTTTGTACACAATTTGTATGTTTTATGTTCAGGCAAGAAGCAATTGTAAAGCATTAATTAGGCAATGTAAACTGAGACTTTTTGATAAACTTTACTTTCACTCACATGCTGTGTTCTGAGAAATACCATATCTATCACCGTATGACATGCACCCTAATTTTAAGAGGGAAATTTCAGGAAAAAACATATTTTTTAAATAAACAACTTTGAAGCAAATTGTCCATCTGCAGCCTGATGTCCTCCATGCAGCCTAAATAAAGTCCTCAATGCAGCCTGATCAATGTCCATCTGCAGCCCATGAATGCATCAATGCAGCCTGATTAATGCCGTTTTTTTTAAACTAATTTGCAGCCTCACCATCTCTCATTAAATCAGCAAGAACATATGGAAATCACAAAGCCGTCATCTCCTCTCCACTCAGCTCTCACATCACACACACAGTCCCGCCTCCGCCATCGGCGTTGGACCAGCTCCTTTGATAGGCAGAACACTGGTCCAATGCCGGTGGCGGAGGCAGGACTGTGCGTGTGAAAGACGAGTGAAGAGGAGATGGCGGCTCAGTGAATTCCGGCGGCGCTTGTCCCCCTCCTAGGTACACTGTCGACGTATAACATGCACCCCTGATTTGCCCCCTACTTTCAGGTGAAAAAAGTGCGCGTTGTACGCCGATAAATACGGTAATCATCACCCAGACCAAGGAAACTGCTAGACAACCATTCCCTGTAAGGCCTGGTTCACACTTATGCATTTTTTAGTGCGGTTTCTGTTTTGCAGAAACGCACTACAGTCCATTTAACATGGTTTCCTATGGATGTAGTTCACATCTGTGCATTTTATGGAAAGGGCCAGGGACTTGTTTTTGGTTCCATAGACTTCAATGGATCAAAAATGTGTGTTGAATAACGCAAAATGCACCTAGAATATGCAAACTGCAACCTGCATAAGTGTGAACCAGGCCTAAATGCTCAGTATACAACTTGGCCTGACAGTCATAAAATCGCAAACTCCTTTAAATAATTTATCCTTTTAAATAAATAATTTTGTTATAAGTGAAAATTAATCTTTTAGAAATTGAGCGAAGAGTTACGTTTTTATAGGTTTGATTCTTTATTTGGGATTTTTTCCACAGTAGTATTTGTATGGCACATATGCCAAAAGATACTCAGTCTATAAAAGCTGAATTCTTGGCAAGCAGCTAAAAATACAGCTGAGAACATATATGTGAACTGTACACCTTTCAGAACTATTCCTAATCTTGTTGAACTTCTGATGAGTTGAGGTTAAATTTTGACTTGTAGTGAAGTACATCCTCGGCCTAGTAGAGCTCCACAGGGATCAACGTGAAGACTAAAGCCGACTATAGATGGTTCGAACCATGTATGGACAGGCTGAATGTACTCAAGTTAATTGATCTATCAACTTGGGTACAACCTGCCCATAGGCTTTTACATGCGATTATTGCTAGCGGCTGTTGTAGCCACTATCAATAATCTCTTTGCTCCTGCGAGGACAGCTTTCCCCAGCCAGGATCACACAATGGCTCCTTGTGAGGATTCCCCTGTCAACACTGACTGTGTTGATGGGGGAATTTAGCAAGTTTTGCCACAAAAAGCTTTCTTTTGGTGGTATTTAATCACCTCCTGGGTTTTTTATTTTCTGCTAAAAAAAAAAAAAAAAAAAGACAGAAAATTTGGAGGAAAAAAAAAATGTTTTTCTTTAGTTTGCGGTCAGAGAATTTTGTAAATAAGTAATTTTTCTCCTTCATTAATGTGCACTGATGAGGTGGCATTAATATGTGGCACTGATAGGTGGCACTTATGGGCACTGATGAGCAGACATTGATGAATGGGCACTGAAAGGCAGCACTGACTTGCATCACTGATGGGCTCAGATTGGCGTCACTGATGGGCTCAGATTGGCGTCACTGATGGGCACAGACTGGCATCACTGCTGGGCACTGTTTGGGCTGCACTGATAATCAGTGCCCTGATTATCTGTACGGGTCTCCCCTGTGAGGAGATGCCGCTGATCGGCTCTCCTCTCTTCACACTCGTCGTGTCATGTTTACATGTGATCGGCTGTGATTGGACACAGCTGATTACATGTGTAAAGAGCCGTAACATCAGCTTTTTACCGAGATTGGGGTTGCGCCGTGTCCCAGGGACATGGCGCAATCACCATATGATGTCGGCCCAGAGCAAGTGGGGATCCCGCCGTCATTTGTCTACACAGCGTGCGGAAGGCGGGTAAGCTCAGTATAAACGCTTTTAGTTTTTTTGTTTTCTTTCCATTCAACTTGCAGGTTGAGCGGAAAAAAAAATCCCTGACAGATCCCCCATCAACACAAACAATGCGTGATGCAGGGACATCTGCTGCCACATTATTGTATTCTGACAGAGGGGAATCAGAAGGGTGCTGATAGCTTTTTGGAAAATATTCTTCTAAATAAACCGTGTAAAGAAGAAATAATTTTAGTCTCAAACTTTTTGCCATGCAGATCTCTTCACTAGGGGATGTCCACTGTAATGCTCTACCTGTAGCTTTGTGTTCTTCTGTATCATTGTACCTTTTTATAGGCTATGAATATAGTCACATAGGGGAAGAGAGCTCTGATAATGTAATGGGACTCTGATTTACAAAGAAGTAAAGACTGCTGGTGTCTAGAGACATGGAAGCTGTGGTGGTACAAAGGGCCCTTTGTCATTTTGCATTTTTAATGTTTGTTTTTAATTTGCTTTACACCTGCTGCCTGTGTTCTTCTGGCTCTGTTTCAGCATTCTATTCTGTGCTTTCCTCTTGGGTATCGCAAAACATGAAAGCAGAGGGAAAATGGTGCTGCTTAGAAGAGCTAATATTCCTTTTTGTGCTAATATGACCTTGTTTTTCTCTTTTAGGTGCTGCACACACTTCCAAGGCAGACCGTTTGTCGCATTGGGGAGAGAGACAATTCAAGACACTTGTTAGATGCTGCAAAGGTATTAATAGCTTCATCCTATTCTGAAAGCTTTGGGATAAGATGGGAAACACATTGAGAGCATTCACCATTTTATTCTGCAACATTTTGCATAATGTCTCGTTTTATGTGCATGGAAATAGGTAAATCCTCTGCCTGCAGCACAATTAAATGGTTTGTGGGATTAATTTGATATAATGTTTCACATCTGTGTTAAATGGTATGTTATGTAAAGATACACTTGCACACATATAGTTAAAAACAGCCTCAACTTGCTCTAAGTCACGCCCCACATTTTGCCCCACCCCCGGGGCTTAATCAATATTAATACTCCAAAGACCTGCTGGTAGGTTAGATTGTAAGCTCCTTTAAGCTCCTTTAAGGCAGGGACTGATGTGAATGTACAATGTATATGTAAAGCGCTGCATAAATTGACGGCGCTATACAAGTACCTGAAATGAATAAATAAAAATACATATGGGGGGTACCTTGCGCCCCCCCACAGCCCTGGCCTAGGTGTTGTGGGGGGTGTAGGGAGATTACTTATTGCAAGCCCCCTACTCCCCCCACATGAATAGGTAAGAGGTACAAAATAACTTTGATAGCTTATTCACTAAAAACAATCCAGCAATGGTAAAGAGTGACTACACTGCGAAAAAAATAAATAAAGCCTTTATTTAAAATAAAAATATAGTCATTTAATAGTTAGAGGTTGTAAACCTCCCTGCAGTACTCGTACCTATAGGTAAGCCTAGAATAAGGCTTACTTTATAGCTACTGTAAATATCTCCTAAATGTAATATTTACTGTATACTGCGCCGATGATGTCATTGGCGCATGCACTCTGAAGGAACAGTGCTGTTTCTTCAGGAGCGAGTGCCGTGACTGGCATCTCACGTACGCATGTGCGAGAGTGACGTCCCGCAGCTCCAGCCAGTCACACAGTCGGAGTCTGCGGCCCCGTTAAGGAGATTCACCCTCTCTATTAGTCATGTTTACCGTTTATCATCAAAAGTGGAAGTAAAAGAAAAATTTAAATTTTCGGTTGTCCCCAGAACTGTAATAGATGAGAAATCTTCCAATGGGCATATTGGCTCTGGTGACAACCAGGGACTTCCTAACTATGGAGGGATCTTCTCTCATTTCCTATTTTGGCTTGGGACAGGAAGTGAAGGGATATATAACCTGACTGGAGTTATAACCCCCCTCCCCCTTACTCCCCCTTACTCTATCCAAAATGAAAGAAATTGATTTGCCTGTAATTGTGCTTTAATCATATTTCTAAGTATGTGTACATTTTTCTTTTGTTTCCTGAATGAAATTCTGACTTGAAAACCACAGAGGATGTATGACTTTCCAATACTTTAAGATCAATATATCAAAGTCAGAAATCTTAAATATAACCATGACTAAAAAAGAACAACACGCACTTCGGCCCTCATTTCCTTTTGTTTGGTGTGAGGAGGAGCTTAGGTACCTGGGCATAAAACTTACAGCATCTCTGTCGACTGTATATGCGGCTAACTATGCTCCTATCTTGAACAAAGTTAAAGAGCATCTTACACAAATGAGACTCAAACCCCTTTCGCTGATAGGGAGGATCAACGCTCTAAATATGTTTATATTACCAAAATTAACATATGTTTTTCAGATGATCCCAATAAAAATCCCACGAGTTTTTTACAAAATTGAAAACTTTAGTATTAAAATTCATATGGAGGCGTAAACATCCTAGAATCTCATAGACAACACTGGTTAAAGGAAAACAATTAGGGCGGTTAGCAGCACCGGATTTTAAGAGATATTATCAGGCAATTATCATATCACGAATAGCAGGTTGGATACACGATAAGGGTAGTTAAGGGTGGGTAGATATTGAGAAAGCTCAAAGTAAAGTAGATTTAGGGAAAAGGGTATGGGTCCCACGGCACTTTCGCGAACTAGCAAGTAGCAGAAATCCACTAACAAAAAATTTCTTTAAAATTATGGGATGAACTGAGTAAGTTATACAACTGGCATCCTAATTCACCTTTAATTTCTTTATTGGACACAAATTACTTTAAACCGGGGAAGGATGAATATATGTATTTTACTAGGTGGGCAAAGAAAAATGATATAATTTTACAGGATGTGATGTTGGGAAATAGAGTCTGCACTTTTAGTGAATTAACACAAAAATGGGGTAATAGGCCATTGGATAGATGGAGATATGCACAAATACAACACTTTACACAGATGCTCCCCCAGCCACTGCGACGAGGAGGAAATATGAGGCCTATTGAGAGGCTATTCTCCACATCGCAATGCCTGGGACAGAGCGTCTCTAAAAAATATATAAAATATTGGGAGAGGAAATAGAACCTAGGTATCCGCCTTATTTGAAGAAATGGGAGGAAGAGATAGGGGAATTACGGGATGAGGAACATAGAAGTAAGATTCTGAGAATAGCATGTTCCACCTCTAGAGACGTTAGAACAATTGAAATTTCGTACAAATTGCTGGCGAGATGTTATATTGTCCCGCAAAGAGCCCAAAAGTTTAGTGTAGACATCTCATCAAAATGTTGGAGGGGGTGTGATGCTCCAGGAACGTTTGCTCACCTGTGGTGGGATTGTGTAAAGATTCAGCCATACTGGGGAAAAAATTATTGACAATATTCACCAAATAACAGGGGAGCACATGAGGAAGGAACCATGGACATGCCTGTTCCATGACACAGGCAAAACAGTAGCCCAATACAAGAATACTTTGATACCTTATCCGCTGAATGCGGCCAAGAGTCTAATCCCAAAAGCAGTGGCATCTCCAGCTTTCATATTTAGGGGGGGCACATGGGGGGACAGGGACAAAAGTAGGGGGGCAACTATAAAATGCAATTTTACTACGATCCCCAGGGTGGCAGAAAACAAGAGATATATGTCACCAGCATACCAAGAAAATATAAGGGTCCAAAGCAGTGGGAGAACTATCAGGGTTGCAAAGGTTGTCTTGCCACCGGGCCTTGGTTTTCTGCCACTGTGGTTTTCCCCAGCCTCCTCTTGCTGTCCTGCCCCTGCTATTGACAGTGCTGGTCTGGCATCTGTGTCCTTGGCAGTGGCAGCAGTCTATTAGGACCTAGTGCTGGTGACATTATGGGTGCATGCAGGGGAAGGCTGGCACTATTGGTTGTAGAGAGCCGAGCCCCAGCTGGTCACCTAGCAGCAGTAATGCTGTATAACCTTCTCTGTTGACATGCTGATCGGGATGTGATCCAGGTGATGCTCCCAGTCAGATCTAATAAACACAGTATTTATTAGCATCAAGAGTACAACCACATCCACCGTATGTTCAGCAGCCATGTGGGCTCTATGCCTGTAAGGTGTGGGCTTTGATCAATAAAATCACTATGATATTTAACACTAGGATTTGACTAGGAGCATCACCTGGATTGCATCACGATCAGCATGTCAGAGAAGGCTGCACTGCTGCTAAGCAACCTGCAGGGAGGTCAACTGTCTACTCTACAACCATTAGACATGGGCTCGGGTGTGTTTGAAATCCCACTTGCCCGATCCCTCCAGGAAGCCGACACTGCACACGGCTAATCACAGGCAGTGAGACATTCCTGATCTGTGCAGCTGCGGACCAGGAAATGTCTCACTGCTTGTTCTTAGCGCCGTGCAGTGTGGGCTTCCTGACAGGCTCTGGCATGTGGGATTTTGAACATGCCCTGCCCATCTCTAACAACAAATTGTGCTGGCTCTCCTGTACATTAGCCCCATAAAGTAACCAGCACTGGGTTCCAATGTGCCACTGCTGCCATGGAGACAGAGACCAGCGCTGTGAATAGCCAGGACAGCAACCCTGGTAGTTCCACCACTGGTCCACACTGCAAGGATTCCCCCATCCACCTATAATGTGTAGATGGGAGAATTGGATCATTTTTTTTTTCATGCAACCTACTAGTTAAATGAAAAAAGTGATCAATGTATGGGCTGCCTAAGTGCTAAGACCAGCCATAGGCAGTTTAAATCTCAGCTGGTTGAGGTTTGAACCATTAATGAGCAGGCTGAATGTACCAAGTTGATCGATCAAATTGGGAACAACCAGCCTGACAGATACTCTTATGATTATCACTAGTGGTTGCTATAGCCACTAGTGATAATGACTGTTTGTTGGGAGAATACAATTGCTGGGCAGGAAGGATATTCCCCTGTCACCATTGTCTGTGTTAATGGGGGAATCATGCAAGTTTCTTTCCTGCACTCTGTGGATGCAGGAAAGAAATTTGCATAGTCTATTACCTGCCTAACTGAAAGTAAGTTGTGAAGGTCTTGAAAGAACAGGAGAGGGGGAGGGACAGATGGGGGAGAGAAGGGAAGGAGATAATGCAGTTCAGTGATTACAGTGTACTGCAGTGCACACACTTACCCACGCGTCCAGGCTAGAAGAATACTCCCCCTCTCAATAGAGACTGTGTTACTCCAGCGGCAGCCTGAGTAAGATGTGGCGCATCTGCTACGGATGCAAACAAAAAGACATTGCCTTTTTGTAAAAAAAAATTTTTTTTGGGGGGGCACATGGTGGGGCACAGCATCATTTTGGGGGGGTCAGGGCCCCCTCTTGCCCCCCCCTAGGGACGCCATTGCCCAAAAGTATGGAGGTCTCTTGACCCTCCATCAGTAAAAGAGTGGATAGTAAAGATAGACTGGTTAAGATCAATAGAAGAAACAATACATAGGAGAGAGGACTCGTTGGAAACATTCAGCAGTATATGGGGGAGGTGGATAGAGTTTAAAAAAAAAACGGCAGAACACCTAAGAATGCTGGAGGAGTAGGATAAGGTGTGTGTGTGTGAGAGAGAGAGAGAGAGAATAATTTCAATGATTTGTAATGCAGTATTTTGACATTTGAGAATGTTGTTTAATTTAAATAATTCATGAAAATAAAAAAGAGGATATACAAAAAACAAAAAGTCCTGCCAGCAGCTTCTTTGGAGTGGTGAACTCAATGATTTCAATGGGGAGCAGCGCTGTAATACCGCCGGCAAAACGCCGCTATTGCTGCGTTTTTCCGGGGGTTTTAACCCTTTCTCGGCCGCCAGCGGGGGGTAAAAGCGCCCCGCTAGCGGCTGAAATGTGCCACAAATCCGACGGCAAAACGCCGCTAAAAATAGCGGCGTCTTACCACTGACGCTATGGGCGGTGTGGTGTGAAAGGGGTCTTACACAAATAAAGGCATTTGTTTATGTAGTTGTGCCTTATGACAAGGAAGATGTCTACCTTTTTAAAAATGTGTTCTGTTATTGTAGGTACTATCGGGATGGCCTTCTACTCATATAAGATCATGCTGGCATGGGAATGCCGGAGGTGGACTTCACACAGATCCCAAAGAAGGGGTAAGAAAAACAGCCATTTTTTTAGTATGCGTTAATTTTCCCCCTAAATATTCTTACTTTAAATTCTTTTTTTATGTAATTTTTGACTTTTCATGTAGCAGTTGTGGGTGCTAAGCTATCAATTAATGGTATATACTGTAGGCCTGTGTGCCCTAATCAATTAGTAACTAATCGGATTTCAGTAGATTAGGGTCTTGCCTCAGAAAAATTTTATACTGGATCTGGATTTTCCCAATTTTGATGGCATAACGATAAAGCCAAGTGTTTTCTTGTCAACAGTTGTTAGTGTGTCTGAACTCAAGAACAAAACTCTAATTTACCAATCCTGAAAATTGGTGGCTGTATTCCTTCTCTTTTTTTTTTTTTTTTTTATTATTATTTTTTAAGGCTTTCCTTTTTACTTTTAGCTAGTAAATTTTGCAGTAACATGCTTTTTCTTCTGTACCTAGGTAACAACGTTTGCTCACCATTCTATATATATATTGTACTGTGTATGGTGGAGCAGCACTAGGACAGGACTACAGAATGCCCACCCTTTTTTCATCATTACTTAGGAGGTGTTTTATAGTCCAAAGACTTAGCAGGGAACAATGCAACTGAGAATAAGAGTAAGCAAGAGTGCAGCAAAGGCGGCCAGTCTGAAGTCTTCTTATTGGGAGAACACAGTAATTATTGCTAGCGACCATAGCAGCCACTAGCAATATTCGCATGTAAGATCCAGAAGGCTGGTTGTACCCAAGTCAATCGATCAACTTTGGTACATTCATCCTGCCCATACATGGTTTGAATCTCTGCTGAACAGCCGAGGTTCCAATCGTCTATGGCTGGCTTTACTAAGCACATATATCAAAACGCCCTTAATAGTATATTTATAAGCAAGTAAGAGATGTTCATTTGTTCAGGTTTAATTAATGAAGCATGAAATTAAGGACTGGGAAACTCCAAGATTTCTTCACTTTTAAGCCATGCCTGCTTTTTGGTAGCATCAGCTCTGTAAATAATATTTCAGCTCTATTCTGTAGTTAGGTTTTTAGAAATCTTCTTGGAATCTCCTCTTCTGCTGTATTCAGTAATTATGTGGCAAGAGAAAACTTAACAGGCTGCCATTCACAGACCCAAAGGTCCAAAGAGACAGTAAGGAGTGCGTCACTGCCATTTTAATGACCTTTAAATGACAGAAATTCTGAGACACGGGATTCCCAGTATATTGGTTTAGAAGTGCAGACCATTTAAAAGGTGATATTAAATGCTATTTCTAACCAAACTCGGATGTTGCTTTAGTTTAACTGAATTTGACATTTGCAATATTTGGTACATACTGGGTTTGACAAGTCCTAAATTGTAGTAAAAAAAAGATGTATCTTGTATCGTGTTACTTTTCCATAAGCTATACCTAATTCATTACATTGTACAATGTATTTGCTTAATAACAATTCAATAAAGTTTGACAGCAGAATGAATCCAGATCTGGGTAATGTGATTGCTGTAAGGAGGAAACCCCAGGACAAAGGCTAAGAGACATTTGATGACAAAGCGGAGTAACACACGTTTTTTTAGTTTTAGTAAAAGTCAGCAGCTCTAAAAAGCATAGCTGTTGACTTTTTTTAATAAACGCACTCACCTGTCCCACGGTCCAGCGATGCGGCCGCCCGAAGCCTCACTCCTCTCCACCCCTTCTCTCGGTGCTGTCATAGCAACTGTGGTCATTTGGCCGTGACAGCTTAAGGCTTCAAGGCTGGGTGTGCACTGCGCATGAGTGTCACGCTGCGCTTCGCTATTGGCCAGCCAATCTTCTGGGACCTGTGTTGTGCCCCAGAAGATCGCTGGCAGGGAGGGGCCACCTAGAGCGAGAGGAAGAGTCGCCTAGGCAGCCAAAAAAGGAGGAAGTCCCACTAAAAATAAGGTACGCCCCCCCCCCCCCCCCGCTTTTGGATGGAACTCCGATTTTAAGTGAACACGTGTGGCAGACATGAATGCCATAATGAACTTGATATTGCGTCAAATATGTTAGTTGTGAAACTGAAACAACAAGAAAGATGTGACAAGAAATCCATAATCTAAAATAGTAATCAACAAATCCGCAGTAAAGCGTAGGAAGAACAGATTGTATGTACAGTATATACAGAGTATAAATTCTACATTAGCAAGGTTTATGCAAGGTTATATGGTTATGAGCAGAACAATTGGAAATCAAAGCTGGGCTGCACAACTGCAGCATCTTACTGGCTGGCTTGACCCCCGAGTCCTCTGATCCCAGTAAAGGTATTCTCATGACATTGTTTTTTTTATGAAAATCTTGTGGAATGCCTAGAGGCAGGAGAATTTGTGGTTCCCCACATTGACCTTTATTAAAGAGCTCTGGTGTAAAACGAAACGCTTTAAATATTTGGGCTATACTAATTATTATACTCTTATTTTTAACAATAACAAATCGTCTGAACTTCGAAAGTGTGTGTGTGTGTGTGTGTGTGTGTGTGTGTGTGTGTGTGTGTATGTGTTGTATATAATCTCTATCCTGTTGACTCTGTATACCATTATCAGGGTTGTACGCTTCTCAATTTATGTTTGTTTGTCACAAAAAAAGGTTTCAATAAATAATATCTGATTTAAAAAGAAATCAAAACTGGACTAAAATGCAATTGGGACCTTAAGAGGGTCATAGCACAGCACAAGGGGGCTCATAGACAGCGAGGCATCTTAGTGGAGAATGGGGATAAATAGCCATCCAACAGTTGGGTGCAGTTGGGGCATAATTCAGCAACCCGAATGGTTTGGAGACACCTGCTAGTGGTCAGTCCAACACTTGTCAGCTAATTTTAATAGCAGATGAAAGAGGGCTAGGGCATTTTCCCTACAGAAACTTTAGGGACCTATTTTTGAGTTTTCTGATCTTGCATTTTTGAAAATTGGCTCACTGGCAAACTTTGGCCTATGCAAAGACCCCAGTGTTTCCCCTCAAAAATGGCACGTGATTATTGCTTCTGAGCTGGTCTGGCTTAAGTTAGGACATAAACAAGTGCCAGAAGTTATATTGGATGTTTTGGTGTTATCGGCATTAGGGGCACTTTTGGAAGTAGACACCACACTTGTAAAAAGGCAAATTCTCACCTTTTAAAGTGGTTTGTAAAGGCAGAAGGTTTTTTATCTTAATGCATTCTATGTATAAAGATAAAAAAAACCTTCTGATCTCTATCCAGCGATTTGTTGCACGTGAGACTCTGCGGTTCGGGACTCCCCTGAGACATTGGCTCCCACTGCTGTCAATCAAAGTCAGTGAGACAATGAAGAGAGAAAGGGGGGCAGGCCAGATTACGCCTCCATGTCTGAATGAACACAGGAAGCTGCGACTTGGCTCTAGTGCCCCCATAGCAAGCTGCTTGCTGTGGGGGCATGCAACAGGAGGGAGGGGCCAGGATTACCCAACAAGGACCTGAGAATAGGAGGATCTGGGTTGCTCTATGCAAATCCACTGCACAGAGCAGGTAAGTATAACATGTTTGTTATTTTTAACGAGAAAAAAATAACAAGACTTAAGTATCACTTAAAAGTGGTTATAAAGGTTGAAGGTTTTTTTTTACCTTTTTTCTATTATCTATATCAGGGGTCTCCAAAGTACGGCCCGCGGGCCACATCCGGCCCGCTGGGACGTTTTTCCCGGCCCGCAGGTTGAGTCGCCGATCCGTGATCCGAACGGGCCACCCCGTTCGGATCGGCACACCCCGCGATCCGCGGAGCGCTCCGCGGCCTCGGCCTTAGGAAAGGCCGCGGCTTCGGCCTAGCTCCGGAGCGGCGGCGGCCATCTTTGTACACCCGGCGGCCTTAGGAAAGGCCGCGGCTTCGGCCTAGCTCCGGAGCGGCGGCCATCTTGGTACACCCGGCCACTGTTTACAATGTGATCGCTCCGTCAAATTTGACGGAGCGATCACTTGTAAACATACCCTGCATTACCCAGCCAATATACTGCATTAACCCTGCATATACTCTGCATTAACCCTGCATATACTCTGCATTAACCCTGCATATACTCTGCATTACCCAGCCAATACTCTGCGATACTCTGCATTACCCAGCCAATACTCTGCGATACTCTGCATTACCCAGCCAATACTCTGCGATACTCTGCATTACCCAGCCAATACTCTGCATTACCCAGCCAATACTCTGCATTACCCAGCCAATACTCTGCGATACTCTGCATTAACCCTGCATATACTCTGCATTACCCAGCCAATACTCTGCGATACTCTGCATTACCCAGCCAATACTCTGCGATACTCTGCATTAACCCTGCATATACTCTGCATTACCCAGCCAATACTCTGCGATACTCTGCATTAACCCTGCATATACTCTGCATTACCCAGCCAATACTCTGCGATACTCTGCATTAACCCTGCATATACTCTGCGATACCCAGCCAATACTCTGCGATACTCTGCATTAACCCTGCATATACTCTGCGATACCCAGCCAATACTCTGCGATAACCCTGCGATACTCTGCATTAACCCTGCGATACCCAGCCAATACTCTGCGATACCCAGCCAATACTCTGCGATACCCAGCCAATACTACAGTGGGGAGAGGATGTGGATATTACAGTGGGGGAGATGACGTGGATATTACAGTGGGGGAGATGACGTGGATATTACAGTGGGGGAGATGACGTGGATATTACAGTGGGGGAGATGACGTGGATATTACAGTGGGGGAGATGACGTGGATATTACAGTGGGGGGAGATGACGTGGATATTACAGTGGGGACTATATGGTGGCGGAATTTTCACAGGTTTTTGCAAATTCAATTATTTGCTGATCCGAAAAATGATCCGATCCGTGACTCCTGATCCGAGGATCGATCCGATCCGTGAGTTTTTTGATCCATTGCACCCCTAGCCCTGATAGTATGCAGCACAGGTCCCGCAGCCCGACGGAGCATGTCCAACCCGGCGCCTCACTAGTTGTTGATAGGACCTACTGCGCCTCCCGGGTCCCGCCCCTCTGTTAGCATCAGTGTCCTTTACGGCTGTGCTTTTGGCTACAACGTGCCTGTGTAACAGCCGGGCGGGAGTCGGGAGGTGCAGCAGAACAGCGCTGAAGCCGGACACAGATGTAAGAGGGACACAGATGTGACTGTTGGAGGTGATGGGGACACAAATGTGCGGCGGGGGCTAGTTTGAGAGACACAAAAGTGAAAGGGGAGCTCTAAGGGGGACACAGTTTTGCAGGGGGCTCTAAGGGGGACACAATTGTGCTGGGGTCTCTGATTGGGGCATAAATGTGGAAGGGGGCTCTAAGGGGGACACAATTGTGCTGGGGTCTCTGATTGGGGCATAAATGTGGAAGGGGGCTCTAAGGGGGACACAATTTTGCAGGGGGCTGTGATGGGGGGCATAAATGTGGAAGGGGGGCACTAAGGGGGACAAAATTGTGCAGGGGTCTCTGATGGGGACACAAATATGGAAGGGGGGCTCTGATGGGAATACAAATATGAAAGGGGGCTCTGATGGGGACACAAATATGTAAGGGGGCTCTGATGGGGACACAAATATGGAAGGGGGCTCTGATGGGGACACAAATATGGAAGGGGGCTCTGATGGGGACACAAATATGTAAGGGGGCTCTGATGGGGACACAAATATGTAAGGGGGCTCTGATGGGGACACAAATATGGAAGGGGGCTCTGATGGGGACACAAATATGGAAGGGGGCGCTGATGGGGACACAAACGTGTCAGGGGGCTCTGATGGGAATACAAATATGCAGGGGTTCTTATTCAGGCACAAATATTCGGGGGGGCTCTAAGGGGGACACAAATATGCAGAGGGGGCTCTGATGAGGATACAAATGTATGGAGGCGTGTGTGTGTTGACAGTAACACAGATGCAAGACCCTGTGAACACTGGAATTTTAGCCCCAGTGCATGAGGTTACATCGTTTAGGTGCGCCATCAAGCTCTACTGCCGGCAGCCTGTCAAATTCTATTTTATTCTACTGCCGATTCATTAAAAAAAAAAATTTATTTTTTCGGCCCGCGAATATGTGAAAAATGCACAATGTGGCCCCCGAAGTGAAAAGTTTGGAGACCCCTGATCTATATTAAGGTAAGAAAAAAACTATGTGCAGTTCCCCAGACGCCTGTTATATTTACCAAAGCCCAATCTTGATTCAGTGCTGTGCCTGAGAGCAGTTGCCCTCTTTCCGCACTGGAGATTGAGGCAGCAGCAGGAGACCATTCTTAGATGTGATGGCTGTATTAGTTTTCTTTTTTAGGCCCCCTTTTCTTCTATTTTTATCTGGGGATTCCCAGTAGGTCTGTTGTCTTTTCAAAAGAACAAGCGCTCTTCCTGATGTATCAGTTTACAAGAATGGGATAAACCATTTAATGCTGTCAGGGGTGCTTACAATGATCAGCTATTTATTCATGTAAAACCTTTATTCCAAAAGAAATAAAACGTTTGCTGTAACTGATTATAGTGCTTGAATCTGGTTTTAGTTAGTGTTTCTAAATCTGCTTTGACCCAAACTAAATTTGCAGGTGCCGCTCAAGGCTCCACCAGGTGCTCTTTTGTAGCAACTGGTTGGAGTGCAGACAAGGACAGAGCTTGTCCCGCCTTTTCCCTTTTCCATTGAATGTCTAAATCCACTAGTACATTGAACACTACTCCCCCCCGATGACAATGCTGCTGTCTGCTGTGCCCCCTGTGCCCACTCTGATGTTGCTTCAACATATTACATTTGTTTTAGTCTAATACCTCTTTAAAGATTTCATCAACCATGTATTTAGGGTGTAACCTGTTTCTAAGCACCCCACTCCTCTCACGGTTCCAGCCACATGTAATCAGGGCCTTTTTTTTTTTTTTTTTGATCTTTTGCTTTTAAGGGTAGGGGAGAGATTTGGGGTCTTTAAGACCACATATCTCTCCATAAAGAGGAACTGTCATGTTGTATTGTTATATGTTTACATTCCTTGCAATTTAGCAGTAAAAGTGATTTTATTTTTTATTTTTTTTTAAGTGCAAAAATGTAATCAAATACATTTTTTTTTTTTTAAAAGCGCCACTGTCCCTGTGTGCTCGCACACCGTGGTGAACACATACGTAGGTCACGCCCACATATGTAAATGCTGTTTGTACCACACATGTGAGGTATCCCTTTAAACGTCTGCACAAGAGCAATAATTCTAGCACTAGATCTTTAAACTGGTAACCTGTAGAAATTTTTAAAGCATTGCCTATTTAAGATTTTTAAGTACCATAGTTTGGCACCAGTCCATTTTTATATCGACAAAATCGACAACATTCGGTTTTTTTTTTTTTTTAATTTAATATTTTTTCAAAACAGGAAAAAACAACCACCACCATTATATTCTCAACTAAAAAAAAAAAAAAAGCAAAAAGAGGAAATCGATACGAACATCACACAATCACCGAATTTTTCGCTGATCCCGATCACCACTGACACCACCAAAAACATCATCAGAAGCCTCCGAGACAACACATCACCAAATGACATCATTCCCACAAAACTCCTGAAAGAATGTTCTGACATCTTGGCTCCTACTATAACACATCTCAGAAATCAGTCAATCAAAGAAGGGATTGTTCCGATCGCCCTCAAGCAAGGCATAGTCAAACCCCTCCTAAAGAAACCCAACCTCGATCCCAAAGACCCTAACACCCACAGACCGGTAACAAGCCTAAACACCATCTCCAAGATTATGGAGAAAGCTGTAGTACAACAGCTACAACTCCATCTGGACAAACACTTGGACCCACTTCAATCAGGCTTCTGCCCAGGCCATGGCACAGAAACGGCACTTCTCAAAATATGGGATGAGCCCTCGAAGCAGCAGATGATGGAGAATCATGTCTCCTGGTACTGCTGAACCTCAGTGCAGCAGTCGACACAGTGGACCACAATACTCTACTCATCCGCCTAACAGTAGTAGCAGGAGTCACAGATTCAGATCTACCATGGTTTGCATCCTTCTTAGGAAATCGTTCACAGACAGTGAAGGTAGGAGCCTTCACCTCTGAAACTCGCGCAATTTCCTATGGAGTCCCTCAAGGATCACCCTTGTCACCCGTGCGCTTCAACATCTACATCCGTCCACTCTTCAAAATCATCAGCAAATCGGACTTATGCTTCCACTCATACGCTGATGACACTCAACTCTACTTTCGCATCGCTGGACAAAAAGACCAATATCAGGGATTAGAAAAATGCCTCACATTGATAGAAGATTGGATGACCACGAGCTCCCTCAAACTCAATGAATCCAAAACATAGCTTCTTCTCCTCCACGCAAACCTAAATACAAAAACCATACTTGGACAGACCCTTTCCCCAAGCACCAAAGCCAAAAGTCTCTGAATCATCTTTGATGGATGCACAAATAAGATCAGTAGTCAGCGGATCTCACCATCTTCTCCGCCTGCTACGTAGACTCACCCCCTTCATTCCAAAAGAGGAGAAAGCAGTAGTAGTTGTCAATTCCCGACTCGACTATGCAAACTCCCTCTACATAGCACTACCTAAATATCAGATTGCACGCCTACAAGTCGTCCAAAACACGGCAGCAAGACTGGTAATGGGGAAAAAAAACCTGGGAATCCATCTCCCTATCCCTGAGGACCCTACATTGGCTAAACGTAAAGGATCGGATCGCATTCAAGACCCTCTGCCTCTCCCACAAATGCACACAAGGACACACTCCTCAATACCTATGCGAGAAAATAAAACACTACACACCCAATCTCCGATCAACTAACCAAAACCCCCCTCTCATCCCCAAGTCCCGCTACAAATCAAAGGAAGAGCGAAGATTCGCAGTCCAAGGACCACGGCTATGCAACACACACACACACACACACACACACACACACACACACACACACACACACACACACACACACACACACACACACACACGAGAGATAGAATATATAGATTTATATAATGTTTAGGGGTTCTAAGTAATTTTATAGCAAAAAATAGATTTTTACTTGTAGACAAATGTGAGAAAAAGGCCTGGTTAGCATGTGGTTAAGGTGAACTTGGCCTTTATGGGTGTGAAGTGACCCACAGAAGTTATCCCACAAACCAGCTTAATAAATGACAGAAGTTCTGAAAATACTGAAATCGTGGTCATTGACACATAGAAATGTTTATTTATAAATGCGTTGTTAAAATTTTTAGGTAACAAACAACCATTCTTTGTGCTTTTGGAAGTAAAAGTTACCAGTGAACGTGCAGATTTAATTTTTTACTGCCTTTAAGCATCCACCTTTTGCAAATACCTCATATCCCCGTACCCCACAAATCGGTCATTACATTGACTTACTACATAAGTTAACTATATGTAGGTTGCGTCCAATGAAAATGACCTTTTTAATGTGTATAAATAAAAATTCCATCTTTTAGTGTCTGCATGCAGCATGATATAGATTACAAATATATGTTTGCAAGGTTGGCTGTGCAGTTTGCCCTTCAGTATTTACGATTTGTGAACCTGTGCCGTGCAGACAAATACCTATTTCACAATATTGTCTGCCTCCCCCCTTCCTAATCACAATCTTGACTTATCCTGACTAGCCTGTAGCAATGTATAATTACATACACTCTCTCTTCATAGGGTTCTTTTATACCGTCACAGCATCCCTTCCACTTCCAGCTCCTCATGTTTCTCATAGACCTGGTACCAACTGTGCTTGGATACAATAAAACTATTTATGCATATCCTTACTCTATATACTGCGATGAGAAGATGGATTTGTAGCTAAAAGCTGTCACTGTGCTCTGCCTTTTCTTTCTCACCCAGGTACAGATGAGCATAAATGCCTCATTTTGTTACATTTTTTCTGTCCTTTTTATTTTTTTTCGTTTTTAATCTTCAAATGGTCTCCATTTTTGTTTTTTGGTGCTTTTATTTTTAATATGTTTGTCTTTGTTAAATGTGTATATAGATAGATAGATATATATATATACATATATATATATATATATATATATATATATATATATATGTATATGTATAGTTATAGCGAGATGTTGGTGTGTGTGTGTGTGTGTGTGTGTGTGTGTGTGTGTATGTATATATGTGTATATATATATATATACATATACACACACACACACACATCTCGCTATAAATATACATATATATGTATGTATGTATCTGTGTATATATATATATATATATATATATATATATATATATATATATATAAATATATATATATCTAGCTATCTATCCATCTCTTCCTTTTATAAGACGAAAAAAAATGGCTGCACATCCATAACTTCCGATTGCCTTTTATTTTGCTTCACAAAGATAACACCAGAGACCCCAAACTGTGGTCACGTAGACGCGTTTCACACATACATCTTGTGCTTAATCATTACTAATGATTAAGCACAAGATGTATGTGTGAAACGCGTCTACGTGACCACAGTTTGGTGTCTCTGGTGATATCTTTGTGAAGCAAAATTAAAGGCAATCAGAAGTTCTGGATGTGCAGCCATTTCTTTCATCTTTCTAAGTTTCCCACAGAGGCGGACCGGGCCTAGCACTCTGCAAGATACTCCAACCAGCCTTATCTTTATACACCTGGAGCAGCGGTTCTTTTTCTTGTATAATCCTTTATACCCAGGTAAAGCGGACAGCATTTCAGCATGCATGGACTGTAATGCAGCTTAAATTTTCACAAAGCTGTAGCTGAAGAACACTGTCTAGTACACCTTGCATAGCAAGCATAACTTCATATTTAAAGTACAGCAAACAAACCTAAAAGTAGAAGATCGTCAGTCAAATGACTAAATATACAGCTCAGACACATTTTTTTTTCTCCTTTCTATAGGATAAAGAAATTGCATAGTCTGTGTTGTAGGGGGTAGTACTACGGATTTAACTCAATATAGGCCAACTTTAGGGGCTTCTAATGCCTTGTTTTCACTGAGCGGATCGGGTCGGTACAGTTTGGGAAGGGTTAGAATGGACCTGCCTATTCAGGTGAGCGTTTCCACTGCAAGTCGGACCACCAGGGTCCATACGGGGTTTAGAAAAAATGCCTAGCATGGCCTCACACTGATTGGCAGACGTTTTTCTGTCCGCCAATCAGTGGAATGTATCGTAGCTCCGCCCTAACCAAACCGTTCCATTTTCTATGGCCCCACATCTGAAGCAGGACCCTAAATGGTGCGGTATGTTTCGGTTGTATGGGCCGCTTTCATAATGGAAACACTGAAAATAGCGTACTGAACCGTACCGAAACGATCCGCTCAGTGGAAACGAGACATAAGGACCCCCAAAATGTTATCATTGCAAACCAGGCAAACCGCTAAATGTACTGTTAAAATACTTGTGGAAGAACTGCTTTACCTGTCGAGGATGTGTCATTTTGTTCAGCCATTGTTTTGATTTACACTCCGAATTTACTCTGCATAGCCAGGATGGTATTTCAGTTTTCCACTTACGTTTATCACCTTCCTGTTCAACGCACAATGGCTCAAACGGCATGTACTTGTGTGGTTAAACTGCTGTACAATTTTCCAAGCTTCCTCTTCTTCTGTCTCGTGTCTCCTGGTTTTCCTCCAAGCATTGCACCACATTAGCCATTGTTTTTCCCAACTTTACTTAAATGTTTTTGTTTGTGTCCCTGTTGGGAAGATTTCCTACTCTAAAGTTTTTCTAATAGGGACAGCGATGGCAATAAATTCCAAAAGTTCTAAACAAATTAAAAATGTTGGCATCTGGTAAGTGACCCTGTCACCATTTTGGATACTTGGAGTCTGCTTTTACAAATTAGTGCTGCAATGCACTTTAAAGTGTTAGGCTAAATTTACACGTGGCAGTGCTTGCCACCCCCTTTGAAAAGCCTTTGACAGGTGGTCACAGTTGACAGACAGCTGTCTGTTTAAACCCTGGCGGTGCTGTACCATTATGCTGCAACTGCATGTATTGCAGCCAAAGCATTGTGGCCATGGCATGTGTACACCCCCATCTTACTGGCTTTGCAGCTTAACAGGGAGTGTAAAAACCACTCGATTCTACTGCCCTCAGCCACAAGTGTAAATGAGTACAAAGTGTGATTTTATTCTTTTGCTTGAGCCAAATGAAAAGCAATTTTACAATATTTATGTGGCATTTTGGAATGTTGACTCGCATGAGGATGAGCACTATAAAAGCTGGGAGGAAGATGCTTAGAGAACCCACATTATTTGGATGTCACAGTCAGGGAAGCAGCTAACTGAGCAGAACTGTACTTGGTAAGCTGCTTTTGGAGGCCATGGGAGACCATGTTTTTTTTATTTTTTTGTTAATATAGGTTTGATACATTTTGGTTTTTATGTGTATTAATTCCTAAGAATGGACTGTGAAAAAATTGTTTGTCCAGGAGCTTTGTTGTGGTGGAGGATCCACTTGTCAGGTCAGAGTTCCAGTCTTTCCCTCTGAAAACATTCCTGTAACCTATTCAGAATTTCCAAGTAACAAAGTTGGTTGACCATTGTACCATGTTCCATTATCCCCTTGTGATCAAAAGAACACACTACCATGAATGTACAAGGATTTGCAGACTGTCCACATTTGCATCCTTCCTTTGTGTTTTTGGCTTGCCCCCTTCATCGTGGACATCTTCCCACCCCCTTCTTAAACCATCTATGCCATTCAAAAACACTTGATTTCTTCATGGAATGTTCAACTTAAGCCTGTTGTAACAGAGCTGAAGTTGCACTTGCACTTTTGCCAACTTTCACTCAAAATTTCATGTTAATGTTCATTCCCTGCTGCAGATTCCTGACACTAATTTTCCACCAACAGCGCAATGGACACACTTTGTTATTTCTTCTACTAATGCATAAACACTGAGTCAACTGCCACCCAGGCAAGTGCAAATGGCTGACGCACCACCATAGTGCTGCGCTGCAGACATTCTATTAATTTTAAAGTGGTTGTAAACCCTTACAAACCACTTTGACCTACAGGTAAGCCTAGATTAAGGCTTACCTGTAGGTCCAAGAAATATCTCCTAAACCTACACGGTTTAGGAGATGTTTGCCGTAGACAGCGGCGCGCAGGCGCACTGAGTGCGCCGCTGTCAACGGCGAAATGCCGCGAGTGGCGGCTCTCGTGCGGATGTGCAGGAGTGACGTCATCGCGGCTCCGTCGAATGACAGCGACATTCTTCATGACAGCACCGGAGCAGGGTCCATTATGACCCAGGGAAACAAAGAGGAAGTAAACCAACCCCCCCTCCGCCGGCGGGGACGGTCGGGATCGCTTCAGGAGCGATCCGGGACGAGGGGACGGCCAAGATCCTGTCTATTGTATAGACAGGAAGGAGTTAGTGCACAACACTACACTGACACCAGTACAGTTAGGCACATATTCCGTACATAAGGGGTTTAACATTGTAACCCTTTCACCCCCTTTTGCCAGTGACATCGTTTTTCTGATCGCATTTTTTTTTTTAGGTAAGGCGTTTATATGTTCATAAATAGTAGTACCCCCATTTAAATGCTTTTAACCCCCGATTGCCCCTGCAGTCACTGGTGACGCTGGGAAACAGGTTTTTATAAGAGTCAGGTACCCCCATAAACCTAATAAAGGTTTTACTGCCAGTGTCACTAAGCGATCGTTTTTCATTTTTTTTTTTTTTAATTGCCTCATAAACTGTATATTGGTAGGTGTTGCACATAAAGGTTTAACCCCCTGATTGCCCCTAGTTAACCCTTTCAAAAAAATCGCTGCAATGTAACCAGTTACGGGTGAAGTTAGCTTGTTTTTTTATACTGTCAGGGCACCCGCCATTTATTACCCAATAACGGTTTAACCCCCTGATCGCCCGGCGGGTGATATAGGTCTGCGTCGCCCCAGGTTAGTGCCAGTACCGCAAACACCCACGCGCAAAGCATACACCTCCCTTAGTGGCACAGTATCTGAACAGATCGATATCTGATCTGATCAGATCTATACTAGCGTCCCAGCAGTTTAGGGTTCCAAAAAAAACGCATTGTTAGCGGGATGCGTTTTCCCCCTAAACTGTCACTTAAAGATTCAGTCGAGTCAGGATATTGTTCTCTCTCTCTCTCTATTGTTGCTCTTTTTTTACTCCATTCAAACTTTTTTTTTTTTTACACGGCATAACTTTTGCGGGAGGATGCCCCCATGCATCGGCATATATAAATGGTGCATGTATGCCCATCATTTGAAGTGGGTGGATGAAGGGAGGTATTCTAATGGTGGGCATACCCACCAATCAATCTCTTTTTTTCGTTCAGCCAAGAGGCTGCATGAAAAAAAAAAAAAGATTACAATATATGTCCAGTATGTTGCTGGACTTTGAATGGTTATACCAGAATGATGCCTGCAGGTTTAGGTATCATCTTGGTATCATTCTTTTCAGCCAGTGATCGGCTTTCATGTAAAAGCAATTCTAGCGGGTAATTAGCCTCTAGACTGCTTTTACAAGCAGTAGGAGGGAATGTCCCCCCTCCCGGATATAAACCGCGCCATTGGGAAATTGGGAAAGCATTTTATCACACCAATCTTGGTGTGGTCAGATGCTTTGAGGGCAGAGGAAAGATCTAGGGTCTAATAGACCCCAATTTTTTCAAAAAAAGAGTACCTGTCACTGCCTATTGCTATCATAGGGATATTTACATTCCCTGAGATAACAATAAAAATCATAACAAAGAAAAAAAATGGAAGGAACAGTTTAAAAATAGAATAAAAAAGCTAAATAAATAAAAAAAAAAACTAAAAAAAAAAAAAAAAAAGCACCCCTGCCCCCCCCTTCTCTTGCGCAAAGGCGTACACACGCGTTGGTCTGGCGTCATATGTAAACAGCAATTGCAGCATGCATGTGAGGTATCACCGCGAAGGTCAGATCGAGGGCAGTAATATTAGCAGTAGACCTCCTCCGTGAATCTAATGTGGTATCATGTAAAGGCTTTTAAAGGCTTTTAAAAATGTATGTAGTTTGTCGCCACTGCGTGTTTGTGCGCAATTTTAAAGCATGTCGTGTTTGGTATCCATGTACTCGGCCTAAGATCATATTTTTATTTCATCAAAAATTTGAGCAATATAGTGTGTTTTAGTGCATTAAATAAAAAAAAGTGTATTTTTTCCACAAAAAATGCGTTTTGAAAAATCGCTGCGCAAATACTGTGTGGAAAAAAAAAAATGCAACACCCACCATTTTAATCTGTAGGGCCTTTGCTTTAACAATATATATAGTGTTTGGGGGTTCAACGTAATTTTCTTGCAAAAAAAAAAATATGTTTTCATGTAAACAAAAAGTGTCAGAAAGGGCTTTGTCTTCAAGTGGTTAGAAGAGTGGGTGACGTGTGACATAGGCTTCTAAATGTTGTGCATAAAATGCCAGGACAGTTCAACCCCCCCCAAATGACCCCATTTTGGAAAGTAGACACCCCAAGCTATTTGCTGAGAGCAATGTTGAGCCCATTAAATATTTTTTTTTTTGTCCCAAGAGATTGAATAATGAAAAAAAAAAAAATATATATATATTTTTTTTACAAAAAGTTGTCACTAAATGATATATTGCTCAAACATGTCATGGGCATATGTGGAAATACACCCCAAAATACATTCTGTTGCTTCTCCTGAGTACGGGGATACCACATGTGTGGGACTTTT
Organism: Lithobates sylvaticus; assembly: GCA_028564925.1. Classification (NCBI taxonomy): domain Eukaryota; kingdom Metazoa; phylum Chordata; class Amphibia; order Anura; family Ranidae; genus Lithobates; species Lithobates sylvaticus. The sequence continues at coordinate 69,843,494 of CM053033.1, read as the reverse complement.
TGGGAGCCTAGCTGCGTACGGAACCCCAAAAAACCAAGCACCGCCTTCAGGCTTTCTAAGGGAGTAATTTTTTTATTTCACTTCTCACTGCCAATCACAGTTTCGGAGGCCATGGAATGCCCAGATGGCATAAAACCCCCAAAATGACCCCATTTTGGAAAGTAGACACCCAAGCTATTTGCTGAGAGGTATTGTGAGTATTTTGCAGATGTCGCTTTTTGTCACAAAGTTTTGAAAATTGAAAAAAGAAAAAAAATAATTTTTTTTCTTTACTTTCTTCATTTTCAAAAACAAATGAGAGCTGTAAAATACTCACCATGCCTCTCAACAAATAGCTTGGGGTGTCTACTTTCCAAAATGGGGTCATTTGGCAGGTGCTTTCCAAAGCACAAACGGGTAACTTTGTGATACTGGCAAAATTGTAATTTATCCCAAACATACTTTTTCAATGTGTTTGATGCAGAAGCTGTAAGGAACAACTGCTGCAAACAATAAATCCTTTTTTCCCTTCAACAGTAGTTCCATGTTGACCGCCATTTCTGTCCAACAAGGTTAAATAAAAATTTGCATTAAAACCCAATCCTCATAAAAACATTAGGCTTCCCCCCCTCGTTGTCATGCTTGATCTTGAGTTTCTTCTTTAAATAGGTTGTACTCTTTTTGAAGAGCTCATTTGGGAACCCCTGCAATACATGTTTAACCTTTAAATATAGTCTTGTGCTCTATAGCTTAATGGACTCATAATGCATGATTACACAAGTTTAGAGCCAGCCCTGTTAAATGAAGTGGTGACATTTTACGCGCAGTTAAGCAAGCTAGAACAATTCTCAAGCTTTTAGCTGGGAATTCACTGAAAAAAATCCAGCTTGCATTGTAGATTATAGTCACAGAAAAGAGTGTTGCTTTTTGTATCGCCAATAATTAGTCCTGACAAGCACACTAACCAGATGGAAATCAAAGGACTGGAGATGCAGTGCCAACACTCTAGGTGTGATCTGTCACCTCCTTTACTACTTGACTATTTTCTCAGAAGTCAATGGATACATACCTTCATCTTTTAGGCTCACAAATTATCTTGTACATGCCAGTGCCAAGTCAGAAACCTGATCAGTGCCATAAAGACTCATTTGTGCTGTTTTTTAGCGTAATAACGCATTTTGTTTTATATTGATTCTTACTCCTTCAGTTTAGCAACATTTACGTTTACAAAGCTGTTTACCCCCAATGCGAGAGAGTTGGAGCTCTCCAGTCAGAAGGGACTAAGAGCTGTGTTTTGGATAGCTGTATTTTTGACTCGGAAGTGTGCGTATGTTGGACTGCTGCAGAGAAACTGCTGCTTCCACACAGCATCAGTCCTTCTCTACCGCATGCTGATAGTAGGCAGGTTTTCTACTCTGGATGTGGCTGCTTTACAAAGGGAATGAACTGAAAGACTTTGACCATCTTTTGTTTTGAAAGTATTTGGCATATATAAAAGGAAACTACAATTAGGCTTTAAGATACTACCATTTTTATTTCGTTTTTTGGGACTAAAAACCGCTGTTTTCAATGAAGATATTTATATGTATCCATTGTAAATCATTTGTCGTCTTTGAAGACTTCCACATCTACAGTAGTCATTGGGCAAATAAATTAATATTTTTTTCTTTGTAACCAAAACGTATCACACTAGTGGCTAAAAAGAGAGAGGTCATCGATGGAACAGTGCATTATCAAACTGGCTATGGAAGAGCATGTATGGACCTCTTAATGTTATAGAAACACATCTGTAGTGATATATAGCCTTGTACAACAGTATGGTGGCTGGTATGACTATAGATGAACTTTTCTGAAACATGGAAGTTACCATTGCTTGCTTCTTTTTACAGGTAAAGACTTAAGGGCAGTTATCTTAATCTACTCTTCACTAACTGGTTAGGACAATTTATGTGCATATTGAGTGTCAGGATACTGAATATGTACATGCTTGTTCTGGGACATTGACTCTCCAAGTACTGAAGAAAGAAACACTATGATGGTCTCAACATGTACCTTCCAAATGAAGTCCACAATAGGTCCCAGTGTTTTGCTTCTTACGTACAGGAGCTGTCCGTGGTCCTGAGACACAGAAAAAAGCAGATGTCAGAATGTCAGCCAGCACACCCAAGATACTTGCTGTATATACTCGATTATAAGCCCAGGCACCTAATTTTACCACAAAAAAACTGGGAAAACGTATTGACTCGTATAAGCCTAGGGTGAGAAATGCGCAGCTACTGTAAGTGGAAAAGAGGGTCAACAATGCCCATTTGCAGCCTCACTGTGTCCATTTGCATGCCTCACTGTGCCAATTTGCAGCCAAAAGGCCCCTGAAACTTCAAACTTGGTAGTTAAGGGTTCCTAAATGCCCCCTAGCTGCAGCCCAAAAAAATTTGGGTTCTCTGGACCCACAGGGTTCCCGAAATGACATTGTTGCAGATGGACACAGTTGACCGAATTCGGGGCCCCCGTATCTCAGGGCCACTTGATGCTAGGAACCCCAAATTTGGTATGCAAACCAAGTGGAACTAGCACTACTACATATCCAAGATGGGGTTCCTAGCACCAAGTGGCCTGAGATACGGGGCCCGAAAGTCGGTTCGGAAAATGTTAAGCACTTTTCTGCAGCAGAGAATGACATTTTCCGACCCGACTTTGGGGCCCCGTATCTCGGGCCACTTAGTGCTAGGAACTCCAAATTTGGTATGCACAACAAGTGGCCCCGAGATACGGGGCCCCAAAGTCGGGTCAGAAAATGTCATTCTCTGCTTCAGAAAAGTGCTTGATTCAAGTATAAGCTGAGGGGGGCATTTTCAGCACAAAAATGTGCTGAAAAACTCGGCTTATACTCAAGTATATACGGTAGATTAAGTATACAAAGTAAACCCAAGAATATTGATGTTCAGAGCGGCCAGATCCTTGTAATATAATGGCAACCACAGGCACTTCTCAGTGGTGAACAGACATGAGCCTATTGTGCTAACCTGGACTAATGTTTTCCAGCATGGATTATACATTTCAGCCCATAATTCATTAAAGCGTCGCTAAACTCTTTAAAAAAAAAAAAAATTATTCAAGTATGTATTCTTAAAGCAGAGTTCCAGGCAAAAATTTAACTCCTAGGAAAATGAAACCACACCCGCCTCGTTTTTGTGTAGATAGATAGATGGATCTATCTACCTATTATTTATTTTTTATTTTTTTATGTTTTCATACCTTTTTCTTCTATTTTCTTTGGGACTTCCATCCCACAGGGCCGCGGCGACATATATCACTTCCACTGGGTTTGTTTTTTTCCCTCCTGGCGCCTTCTGGGACCTGTGTTTGTCCCAGAAGTCGACGGGACCATTCAGAAAGCTCCACGCGACATGCGCAGTAGGAAACAGGCTGTCAAGCTGCAGGGCTACACTTCCTATTTTCCTTAGTAAGGATACCGGCACCAGCACACGGAACCAATGGATGGGTTGGCTTCTGGTGCCAACATCGCGGGCTCCCTTGACAGGTAAGTGTCCTTATAGTAAATTATAAGTCCTGGCTGGAACTTTTCTTTAACTCAAAGTATTTAATATTGGTCCCACTGTATATAGAAAGCCACCCTCTCTCGTTCACTCCTGAGATGGCCCAGTGACTATGGCATTTTTAGTTTGCATAGAGCAGTGCATATGACTGCAACTAATTGCACTGCTTGTTCCCAACAAGAGTAAGGTGAGGAGGAAAAGGAGACGTTCAGAAGCTCAAGCAGGATGTTACCGGGAGGCAGAAAAATTGATTAAATTAATTTAATAGATTAAAGCATTGTTGCTCAGTTTAGGGGGGGATCACATTCATGTAAGTGCATGTTTTGTTGCTGTATTGTATTGCCTGTACTAAACCGATTGTTAGAAAGCTCTAAATAAACCATAACATCTATTGATATATGCAACTGAAATGCTTTTTACTTTATACAAAAATTACCCAATTAGTACAGAATCACTTTATTATTATTTTTTTGTCGTCTTCTAACAGCTGAAGGAGGTGGATTCAAGGAAAATCTTAAAAGCTATGTTTTCTTATGTGTGGCCCAAAGACCGGCCTGATTTACGAGCAAGAGTTGCTATATCCCTTGGGCTTTTAGCTTGTGCAAAGGTAAGTGATCCTATGGCCTTTATCTAGAAAACCATTAATCATGTCCATTGGGAGGCTGAAATAAGTGCCTGCATATGACCCCATAGGTCACTTTTTTATCCATATCAGTGGCACAGCAGTTTGGAAATATTGGAAATCATAGGATTAATACTCTACCGCTCTGCTTCCTCTTGTACAAAATGTAATCTAAACCAGAGACACTGAGCCAGTGGCAGCAACATGTTTAACCCATTGGTGGTCATTTTTAAACAAGCATTTTCTTTTACACAGCACTTGATTTTGTTGTTATGCTATGTATGTATGTATGTGTGTATATATTAATATATATTTATATATCTATCTCTCTTAAAGCAGAACTTTTACCCATAACAATTTAATAACCATTAATGTTATTTTTATAAATGAACATACATTCCTTAAAGGGGTTGTAAAGGTAAACATTTTTTTCACCTTAATGCATTCTATGCATTAAGGTGAAAAAATTCTATGCATGAAGGTGAAAAAACATTAGAAAATGCCGGTCCCCCCGTTTTACTTACCTGACCCCTTGAAAGTCCCGCGCTCGCCCCTGACATCCTCTTCGCCGATCAGCCTGGCCGCTGATTGGCTACAGTGGATGGATTGAGAGCAGCGCAGCCATTGGCTTGCACTGCTGTCAATCACATCCAATGATGCGGCGCGCCGGGGGGCGGGGCCGAGTGAAACAGTGAACGGCTATGGCCGCCGGCTGTATCACGGGAGAGCGCCCGCAAGCACTTCTCACAATGCGAGGGCGCTCGCATGAATGTGAGAAGTCCTTGCGGGGGGAGGAGCGGAGACAGCTGTCGAAGGACCCCAGAAGACCAGGTTCGGGGCTACTCTGTGCAAAACGAGCTGCACAGTGGAGGCAAGTATAACATGTTTGTTATTTAAAAAAAAATAAATATCCTTTACAACCCCTTTAATTATTCTACCCACTTAGTGTGTGCTGTGAATTGCCTCCAGCTTTTCACCTGTTTCCTCCGGTTGTAGGCTGCCATTTTATTGAAGCCCAGAGCATTCTCTTCCTTATTGTAAACTCTCCTCCTCACTTTGGTCTCAAAAACTATATGTCACTTTCTTCATTAACCCCTTCAATACCCGCCCATAGTCATATGACGCCCACAAGGTGGATCTACCATCCTGGGTGGGCGTCATATGATGTCCTCCCATTCCCGGCCGCCTGGTGCGGGTGCCCGGCGGCCTCGATGTCCGCCGGGCACTCGCGATTGCCCGTTAAAACAACGGGACCGTGCGGGACCGTGGAGCTGTGTGTGTAAACACACAACTCCACGTCCTGTCAGCGAGCAGGTGACCGATCATGTGATCCCAGCACGGAGGAACACATGATCGGTCTCCTCCCCTTGAGTCCCCTCCCCCCACAGTTAGAATCACACATTTAGGGAAAACAGTAACCCCTCCCCGCCCCCTAGTGTTAACCCCTTTCCTGCCAGTCACATTTACACAGTAATCAATGCAATTTTATAGCAACGATCGCTGTGTAAATGTGAATGGTCCCAAAAATGTGTCAAAAGTGTCCGAAGTGTCCGCCGCAATGTCGCAGTCACGAAAAAAAATCGCAGATCGCCGCCATTACTAGTAAAAAATAAAAATAAAAAATGCAATAAATCTATCCCCTATTTTGTAGACGCTATAACTTTTGCGCAAACCGATCAATATACGCTTATTGCGATTTTTTTTTTTTACCAAAAATATGTAGAAGAATACGTATCGGCCTAAACTGAGGAAAAAAATTGTTTTTAAAAAAAAAATGGGATATTTATTATAGCAAAAAGTAAAAAATATTGTGCTTTTTTTCAAAATTGTCGCTCTTATTTTGTTTATAGCGCAAAAAATAAAAACCGCAGGGGCGATCAAATACCACCAAAAGAAAGCTCTATTTGTGGGAAAAAAAGGACGTCAATTTTGTTTGGGTGTAACGTCGCACGACCGCGCAATTGTCAGTTAAAGCGACGCAGTGCCGAATCGCAAAAAGTGCTCTGGTAAGGAAGGGTGAAAAATGGCCCGGTGCTGAAGCGGTTAAAGGAAAAGTACAGCCAAAGCTCATTTGGCTGTACTTCTCCCGTGGATCACAAGTGTGCAGTTCGTTCTGCACTCCTGTGACCCGTTTTTTAGCAGACAGCGGGCTTGCATCACAGAGCTGTTGCAGGCTCTGGAAAGATTGCGACCATATGGTCAGGATGTGCCCACATGCCTGGACTGGCACCCGGCTCAGCCTCTCAGATAGCTGCTGAGAGCTCCCGCCCCCTCCACAACACAGCGCTCCAGTGAGCACGTGCACGGGGGGCAGTGCAGAGAGACAGTAACTGTCAATCCCCAGCTCACGGAGGTGTAAGAACCTAGCGATCAGCGGTGTTTGAGCGCTCGGTTCTCACTGTCTCAGAGAACACAATAGCTCTGCAGGATTGATTCCTCCATTGACACTGACTGTGTGGTGAATTGACATTTTCAGTATTGCATATAGGGGTGCCCATCATGTCCACAGTCTCTAACCATCTCTTGTATCATGTCTGCAATCTCTTACGTAAACTTAAAGTGGTTGTAAACCCTTACAACTCACTTTTTGCTACAGGTAAGCCTATAATAAGGCTTACCTGTAGCTACCCTGGATATCTCCTAAACCTGGACGGTTTAGGAGACATCCCCTGTATTTGCATGTGTCGGCATCATTGGCACATGCGCACTGACGCAACAGCACGTACCATAGACAGTGTCGTTACTGGTGGCTCCCGAGCGCAGGAGTGACATCATAGGGGCTCCGGCCAATCACAGCGCTGGAGCCCGCAATACCCAGAAGTAACTCCGGGAGCGATGTCGCTGGCCGGAGCGGTGAATGAGGACCACTGCATGGGCTGCAATCTAAGGTAAGTAATACAGAATGAGCTAGTATGCTATGCCTTTGTCTTGCAGGTTTTTTTTTTTTCGGGGGGGGGGGGGGTTTACAACCACTTTAAACACACTGCTAATAGTATTAGCAAAATTTCCATTTGTGCAGACATGATACAGGAGACGGTCTGAGAATGCAGACATGATACAAGAGATGATCAATGCAGCCTCACCAGTGTCCATCAAATGCAGCCTGCCTGTGCCTGTCAGATGCAGCAGCCTGCCTGTGCCTGTCAGATGCAGCAGCCTGCCTGTGCCTGTCAGATGCAGCAGCCTGCCTGTCAGATGCAGCAGCCTGCCTGTGCCGGTCATGCAGCCTCACCGGTGCTTGTGCCTATTATTATTATTATTTATTATTATTATTATTATTATTATTAAGCGCTTTACAATATAAAAAGGAGACAATACAGTTATAATACAATAAAATACAGGAGGATTAAGAGGGCCCTGCTCGGAAGAGCAGACAATCTAATAGGGTGGGGCAGGTGGTACAAAAGGTTGTAACTATGGGGAATGAGCTGTTAGAAAGTGGTAAAAGAGATTAGTTGGAGACGTGATAGGCTTTCCTGAAGAGATGAGTTTTCAGGGATCGCCTGAAGGTAGCAAGAGTAGGGGATAGCCTGACAGGTGGAGGTAGCGAGTTCCAGAGGATGGGAGAGGCTCTGGAGAAATCCTGGAGACAAGCATGGGAGGAGGAGACGAGGGAGCTTGAGAGTAGGAAGTCTCACCAGTGCCTGTGTCCATCAGATGCGACAGCCTGCCTGTGTCCGAAACAGAGCAGCGATCCCTGTGTGTCACAGAGCTGGATTTGAATTGCCCGGACTGCAGTAACAATGTCCCGCTACCTGTGATCACGTTGCACTGATTTTAATGTCCCACCATTGCCGTCTATGACAGGAGGTGGGTCATTGTTACTACGGCCCGGACAATTCAGCTCACTGACACAGGGAGGTTGCTGCTCTGCAATGAGAGGAGGGGAGGACAGGACCCTGACCAGGATGACACTCTGCAATGGGTGGCACAACTACCGCGCATAAGCAATTTATCTGCACAATTACAGGGGGTCCCCGACTTACGAACACCCGACCTACGAACAACCCCTACTTACGAACGGGGTGCTGCGGGGACCCTCCGCCATTTATCTGCGGAAATGTCCGTAATTTGCCGCGCATGCGCAGAACGGCAACAGACGGAACATCGGAAATGTCCGGAAATCTCCGTATTTGTCGGTCTGCGCATGCGCGCCGACTTACGAACATTTCCGAGTTCCGTACACGGGGCCAGTCCCTAACGAGTTCGTAACTCGGGGACCCCCTGTATCGTGGTTTTTTTTTTTTCGGCAACATGCCGAAAACCCCATTATCGGCAGTTTTTTTTTTAACACCGAAATTTCGGTTCATCACTAATTGCATATACTGTAATATTTGGGGAAAATCGCCCATTCTCATCGACCAACAAAGAGGAGATCCTGACTCTGGCAGCTGCCCCTTACCATTCTGACTTAAGAGGCATAGCTGACCACATACCAGCTCTTGACAGAAATGCCTTTATTCTCTTGCTTCTTGGTAGAAACATCCCAAGGGTACACAAGGCACGACAAGATGACGTACCATATGCCCAACCCCTAGACCTTGGCTGGGTCATCATAGGCAATGTCTTTCTGGGTAATGTCAAGTGGTTAGTTTCCTCTTTCAAGATGTGTCCTGCCAAATGGTCACATCACTTGTTTTGAACAGTTCCCACATCACTACAATGTCAAAGAAAGACTTTGCAGTAAAGGCATGCAACAGTTCTTCACCCACGGCAATAACCAGGCCCTTTTCTGGGATGATAATGTTGGCACCACAGTGTTTGATGAACCAAAGACAGTGAGTTGGCAGCCACCGTGGAAAGCAAGAAGTTCCTAAAGCTTATGAGTAAGGAGTTCTATCAGGACACTTCCAAACAGCTCGGTGGCACCGCTACCATTTTGTGCCTTAAGAAAGAAACTACTAAAATAATGTTCAGCATGCAGTAGCACAATTTACTTCTTTACAATGCATCCTGAACAGACACAAATGGCAACCACCCCAATTTGTAACTGGCTTATGCAGCAAGGAGCACATGGAAGGGCAACGCATGTCAAAAAAACAACAAACACAAATTTGCAGTTCACTTGCGAGGCAGCCTGCAACAAACCAAATTACCCTATCCAAAAGTTCACGTTAAAGCAGGCAGTTTAACGACCCTGAACAGGAAACCTTAGATGAAAAAACATCTTGTTGACTAGTGTGTGAGAGATCACGGGGAGCCTGCACCACCCCTCAAGGAAGGAGAGGAATCTTGGTACCATTCTCACAAGCCAGATTAAGATCAAGGTGGTTTTTGACTCGAGGGCTTCATATGAAGGTGTTTTGCTCACCATTATCCGTCTCACATGGCCTAATCTGAACAACAACCCTATATACATTTTGCTTTGCTTAAGACAAGAACCAGTGGCTTACATTCAGCAAATGTTCCACTGTTTCATCGTTCGAGAAGCAAATGGAAGCTTCCTCAGGTTCCGATGGTATCGCAACAATGATGAACCTATCGCACTTCACAATATTTCTACATTTGAACTGGGTTACTCCTGAGTCTGATAAGAAACTTGGAGCTAATACCATTACAGTCAACACCTTTGTGAAGTCAAAAATGAGGTTGAGTTCTCACCGTTTTGAACGCTTTTTAAAGTGGTTTTCTGTTGTACAAGCTGTTGCACGACTTTTATGCATGTTGCTCAACAATTTGCAACCAATACTGAAGACCATAAAGAATGTTAAGGATTGCACATCTGTAAAGGGCCTCCCACCCTGTAGAAAATTTCATCATTCGATGTGTTCAACATTAAGCATGCTCACAGGAGATTGATAACATAGGGACTCAACCTTTCTAAGGATAGTGAAACAAACAACCACCGCTCCAAGACTCTCCTTCCCAAGCGAATGCTCCTGCTCCTGTGTGGGAGCCCCAGGTGCTGGCTAATAGCACAATGATTGGAAATCAAAAAAGGAAGAACTCCGCACAGCCGCACACCGAGAAAATAAAATCCAAAAAGTTTATTTAAAAGCAAAAAACACTGCAATCCATACACGGCAAAAAAGGGGGGTACAGAGCTGACGCGTTCGCACCACAACTAGTGCTTACTCATAGCTGAAATCATCAGCTATGAGTAAGCACTAGTTGTGGTGCGAAACGCGTCAGACCTGTACCCCCCTTTTTGCCGTGTATGGATTGCAGTGTTTTTTGCTTTTAAATAAACTTTTTGGATTTTATTTTCTCGGTGTGCGGCTGTCCGGAGTTCTTCCTTTTTTGATTTCTAAGGATAGTGGTTGAACACGACAAGTTACTTAGTTGAAGGTCACATAGGGAAGTTAAATCAGGAACACAATCCCCTTTATTGTTGCAAATCAACATCACATCATTGCACTGCTGGTTCGAAATCACCACAAGCAAGTTAGGCACCAAGGTAAGGACTTCACAGAAGGAGCAGTAAGATCTGCAGGGTTTTGGATTGTTGGGATAAAAAGAGGCATATCCCCCAATTCTTCACATATGTGTCAAGTGTCCAAAATGGCAAGGAAGGCACAAAAAAACAGCAAATTGCAGAGCTATCAGCTGACAGATTAAGCACAGACTAATGTTCATAGATGACAGTGAAAACAGGTTCAGCACCTTGCCAATGTCTTCTGGAGTCATTGGAAGGGAGAGTACCTTTCCAAGCTTTACAGTATGTTAATGTTTGCATTATTCCATGTACTCCCCCATTCTTCTTTTTCAGGTGTACATGGCATAAAGTCTTCACAGAATGTTTGGAATTTATTCTCAATTGTTTAAAACTTGAAATCCTAGATTTAGAGGGGAAGTATCATATTGCTTATTTGCCTTAAATCATTTTGTCTCTTCCTCACTCTGTAGCTAGAAGATGCTCTGTATTGCTAGTTTCCCAATCTTTTAGTGCGTCTTTAGTTTCTGTTCTGAGCACATGTAATTGCTGGAGCTGCACATCAATGCATAGCAGCACCCCAGTCTCAAATCTAGAATTGCATTTTGTTAGTAGCTTGAAGAGCATGCTTATGACACCCACAGGATAATGGTTATTTTTGTTGTGTAGAGCAGGGGTGCCCAACCAGTGGCCCGCGGAGCCCTCTGATGTGGCCCGCGACCTCCTGCTCTGGGAATAGAAAACACTGTCTATGGGCATATATTTTCTGCAGTGGTTACTGGGCTGCTTTCAAACTGATACGCAGGTGCAGAGCAGTTTACCCGCGGGTTACCTGCACTGAGCCATAGACTTCTATTATTACCGGCGAGTTTGGTGAGCTTTCTGAAAGTGCACAAAACCGGCAGAATATAATAGCAGTCTAATGCAAACTGCAGGAAAGCCAAAGGTACACTGCGTTGCACATGTGGTGCCGGTAAACCGCAGCACATCAGTGTGAAAGCAGCCTTGGACCCCTTTCACATGGTCAGTCCGACCAATTGGACCTTCCATTCACCTCTAAGTAGTGGCAGACATAAACCAACTTGCGTTCTACCTCCAATACGATCCACTAAAAAGTATCGTGGGCTGCGTCCGTGTCCGCTCTCCAAATGCAGTGTGGACACGGACATGCCATCCACCAGCTCCGCTCATTGTGGCCCGCGACTGGTTACCAAGTCGCTTAAGTGGCCCTCGCTCTTCAAAAGGTTGGGCACCCCTGGTGTAGAGCATAGTAGCACTGAAGCCCTGCTTATATTATTTAGTGATACATTGAGCACAGATGGATGGCACACACATATTAGGCATGGGTAAAACTGGCTTCCACATTTATGAGCTATAAAAATGCCATTTCATCTATCATCTACCCCAATATTTATAACACACACACACACACACACACACACACACACACACACACACACACACACACACACACACACACACACACACACACACACACACACACACACACACACACTTTATAATGAAATAAGACATAGGAGTGTTATGTCCAGTACATATTTTGCTCACTAGCCTACCACGTGATGATTTCAGAGTATTGGGTGTGATTCCCCACACTTGTTTTTTTTCATGCCTGTTTTAGTGCAGAGGCCACTGAAAATCCTAATACACTGCCCTTTGCTGTTGTGCAAAGCTAACACATTGCAGATTGTGTACAGGACGAGTGAGATTATGTAGCTGCCTTAGGCAGCACGGTGCTTGGCTGCTTCTTACCAGACTGTGACAGAACCCACTGTCACTGTGTGTTTTGGAAGGGGCTGGGCATTGGCCTCCTACCCACAGACTATGGCCCAGAATGGACTTGGGAGAGACTTGGGGACAAAGTGCCATTGAGATAATGCGATGTAATGCTGCATCCCTTCTCCCACACCCCCCCCCCCTCTTGTTGCTGTGTTAATTGTGTTGGGTCATGGCATGTAGACGAAAGGTCTGGACTGGAGACATCTCCCAGCAGGGGATCTGTTAGGAGGGGCTGCCTGCTTATCATAATCCCTTTGTGTTTCAACTGTAGCTGTTTGAATACACAAGTGTTGAGTTTCCATTGGTTCTTCCTTGTCCCCTACCCCCTCTATGACAAGGCTAAGGGGGTGTCCCCAACTGTGTTTAAAAGTGTATGTTTGAAACTTAATAAGGAGTTTATGCTCTGGATGTTTAACCCTCAACACCTGTGTGGCTTGTCTCGTGATTGAGGGGTTAAGGGCTGGTTATGGCGAATCTGCAGGCTGCGGGTGCATTTGGAGGACAGGAGACACAGGTCTGGCGGAGATTCTCAGAAGAGGCATCCGAGATCCGTCACAGTGGTGGAAGCAGTGGGAAGTCTCCTGCAGTCCAGGACATCCAAATCACCACCGGGATGCAAGATCCGGGCAGCCATCGTGAAGCAATATGGGGACCAGCCAGCATGAGAGCGGAGTTCGGGAGGAGGCTGCAAGGCATGCGGAAGCAACATCGGGGACCAGCGACAGAGCACACCATGCTCGGCTGGGAGGATGTGATCCGCCGGCAACTCTGGCAAGAGATGCTAAGCCACGAACGGCACCATCAGGGGAAGATCCTTCCCTCCTCTACAGAGATGTACTGGACGCAGTACCGTGCACGAGAGGTGTTTCTGAGGGAACAACCGCGAGATGATTGGAAGACGGAGCTCGGAAGATTGGTCCGGGAGGAGATGAGGCTGGACGCCAGCTACAGAGCCCTCCGGTGGTTTGCGGCTCAACTGTGGCCAGGTACAGCAGATGGCAGCCCGACAGAAGGCGTTGGCTACGGCAGCGTGGGGCTGCTCCATAAAAAAATGTACGGAGACCCAGACTTTGGGAGCATCAAGGAGTGGCGGCTGGAAGACATCCTGGACTTCCGAGATGAGGTGCTGGACCTCCCAGAAGAGGCATGTGACCTGGAGGAATTGGAGTTCCTGGTTGAGCAGGAATGGGAGCTCGAGATTGCCTACAAGCGGCTGTTTGACGGTGATCAGCAGCCCGGCATGGCTCACGTTGCCTGGGACTGTCTGGGAGAAAAAGCGGACAGTCGCGAAGATGCAGAGCAAATGGGGCCAGGGGTACCCCTACGTTTTCCCGTTCTAACCACAATGGAAGAAGCAGCGATGATACAGAGGGCACTGCGAGTGCTTGAATGCCGGAAGGCATCGGAGGTTCCCCAGGCAGCGAGACAAGCTAATGGCATAAAAGTCTCAGAAGGGGGAGTTGAGACGGGCGCTGGAAGGCTGGTAGATGGGGATCAGCAGCAAGTCCAGAGTATCGCATCCGGTGTCCCAGCAGAAGCGCTGGCTACAGGGCAGAGTGCCGCTGGCCTCTGCCCACTCTCACAGTTAGATCCAGGGAGTCTGGGACATGACCTCAGTAAGCTGTTTTGCCAGCAGAAGATATCCCCACCGGGAGTGGAGAAAGCCATTCTCCCTCCCCAGCAATTAGACACTACCCCAGTGTTTATATCCCCAGCAGAAGCGCTGGCGATGGAGCAGAGTGCCGGTGGCCTCTGCCCACCCTCAGAATTGGATCCGGAGAGTCCGAGAGATGATCTTCGGGAGCTGTTTCCCCAGCAGCGGAAATCCCCACCGGGAGTGGAGAAAGCCATTCTACTTCCCCAGCACTTGGACACTACCCCAGTGTTTATCCCCCCAGCAGAAGCGCTGGCTATGGGGCAGAGTGCCGCTGGCCCCTGCCCAGCCCTCAGTATGTTTTTGGAGGGTTTGGGAGATGGCCCCTGTCAAAAGTTGCCCCAGCAGCTGGTCACAGAACCGGGAGGGGAAAAAACCCTTCCCCCTCTTCAGCGGCTGAATATCTTTGCATATGTCCCCCCAGCAGAAGCGCTGGCTACGGGGCAGAGCGCTGTTGGTCTCTGCCCATCATCAGAAAAAGAGATGGAGAGTCTGGGAGATAGTCCCTGCAAGATACCTCCCCAGCGGCTGGTAACTACACCAGGAGAAGAGCAAGTTCCTTTTCTTCCTCAAAGGCTTAGCACTACCAGCCTATGCTCCCTACCAGCTGAAGCGCTGGCATCGGGGCAGAGGATTATTCAGCTCCCCCCAATACATGCAACCAGGCCCCGGATCACGGGAGTGCGGACAGGCAGTCCTGCTCTAAAGCGGCTGTTTTTATTCACGGGAGACCGTATGTGCAGTTTTGCTCCCCAGCGCCAGAGTCGTACTGTTTCTTTTTCTGTTTGCCTGGGGTGGGAATTTGTGACTAACGCAGGTCCAGACCAGTTGAGGGTCAAGGACCTGGTTAGTCTGTTTTTAAAAGGGGAGAAATGTGACAGAACCCACTGTCACTGTGTGTTTTGGAAGGGGCTGGGCATTGGCCTCCTACCCACAGACTATGGCCCAGAATGGACTTGGGAGAGACTTGGGGACAAAGTGCCATTGAGATAATGCGATGTAATGCTGCATCCCTTCTCCCACACCCCCCCCCCCCCTCTTGTTGCTGTGTTAATTGTGTTGGGTCATGGCATGTAGACGAAAGGTCTGGACTGGAGACATCTCCCAGCAGGGGATCTGTTAGGAGGGGCTGCCTGCTTATCATAATCCCTTTGTGTTTCAACTGTAGCTGTTTGAATACACAAGTGTTGAGTTTCCATTGGTTCTTCCTTGTCCCCTACCCCCTCTATGACAAGGCTAAGGGGGTGTCCCCAACTGTGTTTAAAAGTGTATGTTTGAAACTTAATAAGGAGTTTATGCTCTGGATGTTTAACCCTCAACACCTGTGTGGCTTGTCTCGTGATTGAGGGGTTAAGGGCTGGTTATGGCGAATCTGCAGGCTGCGGGTGCATTTGGAGGACAGGAGACACAGGTCTGGCGGAGATTCTCAGAAGAGGCATCCGAGATCCGTCACACAGACATTCATGAAATTTTAATTAGTTTTCAACACCACTTCTAAATGATCTCACCTTGTTTAAGCACACTGGCACAGAACATGCTTTAAGATGGGCAACAGAATTTCAGACCACAAAATACCAAATTACTGTGATTCTTTTATATGCATCAGATTTGTGACATGCCTTGTTTACCCACTTCAATACCAGGCAATTTTTCTGTTATAAAATTTTGTAAACAAGTAAGTTTTCTCCTTTACCGACAGGCACTGATGAGGGCTGCACTGATGGGTACTTATGGGTGGCACTAATAGGTGGGCACAGATGGACACTGGTAGGTGACACTGATGGGTGGCACTGCTGGGCATCACGGATGAGGAGACATCTGGAGGCCATGGGGGGCATTCCTGCTCATCATTGTGTGGTGGGCACCCTGGTGGTCCAGGCGGCATCCCTGATGGTCCAGTGTGGGCATCTGCAGGGGGGGGGCAGGATAACTGAACCACTGCCCACCTGTTATTTTGCTATAGGCCGGGCGGGAAGTGGTTAAAAGCCCTCCAGCCTGGTTTCTTGATTTTTTTTTTTTTTTTTTTTTTTTTTTTTAATTCCCCACAGATTTCCCCTCTTTCACTTATATGCAACTGTAATATATGACATTTCATACAGGGAATGTAGCAGGTAGGTTAATGCGGACAGAGGCATGAATTTCCATTGCAGGATAGGGGCAAATCCAGGAATCCCACCTCAAGAATTAAGCCTTTGTCCCTAGTGCCTTACACCCGCAGCCAAAACATTCGTTTTAGCCAGGTGGAATGCTTTAAGATGATGGATTAACACAAAAATATGTTATTTAAAGCGGAGTTCCACCCAAAAGTGGAACTTCCGCTCATCTGATCCCCCTCCCCCCAGGCACCTTTCGGGGAGGAGGGGGGACAGGATACCTGGATACAGGTATCCTTTCCCGCTTCCGGGAGCTTCAGCCGCGGCTTTTGACGTCATGGCTGGGGCTCCCTCCTCCTTCCCCTGTCGCCGGGCCAGTAGGAGAGAGGAGCGGGCCTCGCGCATGCACAGTAGGGTTCCCGACGTGAAGCCGAACGGCTACACTGCTGGGTACCCTCACCCGTAATGGCGGCAGCAGCACTCGACAGCTGATGGAAACATCCGCTGCGGTGCCAACATCGCCAAACCTCTGCTTTTAGTTATACGGTAAGTACCCCTGCGCCTGCCTGATGTATAAAGAGATGGTCTGGTACTGCAGCAAAACACTAAGAGAGGTGTCAAACTCCAAGTAGAATATAAAGTAAGGGTAGTGTTGCGCTGTACAAAAGGGTTTCAATCAATATTGTGTAAAGTGCTTGGTGCAATAAATTATATTGACATACACTTCTTAATAGAGTATATAAAAAAAATATTTTGCAGCCTTGTGCGTGAATAAAGTGCAACCTGTGCATAAGAAGCTAGAGTAAACAATCCTCAATAAATACTCTACAAGTGCCGTAGTGAATAAAGTAAAAAGTAGTAAAATAGATCAATAAAATTATATATAGTTGCTTGAAGGTGAAATAAAAGGCATATAAAAACGTATAATGACACAATTATTCTTGCTAATGCAGATATTTCAAAGACGCATGAGAATGCGTTCTCGTGCAATAATAGAGGTATATCTATACATAACTATTGCAAATATTATAGTGTAAATAAACAATATAGTGAACAGCCAAATAGATTAAAAATTATATTTGGTGTATAAATAAAGAGAAAGAGAGAAAAAGAGAAAAAATCCCTATATCTATAGGGACTAGAGTGCGGGTTGGCTGTGACAGTGGTGTCAGTCCCAAACTGGCAGAAAGAGGTGCTGGTGTACGCTAGTAGTCTGTCTCCAGGGTGCTGTGCATACGGGTAATGGGTGACATCTGTTCCTCTGTATGGTAAAGATGTCCCCTTACCTTACTGCTGTAAGGTTACAGCCTTTGGATATACAATTCCTGTGTGCCTCTGGATTCCCCTGAATGGCGTCCCCTAGGTGGGTTCCCTCTGGGTCCAAGGTAGTGGTGATGCGTTCTCCTAATGTGCGTCTCCTACTAAACGTCCCCTCTGAGGCCTGGTATCAGTGGTGTACCTCACAAGTGGGGCAAAAGTGGGGCAGAAGGGATGCTCGATAGTGCAGTAACTTTTTTAAAAAATGTTATTCAGGTACAATAATACAGATATTTACTCACATTTAAGGTAGATGTAAGAAGCATGTAAAAACGAGCAGCGAGGCTCGTACTTCACTTCCAGTATCGGCTGTGTCCCGACACGTGTTCGTCACGAACACGTGACTGCATCAGGGGATGATGAAGTCATGTGTTCGTGACGAACACACCAGCACCTCTTTCTGCCAGTTTGGGACTGACACCACTGTCACAGCCAACCCGCACTCTAGTCCCTATAGATATAGGGATTTTTTCACGGACTCACCACTCTTTATTTATACACCAAATATAATTTTTAATCTATTTGGCTGTTCACTATATTGTTTATTTACACTATAATATTTGCAATATTTATGTATAGATATACCTCTATTATTGCACGAGAACGCATTCTCATGCGTCTTTGAAATATCTGCATTAGCAAGAATAATTGTGTCATTATACGTTTTTATATGCCTTTTTATTTCACCTTCAAGCAACTATATATAATTTTATTGATCCATTTTACTACTTTTTACTTTATTCACTATGGCACTTGTAGAGTATTTATTGATGAGGATTGTTTACTCTAGCTTCTTATGCACAGGTTGCACTTTATTCACGCACAAGGCTGCAAAATATTTTTTTATATACTCTATTAAGAAGTGTATGTCAATATAATTTATTGCACCAAGCACTTTAAACAATATTGATTGAAACCCTTTTGTACAGCGCAACACTACCCTTACTTTACAAACCTCTGCTTTTAACATAATTTTTTTTTAATGAGTTGTGAATCTGAATTTCTCTAACTGTTCTGCTTTGAATTTTAGCTGATTGTTGGTTGAATTAACTTTTAAAAAGCTTTCTCTGTTGGACACATGAAGTTTGAATAAGGTTGTTTAAAAAAAAAAAAACATACAATTGAAAAGGGAAACTTAACAATCTAATAGATATGAAAAGGAGGTAAAGTTCTAATTTAAATGTGCTAGCTGCTAATGCTAAAAATATTTTACCTACAAAGTGTAATACTTAAGATAGAAATAATAATGTATGTTTTAATGTGTTCACAGTCCCTATGGTACTTCACTGCATCTTCCAGCCTCTAGATGTCACTGTTGGGAAGGCATGGTGTAGGATCAAATATAAATGACCCCTGCCCAACAATTACATGGCATTATTTACATATTTTTAAGTTTTTACAAATGTATCTGTAGATATGCTAAATATATTTGAACTTTGATTTGAAAGTTGATGAAAACTTTTACTGTGTTTTTATTTTATTTTATTTTTTTATTTTTTTTTGTAAGCTCACTATGTAGTCCATATACCCAGCTTATATTTGGAAGTAAGGTTATGCATTAGTGCTCTTCTTGGATGAAAACCTTTTAGAGGGACGTGGAGGAGTATCCTACAGAAGGAAAAAAAATTACATTTTTAAATTAATGCTGAGTTTTGAAACATTGTATTCAAATATACAGTGGTGTGAAAAAGTGTTTGCCCCCTTCCTCATTTCCTGTTCCTTTGCATGTTTGTCACACTTAAGTGTTTCGGAACATCAAACCAATTTAAACAATAGTCAAGGACAACACAAGTAAACACAAAATGCAATTTGTAAATGAAGGTGTTTATTATTAAAGGTGAAAAAAAATCCAAACCATCATGGCCCTGTGTGAAAAAGTGATTGCCCCCCTTGTTAAAACATACTATAACTGTGGTTGTCCACACCTGAGTTCAATTTCTCTAGCCACACCCAGGCCTGATTATTGCCACACCTGTTCACAATCAAGGCATCACTTAAATAGGAGCTGCTTGACACAGTAAGGTCCACCAGAAGATCCTTAAAAGCTACACATCATGCCGAGACCCAAAGAAATTCAGGAACAATTGAGAAAGAAAGTAATTGAGATCTATCAGTCTGGAAAGGGTTATAAAGCCATTTCCAAAGCTTTGGGAATCCAGCGAACCACAGTGAGAGCCATTATCCACAAATGGCGAAGACATGGAACAGTGGTGAACCTTCCCAGGAGTGGCCGGCCGCCCAAAATTACCCCAAGAGCGCAGCGACGACTCATCCAAGAGGTCACAAAAGACCCCACAACAACGTCCAAGGAACTGCAGGCCTCACTTGCCTCAGTTAAGGTCAGCGTTCATGCCTCCACCATCAGGAAAAGACTGGGCAAAAATGGCCTGCATGGCAGAGTTCCAAGGAGAAAACCACTGCTGAGCAAAAAGAACATCAAAGCTCGTCTCAATTTCTCCACAACACATCTTGATGATCCCCAAGACTTTTGGGACAACATTCTGTGGACCGATGAGACAAAAGTGGAACTCTTTGGAAGGTGTGTGTCCAAGTATATCTGGCGTAGAAGGAACACTGCATTTCAGAAAAAGAACATTATACCAACAGTAAAATATGGTGGTGGTAGTGTGATGGTCTGGGGCTGTTTTGCTGCTTCAGGACCTGGAAGACTTGCCGTGATAAAAGGAACTATGAATTCTGCTGTCTACCAAGAGATCCTGAAGGAGAATGTCCGACCATCTGTTCGTGTACTCAAGCTGAAACGAACTTGGGTTCTGCAGCAGGACAATGATCCTAAACACACCAGCAAGTCCACCACCGAATGGCTGAAGAAAAACAAAATGAAGACTTTGGAGTGGCCTAGCCAAAGTCCTGCCCTGAATCCTATTGAGATGTTGTGGTATGACCTTAAAAAGGCCGTTCATGCTCGAAAACCCCCTAATGTAACTGAATTAGGACAATTCTGCAAAGATGAGTGGGCCAAAATTCCTCCAGGACGCTGTAAAAGCCTCATTGCACGTTATCGCAAACGCTTGGTTGCAGTTGTTGCTGCTAAGGGTGGCCCAACCAGTTATTAGGTTTAGGGGGCAATCACTTTTTCACACAGGGCCATGATGGTTTGGATTTTTTTTCACCTTTTAATAATAAACACCTTCATTTACAAATTGCATTTTGTGTTTACTTGTGTTGTCCTTGACTATTGTTTAAATTGGTTTGATGTTCCGAAACACTTAAGTGTGACAAACATGCAAAGGAACAGGAAATGAGGAAGGGGGCAAACACTTTTTCACACCACTGTAAATAAGCAGTAAGTAGCGTTGAGTGCAGTATAAGCTGGCCTGCAGAAGGCCCAGTATGAAGTGCATAGACCTAAAATCCATATCTAAAAAAGAATGGAAATCATCTATACACATGGGTTTTCAGTAGCTTGTACTGTTAAGTCTCCTGTAAACTGTGACTTTACAGTTTGAGGATAATAGGGGTCCTTAAGTACCCGATATACAAGAAAGATGATGATATACTTAAGAAATCATGGGAGGCTGCATTATTGTGCCTTAAAACACCACCACAAGACAATCTAGGGTTTACAACCTTGGATTAGACAGATGGGGTATAACTTGGAGCCCTTTCCAAAGTGGTTGATTATATATGTGAGGCAAATGGTATTGCTATTAGAATTGCATCTACAGATGCTTTCTGAAATGATGCCAAAAGAATCTGGCTCCGGTCCTGGTGGGAAGACCCTGTTCTAAAGCCAGATTATATAGAATTCCAGTTGATGGTGAGTTTCCATGCAGAAGAAAATGAAACAGAAGCTGATCATGAACAAGAGGATACAGGAGGCTGAAGCAGAAGCCCACTTAGGGCTCCTATTTATGAAATGTCAGTGGTATTACATTTCTGCTTGCTTTTCTCAATGATGGCAGCCAAAGGACAGTGGTGACAGTATTCAAAGACAACGTACCATAGACAACATAACAAAATGCTGCCTGCGCGCGAGTATGATAGTCTGGTGCCAGCTTTTCGTATACGTTCACTGCATTGCATTGTCAGGAGCACACACCGCCGTGGTGAACCCCGGCAACACTCTACAGAAAATAAGAGGGCACACCAGCCTAGTACATTATCCCATGCACCATTTATTAATAATCCAAATAAAATATACTCCCAAAGTATATCAAAGGAAGTGATATCTTCAAGGTTGTTCGATTTGTTCAGCATAATCCAGACAATGGGAGAACACCACTAGGATCCTAGCTGGCCTATGTATTTTGAGAGAAGTGCCCTCTTCCTCAGGGCCAAACCATCTGGACCTTCTAACTTTAGATGCACTATATTATCAAAAGTATTGGGACGTCTGCCTTTACACACACACATGAACTTTAATAGCATCCCAGTCTTAGTCCGTAAGGTTCAATATTGCGTTGGCCCACCTTTTGCAGTTATGACAGCTCAAACTCTTCTGGGAAGGCTGTCCACAAGGTTTAGGAGTGTGTCTATGGGAATTTTGACCATTCTTCCAGAAGTGCATTTGTGAGGTCAGGCACATCCAAAAGGTGTTCTATTGGGTTGAGGTCAAGACTCTGTGCAGGCCAGTCAAGTTCCTCCACCCCAAGCTTGCTCCTCCATGTCTTTATCCGTATAGTCAGTGTTATCTGGTGCTCCAAATGGAGTAATCCTTAGGGATATTGTCTGTGACTGTAATAGCTAGATGGTGATGTATCCATAAGTTGGGTGGTTGGAAAAGAAAGGGGGTATTAAGCGTTAAAAAGGAAGGCTGCCATCCTTCAGAGTGTGTCCAGAACTCTGCAAGACATGTAAGGGGGAAAAAAACTGTGAGGGGGAGGCACCGACCTGAGTGTAGTATTAAAATGATGACTTTAATAGACTAAGATTAAAAACATTTACAATATGATAAAAGATGCATGCTCATCAAAGTAAAGTGTAGTCCTGGCATTCCATATGACTCTGTGGGTCCCACCGCTGTTCCGGGTAGCTGTAAAGGATTTGGCAGCTGGCTGGAATGAATCGCAGTGTTTCTCCAGGAACCAGGAAGCTCCACGCTGACCCTGAAGTGACGCCACAGGCGTCTGATTGGACCAGGGCAGGGCTGGAATCTTGTCAATCAGGGCTGCAGGGGTGAAGGCTACGAGCTCGGATTTGGCTGCTCTTTCTAATGGCCTCTAGAGCAGCCAGCTCTGAGCACGTGGCCTTCACCATTGCCGCCCTGATTGACAAGAATCCATCCCTGCCTTGGTCCAATCAGACGCTGGTGATGTCACTTCCAGGTCAGCATGGAGGTTCCTGGAGAAGCACCGTGATCCATTTTAGCTAGCTGCCCAATCCTTTCCAGCTACCCAGAACATCGGTGGGACCCGCACAGCCATGTGAAATACCAGGACTGCACTTTATTTTAATAAGCATGAATCTTTTATCATATTGTAAGCGTTTTTAATCTTATCCTATTAAAGTCATCATTTTAATACTACCCTCAGGTCGGCACCTCCCCCTCCATGTGTTTATGGGCCTTGCTTTGTGCACTGGTGCACAGCTGTGTTGGAACAGGAAGGGGCCATCCCAAAACCCACAAAGTTGGGAGCATGAAATTGTCCAAAATGTCTTGGTATGCTGACGCCTTAAGAGTTCCCTTCACTGGAACTAAGGGGCCGCCAAGCCCAACCCCTGAAAAACAACCCCACACCATAATCCCCCCTCCACCAAATGATTTGGACCAGTGCACATATTTACACACACACACACACACACACACACACACACACACACACACACACACACACACACACACACACACACACACACACACACACACCCCTACTCATGGCATGTGAACACCTTGCCCCTCCCATTGTTAAGACAAAAGACATCCCACAAAGTCCTGTGACTATGCTGTGACAACCTCCTGTAATAACCATGATCCTCAAACCTAACATGGATGATTCCACCTGGTCAAATTACAGACCTATCCTTCAGCCTATTTTCATAATAAAGTGGTTTTAAACCCACAACCAAAAATGTAATATATTGCAGCTTACAAATTATTAGATGTGGTGGTTGCACTAATTTTCATTTTTAGGCTTTTCCCTCTGGTTTCACCTGGTGACCTGGCCAGTAGCACACCTCCTCCCCTATTTAGAGTGCCTTCACTCTGGATGAATGAGCTGTGCAGTTTGTTTTGCACAGAGTGGCCCTGATCCTCCTCTTCTGGGGTCCCTCAATGGCGCTCCTGGCTCCTCCTCTTCTTGAGTACCCCATCAGAGAAGCGCTCTCCTTGGTGGACACCAATGCGAGCGCGTGCGCTCCCATGTCCTGCTTCTGCGTCTATTCACACAGACAGCAGGACTCGGCCCCGCCCCCTGGCGCCCGTGTCATTGTATTTGCTTGACAGCAGCGGAAGCCAATGCTGCGCTGCTATCAATCCATCCAATCAGGACCAAGACACTGGCTTTTGCTGGTGTGCTTGTCCCCAGCATGAGATAGAGGGGGTACAGGTAAGTAAAACGGGGGGTATATGCTGTGTTTGCTACGTTTTACACGTGGCTGGCCATCTGGTGAGTGCATGAAGGGTGGAGGATAAGCTGCACCTTTACTTTACTCTGCACAGTTGATGGTTTATCTTTCCTTATTGAAGATACTATAATTCTATCACGGACTGTGTTTACAACAAATTTGTGGACTATTTTATGGTCAATACTAAAATTGTGTTTGTTTTTGGAGCGCTGCACCTTTTTTATTTGTATTTCTATTAGGGTTTTTATGGTCACCTTTGTGCTAGCTGCCCATACTCTGAGTGTTCACTTGTTTTGTTGTTGAAGCTTCGGTTACCATATCTGTTACTTTTACTTTCCCCTTCAGCTCATCCCACACCTTTTTATTACCTTTTCTATCATTTGCCCCTCTTTGTTAGATTGTAAGCTCTCACAAGCAGGGCCCTCTAAACCCCTTATATTAAATTGTATTGTAGCTGTGCTACCTCCCTTTATTTTGTAAAGCACTGCACAAACTTCCGGAGCTGTATAGATCCTGTATAATAATAAAAAATATTTTTCATTTGAGTCTTGCCATCCTATGGTTGTAGGTTAAAGTATTGCTTTTGGGGTTACCCTGTTAAATAGGGTGCTAGCACATCAGTCCAATGCTCCTTGGGTAACTTTTCATTTCCGGCGACTCTTAAGTTTCTGAGGTGTGCTTCAATATCATCGTCCAGTGACAATATTCATGAAGCTCTCTGCACCAGCTGTCACCCCTGTGTCCCAATCTGTCTCTCTCCAATGGGGATTTTATTTGCTGCTCTAATGAGAAGCTAACTTGCCACTGTCCTTTAAAAGAGGCTTGGTGGCCAGCAGTCAGCTTTTGCACCCGTTGAGCTATTAAGTGGCTCCGCTACATGCTAGTTGGCATTTGCCAACATGGCCTTTTTGTTTGCCAATAGGTGTCTCTCTCTCTTTTTTTTTTTTTTTTTAAGGTTCTTCTACACCAATTTGTAAGGGGGAAAAGCTCAACTGTAATTGGCAGCAGGAAAACATGCATGAGACAGGGACTTCTAGGAACAGCCCAGGCTGATTTGTTGTACCCTTTTATTCAGCAAATAAATACAGGTTCAGTGTGGGGGGGCTTTGTGCAAAAAGTCCATAGCATAAAGCAAACAACACATCTACTTATCTCAGTCAGCTTAATTACATAAAGGTCAGCTAAGATTTATAATGAAGTCTGGCTACCAGGTAAGATATGGGTCTTGGCCACACCGCTACAAAACATTTGGGATCTAAAAGAAAAAAATGTGTTTTATTGTCCACTAGGTCTGAAACAACTAATCGATTAATCGACAACTAACCGATTATGAAATTAATTGATTACTATTTTCATAATCGATTAATCTGCCAGTAACATAATGGAGTTAAAAAAACTAAAATGATCCCTTTATAGTACAAAAAGAGCAAATAATTGCTACTGTAAATATTACTTTCACAGTTCTACAGTAAAAATAATTAACCCCTTACAGTAGTGATTATCTGCTTTTTTTTGTAATATAAAGGGTTAATTTTAGTTTTTTTTAACCCCATTATGTTACTAAATGTCTTAGACCTGGTTCACTTCTATGTGTTTTTTGGTGCTTTTTGCAGAAACGCACTACAGTTCATTTAACATGGTTTCCTATGGGACACGTTCACTTTTTTCAACCGGTGCGTATTTGGAAAGGGTCAGGGACGTTTTTTAATGCAAAACGGTGCATTTTTTGGTTCAATATACTTCAATGGAGAAGCTGCAGAAAAGCATGTAATGTGTTTTTGCAGCATTTTGTGTTTTTTATTCTGCCCAACAACAAATTGGCCAAAAAAATGCAAAACCGCAAATCGCAGCAAAATCACGTGCACAAAAATCACTGCAAAAACAGATTAAAAGCAAACTGCATAGGTGTGTACCGATCCTTCTTCTGGCCACACGGATTTTTTTGAATGAAGACGTTGTTTTATTTAAATAAAAAAAATTTGATCTCCGAATTTGATATTTACCAGATCCACCTTTTAATAGTATATACAATATCTCTCCTCTAATAGTATATACAGTATATCTCTCCTGTCTGTTATTCTCAGAGTGGATTAGATATTTTGCTCCCTAACCATATAGTTGGTTATTTATATTTACCACTGCATAGAGATATTTAAGAATAAATTGCCTTTTTTTAAAAACTTTACATATTAACTAAATTATACACCACAATTTTTTTATTTTAAAGTTATTAATCGATTAGTAGAAACAATAATTGGCCAATGAAAATAATCGTTAGTTGCAGCCCTATTGTCCACATCATCCATAAACCCAGAAGCCTTTTATTATGTGTATGTGAGAAATCTAGGTGATATACTGTATGTATACCACCCACAATCCTGCCAGCCTGTGCTCCAAAATGACAGGTATATAATAATCTACCAATAAGCATTGGCAAAACCAACACTGTGTTAAAATGTTTCAATAAACACTTAAGTTTATGCCACATCCATCTAAATTGTGGCTATTACAGGTTGTTTATTTCATATGACATCATTGAATGGTTTCTTGTATGCTATTTTTATTTATATTGAAGAAAAACACTTTAAATCAAATGTAAAGCATGATTAGCTGCAGTTAGTATCAGCATATTATTTTTTTATTTATTTTTTCCTTTTTCCAGTTTTTAGAAACTGCCCCCCTTGAATTGCAGGTAGAGTTTTCTCTTGTATGTATTATAGCTGCTTGCATATAGCTGTCATTTATTTGACATCAAATTTGATGGTATACAAGGACCTTACAATGTCTGGCATGCAAGTAGTTAACTCTTTCTGTCACAGTGGTGAAGTGCATGTCACTTTTAAAAAGCAAGAAATAGCCTTAATGATTAGTTACCCTCCTTGGAGCTGCTGTCCTGTCATTTCTACGTGTCACAAAATGTATAGGTGATTCTCTTCGCCTAGCAATAATAATAGCAGAGTCAGAATTTGTTATTGAATGGTTGGCACCTGCTTACATTTGACATGCTTCAGTGCAATAATTGCAGACTGTTAACATCGCTAGGCCTATGGATTTAATTCATAAAGATTTAAAGATCTAGGCTTCTACAATAGACAGTTTGAACAACCATAACCGATATACACACACAAATCTTTTTGTCTAGAGTGATTTTAGTAAAGCCCACATCATCGCACCATTCTGGCAATATACAAATTGCAGTGCATTGCTGTGTGTTTTTGTTCTTTCTCTTGGACCTTAAAGCTAAACTCCAGGAAGTTTATTTTGCATAATTACATTGGGCCAGTTTTGACTTAATGTATAAAATATGCATATCTAATATCCAGACGGCCACTGGGGATGCTGTAAATCACTGTAGTAGTTTACATTAAGATACAGTAAGTATGAGTCACGATTTTCTGGGTTCTGTGTGAGGAGCTTCCACTCTGCACACTGACCCCAGGGGGTCGATCACTTGGCACCCCCACCATTTATCTGCTTTGAATCTTTTTCTGTGAATACAAGGCATTTCCTGATTGGACGTGGTGGCGATGAGGCGTTTTATAAATGTGGCCCCCTGTGATAAGTGTGCAGATGGGGAAGCCACTTGCACAGAACTCAGAATATCATTGTCTTTACAGGCTACAAAAATGATTCACTGTATCCCCAGTGGCCCTCCAGATATCAGATATTCATACTTGCATCAAGCCAAGCTGGCCCAATTTAGCTATGCAAAAAATTCAGAGTTCAGCTTTATTTTTTAGGAATCTCATTGCTGAAGACTTAAATCAATGACAAAATGTATGTAGTACTAAAGCCCTTATATAGCACCTTCTAAAAACAAATCACAATAAAAAAGGTTAGTATTTCTTAAACTGTGATCTTGGACATTGCATAAACACATCCCACTCTCTTCTTTGTATTTCTAGGCCTTTGCTTAACAGGTTTACTGCATTATGTATTGGGGTTATAGCTTGGAGTGTGTGCATGTTTCATTAACCTACGGTCATCCTGTATGGTGCAGTAGCAGCCTATAAAGCACGTGTCAAATACAAGGCCTGCGGGCTGAATCCAGCCCAACAGATTATTTCATGTGGACTCCCATATAAAGTTGGCCAAGGAATCAAAATCTTTATCCCACAGGAAGAGGATATAATTGATATACCTATCCCACCGGACCAATTCCAGCCTCTGGGCAAAGACGACACCCTCCTCCCACTTAGCCATGAAAAGATTAGCAAGGCGGGAAGCACGTTTTGAACATCTGGTATGTCTGAGAGCTGATAATATACAGGGAGGCCGCGTCTGCCATGGCTAGCAAATATCCTTCCCTGTATTCTACCCCTCGTAAAAGATTAAGGGTATCCCTAGTATCTTTCAAATATGAGAGCATATTTCTTACCAGGGCTTGTAGAAAGAAAGAAAGACTATGATCAATGCATTTCCTGATTTTGGCTGGTATAGAATCTATTCCACTAATTATTGGATGCTCCGGTGGATGAACAGGGTCCTAATGGACCTTCGGCAAATATTATATCCCGACAATCCAAGGGGCCATGGGAATTAAAAAAAAAACTTCATTATAAAACCTTATTAACTTCTGTAATTATCTATTATATGTGCCTTTGAAAGGAACATGTTTCTTTATTAGAAATAATTGGATTGATTCCTGATAGTCCACTTTATCCAAGACCACAATGCCACCACTCTCATCAGTGGGCCTAATGACCAAATTTTTCCTCTCACATAATTGTTTTGCACACTTGCAAAAAGTATGTTCGATATTAGGGCTTTCCACTTTCAAATTGTCTAGGTCTTTGAAAAACATCCATAAATGTTTGGAACTTATTAAACTTGGGGGGGGGGGGACTTTTGGGGAAAACCCCCAATAATTCGGTCTTTTAGAGCCCTGTGCCTGACTGGGCTTTCATCCAGATCTCTCATGGTTGGGGTAATGGTGTGGGATATCATAATTCCAATCCCTGCTTGTATGAGCATAAACCTAGTCCTCCCATATCAATCCTCAAGGTGAAGAAATATATTTTGTGTCAGCATTTCTCTCTCAGGGTGACAAGCCCTCCTATATGGTGAATTAGTAACCTCTTGCCTCCTAGGTCCCATATATTTCCTGTTAGGGGACCTATAGCAGATTTTTCTTCTCCTGTCGGGGATGGAGGTCTGAACTGTTCACCCCCCCCCTTTCTCCAGGTGTCTATGATCCCCTTTCTCCTTAACTGGGGTTCTTCCTTCACTCTTTTCCTGTTGGGTCTTCTCAGATGATGGCACGTCTGTTTCTTCTTTATTTTGCCAACTGAAAAAAAATACCAGATATGTGGTCTGCTCTATCCCTGTTTTTTTTATGAACTTTTTTTTTTTATACGCCTTGAAGTCTGGAACATGAACATGAACATGAACAACAACCGGTAACATGATCCAGAAGGTGAATTTATCCTTTGACTGGGCTATTATACACAGAGGGCAGGAAGGTCTGCCCAATCACATGAACACTGTGATTGGTTGTCGTAGTGGTCATTGTTACTATAAACCAGGAGCTGTCCTTGATGACTGAAGTTACTGTGCTCTGAGCGCACTCTCCACGCGGAACTTCTGCTGCTCATGAACACGCATGTGGCATGTGTGCGTTAAGGCATCGCCTTCTTTGCCACTACAAATATGCGCAACACGCTAAACAAACATTTTTACTTATGATTACTGTTTTTCCACTTCCTGGTTCAGTGGGGCAAAAATGATGTAACCCTGGCCTCAGTTTTATCCTGGGACATTCCTGATCACATTTCCTCTGTTTTCAGCTGCATAAGAGCTGGGGGAGGATAAGCAGCAGCACACTGATCTTCCCAGTAAATGATCATTGCAGGAGTGCGGGCCGAGTTCCCAGCACAGCTAGAGAACTGACCACATGTGTCAGTTCTACTTAGTGTGGTCAGTTTTTAATAGAAGAGCAGAGAGACTGACCGGAATACCAGGTATTTCACACAAAGGAAGCAATACAAAGAGAACAGAATACTTTTTCATACAAGTACATGTTACAGCAGGTTCATATCAGGAATATGAAATGTTGGATTTACATCATTTTCATGTGTGAGGCATTTGTTCTAACAATTATTAAAAATAGTTATCACTTTGATTAATTCATTTTTTATTTTGTGTTGAAGATTAAGATTTGTTTTACACAGGAACCATTGGTTTTGTCTCTGAGCAACCTATTAGATTCATGTGAGCACGGCAAGATGGCAGTTAAAATCTGATTGGTTGATCGGGCTGCAGTTGGTTGGAAGATTCTTTTGATTAAATGAGGATTGAAAGTATTTTTGTATCAGAATGAAGGGGCTCAGAGGGTAGAAGGAAACCCATGATTTTTTTGCTGAACTCAAATTTAGTAGAATTATGACCAGCATAGACTGTATTATGTATTACACAACTAAAAAAAATGTTGGTGCTTGCATGATGGTGGTAGTACTATACTGATGATCTACCAAATTTTTATCAGTTTTTTTAGGTTAAACTAAAATGACTTCTACTTAAAGCGGTAGTAAACCACTGCAAAAGAAAAAAAACGCCCCAATGCAAAATAGCATAGTGTGCTAGTATGCATCACATATTAGCACATTGTGAAATACTTACCTTAAAAATTAGGCTCTCGAGCGGTGCACTGTCACCGCTGAGAGGGCTTCCGTCTTCCTTCCGGATTTGCTGGAGCCCTCGGTTATGGCATGGTGCTGTGAAGGTTTATTATAGCTTTACTTGTAGTTAAAAAATCACAAAGCTGACTTTACTACTGCTTTAAAGCCAGTCACCAAATACAATTATTTCCCTTGTCCCTCCTGTGCCCCTATTTAAAAAATAAAAAACTCCTGCCAAATATCTTTTTAAAAATAAAATGGGCACCTTCACAGGGTCAACATGTGCCATAAGACATTCAGCCTTGCATGCAGGAAAAGGAGCGACCATGATAGGAAAAAGAGAATTGTGATACAGTAGATAAGTATTTAGTTTAGTATTTATATTGTTCCTCTCTCCAACTTGCCTTTAAAACATTATTTCAGACTCGGCAACAAAAAGAAAATTGGGTGCTTTATACAAAAACGAAATATAATAGTAGTAAGTAAGTAAGTTAGTAAGACCTCATCTGGAATATGCAGTTCAGTTTTGGGCACCGGTTCTCAAAAAGGATATCGGGGAACTGGAGAAAATGCAGAGAAGGGCAACCAAACTGATAAGAGGCATGGAGCAACTCAGCTATGAGGAAAGATTAGAGGAACTGAATATATTCACTCTTGAGAAGAGGAGAATAAGAGGGGATATGATCAACATGTTCAAATATATAAGGGGTCCATATAGTGAACTTGGTGTTGAGTTATTCACTTTACGGTCAACACAGAGGACAAGGGGGCACTCTTTACGTCTGGAGGAAAAGATTTCATCTCCAAATACGGAAAGGTTTCTTCACAGTAAGAGCTGTGAAAATGTGGAATAGACTCCCTCCAGAGGTGGTTCTGGCTAACTCAGTAGATTGCTTTAAGAAAGGCCTGGATACTTTAGTAAATGTACATAATATAACTGGGTACTAACATTTATAGGTAAAGTTGATCCGGGGAAAATCCGATTGCCTCTAGGGGGATCAGGAAGGGATTTTTCCCCTGCTGTAGCAGATTGGAACATGCTCTGCGGGGGTTTTTTTTTTTTTGCATTCCTTTGGATCAACTGTGGGTATAGAATTGGGTATATTGGATTGTACAATATTTTTTATTTTTATTTATTATTTCTTCTATTTTATGGTTGAACTGGATGGACTTGTGTCTTTTTTCAGCCTAGATAACTATGTAATTGTGTCATACCTAGACTACAAAAACACAAATACTGGCGATTCTTGTGCTCCTCATTTCCATTTGAAATTGTGTGCTTATGTTGCACACCTAAAAATGTTCTTAGAATGATCTTACAAAACCTAATTATGCCGGGCTAATCAAAGATTTTCTCAAGAGTTTGGCATTATTTATTTTCTTCCATTTCTCCTCCTTTTATATATCTCACATTCACTATAAATTGAATTGCATGTGTGCATTATTTTTTTTTTTTTTTTTTGTTTTGCCTTGAGCAGGAGTTTGCATGGCATTAGCCCTCCATCCACAAAGCATTTAATTTAAAACGTAAACCACACAGTTTTGCTCACACATCTCTGCCTCTTTCAGCCTAATCCGCTCCTTGCGATATTAATGAATTTCAAATCAAGGCAAATTTTGCTGATGAGAATAAATCCTCACTTGATTATGAATGAAATGGAATGGTACTTGGCCTTATATATATTCATGTTTTACCCTCAGGGAATCCACTGCACTGAAATCCTGGATGTCGGCTTTAGATGTTATTAAAATGTGTGCAGGATACTTAGGAATATTCCTGTTGAAAGACTTATCTAAAGGATATGTTGAAGGAAAGGGGCACAATTGAATTTACTTGCTAAAAGGATATTCTTTTCCTTAACTGGCAGATTTATACCCATATTCTGTTTCTGTAAAATGTCAGGTTTATGGCTCCATGGTGGGATTTGGAATTGCAAAGACAAGCAATAGAGCCATATCTCTATAACTGAAAGCCATTAACGCTATTTCCTTTAATGATAATCACACTGCAGGATATTATATTACAATGAATCCTGCTTCTTAAAATATTCAAATATCTCTTTATTTTGTTAGCCATCTCGGTTACAGCCTTTTATTAAAGGTAACCATAATCCCCATTGGGACAGTCCTAAAGTCTATCCTGTCAGCCAATACGTACATACCCAAGCAGCTTTTTAAGTGTGGGATTTTGTTTTTTTTATATTGCAGACTACTATTGTAGGTAGGTAGGTGACCAGGTATTTTTGCTGAACTGCAGTGTTGACGATGTATGGTTGCTGGTCATTCTGCACACCCTGAACCCGGACATACAGGTACGTCACTATGCCTGTATGACCTGCCTGCCTGCAGTAAAACCGCATCATACCTTTCTAAAGTGTACTAATGGGCAATTTTTGGCACTGATCAAGACAAAGGGAAGATGGTTGAAGTTGCCACAAAAGGGCCCAGTATATGTCATGTATAAGGCACTATACATTACAACCTTAACCTAATGAGTGGCAACATATGTTAGAGTCAGTTCACATAGATTAATTATTTTATCACATAACTATTGTGTCCTGAAAATATTCAGTGAGCCTTTGGGTGTGAAATCTTATATATTAATCCTACAGTACAGGATAAAGGACTTGTATTTATAGACCATGAGTCATATGCTGGCTACATTCTAGTGATTGGAAAAAAACCTTGCAGGAGCTGCTGGCATGGTTACACTTAAAGGGGTTGTAAAGGTAAACGTTTTTTCACCTTAATGCATTCTATGCATTAAGGTGAAAAAAACATCTGTCAATGCCGTCCCCCCGTTATACTTACCTGACCCCTTGAAAGTCCCGCACTCGCCCCCGACGTCCTCTCTGCTGCTCACCCTGGCCGTTAATTGGCTAGAGTGGATGGATTGAAAGCAGCGCAGCCATTGGCTCACGCTGCTGTTAATCACATCCAATGACGCAGCGCGCGGGGGGGCGGGCCGAGTAATACAGTGAGCGGCTATAGCTGCCAGCTGTATCACGGTGGCGCGCCCGCAAGCACTCCACAGCATGCGAGGGAGCTCGTATGAAGTTGTGGAGTCCTTGCAGGAGGGAGCCGAGACAGCCGCCGAGGGACCCCAGAAGACCAGGTTCGGGGCCACTCTGTGCAAAGCGAGCTGCACAGTGGAGGTAAGTATAACATGTTTGTTATTTTAAAAAAAATCCTTTAGTGACCCTTTAACCCCGTTCGCGCCTCCTTTTAGACACTTCTGTTAATCTGACTCCCTGTGATTAACTTCCCTGATCAGTTACGCTCAGTATAACTTGAGTCCATACCTGTGTGTGGGGATGGCCTGTAATGTTTGCTTTTGGGTACTGGATCCGGTGTATAACAGTG
Organism: Lithobates sylvaticus; assembly: GCA_028564925.1. Taxonomy (NCBI): domain Eukaryota; kingdom Metazoa; phylum Chordata; class Amphibia; order Anura; family Ranidae; genus Lithobates; species Lithobates sylvaticus. Next base: position 69,809,591 of record CM053033.1, on the reverse strand, counting down.
CTGTTACCGGTCAAGAGCCATTGTCTATCTCCTATGGTTCTCAGACACCAAAGTCCCTTTTGGGGGGTATGCACACCATGATGGGTGAAGCGTGGGCCTTTTTGTGGGTACAGCAGCATGAATAAGGTAAGAAATTATTTCCCTGTACTGTAGACTAGTTCATAACACCAAAACCTTTAGCTTAGCATTCAAGCAGATGCTCTAATTCATTTGATTGTGCTAATCCCCTTTGCACTTGTTCATAATGCTTCAGTACGATACAAGTAGATTATTTTTATTACAATCTAAAATTGTCAGTCTCCTCCCATCTGGATGTTGTTTCAGGATGGGATGCAGTTGCAAAATGTTTTCTGACTGATGCACATCTGCCTGCCACATCTGCAACATGTTTACTACACTTCCTGACACCTTCTGCTACAGAGACAGATAAAGCAGCTCCTGCGATATACGTAGCATCTCCTTAATTCCACATATGCAAAACCACATACACTCCATATCTATTCATTGAGTTCCCCACTGAGTATCCCCTCACTTCAGCTATGGCGGATCACAGGTATAAGGGAGCTAGGACAAAAGAACTGAATAATGCACTTGGTCAATGGACTACAGGAAACACAAAACACTACTCAGGGTGATGGCTGTTCCCTTGTCCTGGAGCAATTGCCTCCTATGACAAAATTTCTTTCCTCTGACTCCAGCTCCTTCCCAGGTGCACAAATGCAGATTTCTCTGCCACTGTGTCTAAATTCTGCAAAAAACTTTCATTCTTCCTAGAACCTTTGACTTCTAGAGACCAAAAACACTATCCCCTCCTCCTTGACATTGTTCTTGAATCAGTAATCAGAGTATTTTAAAACCCTTGCACTTTCACATATTGTGGCTCTCGACAAATGCTTTTCACTGTCGATGCACTGATTGATGCAGTGCCCACTTGCCTTTGCCTAGAAGCACCTAATACTCCACAGCAAAAACAAGTCCCTATGGGTACTTAATGGCTAAATCAAAAATTACTTTTCCTATTCATGCACATATTAAATGTGCGCTATGAGGATAGGCCCAATCCTGAAAGGAGACATAGGGCCAAAGCTCTTTTGGCCCTACCTCTTCTGGGGATCACAGGAGTGCACTTTGTTCTGCACTAATGTGACCTATTTTCAGCCGACAGCTGGCTGACGTCACTCAGCTGGTCCAGGCTCTGGATCAATCCCAACTTTAATGTCACGATCCACCCAGATGCCTGGACCAGCAGCTGGCTCAGGCTCTGAGCGAGCCACTGGGAGACAGAGCCAGCCACTCCCACTCTTTTCACAGCCCAGCTCTCTAGTGAGCGCTGGAGGAGAAGAGCAGAGAACTGGTGACTGACAGCCTGAAAAAGAAAACAATTGACACTAACAATTTGCTTTAAAACAGAGGTTCTAATTGCACAACATTTGCATTTTTTGTGCCTAATTTATCCATTGCTATATATGTTCCATCATGGAGACTCAGACCAGGGTTAAGACCACACTATACAGAGGGGCCTTCATGAGGCAATGCAGCTTTTTTTTTTTTTTTTTTTTTTTTGCAGGATAACTAGATTTTGTTCAGCTTAATGGATATGGCACAAGGACACATTAGATGCCTTCAGCTGCCAATTTGCACTGCTGATCTTCTGCCATGTCCTTGCTCCTTGAAAGAAGTATGCTGCGACATTGAGACTCTTATAGACTAGAGATAGGACCATACTATACAGAGAAGCCTATTTTTATTATTTTGCTGAATAGCTGGTAAGTGTACTGGGAAATACATTTTGTCTTGTTTGCTGTGTGTGAAGCACTGCCATGTGAACATTGCTCTTAAAGCTAGCTACAACATGGGGCGATTGACTTTGTGTTTAGCTTGATGAGCTATGCCTTCCCTCTGATGAAGATTCTTCCTTGGCTCTTCTGTGAAAGATAGATGTAAAAAGGTTCTGGTTAGCCTCATCACACTAAATTGACCCAGAATGATGTGGTACACAGACATACTCCAACTCCAAATAGACCAAATTAATGGTACAAGACCCCCTATTCGACCCTGTTTCTCAGTCACTGGCTTTAACACGCGTGACGGTTGAAACTCAGGGCTTGAAGGATAGGGACATATTTGATTCATTCATGCCCAAGTCGCTCAGAGCTAGGAAATCAAATCTACTTTCCGCAAGATCTACTATCACACATGGAGCGCGATCTTTGCTTGGTGCGGGGAAAGAGACCTGACTCCCTGAGAATGCTCTGTTGCTTTTATACTGGCTTATTAATCTGGTCGCAATTGGTGCTTAGCCTTGAGCATCCTTAAAGTGTACCTAAATCCACAACCGTAAAACCAATGTGCACATACAGTAAAGCATGCTTGTTATACTCACTGTGGAACCTAAGGGGTTAGTCCTCTGCATTGTGTAATAGGCTGTCTTGATCCTGTCTCCTCTAATGGCTCCTCCTTACACTGTCCCCAATATATTTCCTGATAACACAGAGCCAGGGGACAGGCTGCAAATGCTTAGTTTGGTGTGTATTGCTAGAGGTTTTTTTTTTTTTCTTGGGAGGGTGCATGTGATCAGCACTGTCCAGACAGAGGGTCAGGGGTCCTGCATTCTGATAGGACAGTCAGTGCAGAATGAAAACTCATCCTACAAGCTTTAACCAGACACTCACAGAAGTCACAAGACTGCTATATACTGCTGATGAGAAAAGGTATTTAGCATATAGTTTATGTTTACTAAAATAATTGCATTTCCATGTTCTGTGTACTGTGGGAGATCAAATCGAGTGAATGCAGGGTCCTGGGTTTAGTAACACTTTAAAATTGCAGTAAACTATATTCAAGTATGTGGTTTTAATTCAGAGAAATACTTTGTATTGTTGTCATCCTCTTCCAAATTCTTTTTTGCTGCTGAAATCTGACTTCCTTTTTAGAGGGTGGTTCCATTCATTCTCCATGGTCCCACTGTAAGTACTATGGTAGCCATCCTTCTCATGCTGGCTCCCTGAGATAGATTAGGAACTAATAAACTGTGGGATTTGTAGTTTGCATAGAGCAGTGCTTGTGACTGCAACTAAGATTCAATTCTTGTTCCAAACAAATGCAAGTTTGTGAAAAGGGAGAGATTTGAGAGCTCATGGACATTACGAGATGGCAGAAAAACACAGTAAGAAAATATTTTATGAAAAATCAATTACAGGGCCATTATGTAGTGGATGCTTTTGGATTATTTTCAGAGAATAAGGATATTGTTTAGTGTCACTTTAAAGGACATGTCTCTGCTATCTTATCCATCCTTTTCCAGAAACCACTTGCTTCACAGTCCCTAATCGGGACCTTTTTGCCAGGTGTTGCACATATAAATCCCCTAATTGCCATGTGTCACCTTGGTTCTGAAAACCCCTTTGAGCTGATTAGAGTTATTCCCTTGAAAAATCTTGCATGTAAGGTTGCCTCCTTCATGGTAATTACACGTACACACGTACACACGATCGGACTATCCGGTGGACTTAATCCGGCGGACAATCCGCCGGACTTTCTGAACGAGCGGACTTGCCCACACGCGACCAGACTTTTGAAATGAACGGACTTGCCCACACACGGAGTAAAGTCCCATTCGTTTTGAACGTGACTCCAGGTAGACGGGACTAGCGAAGGTAGTCAATGTCGCCTGCGGCCCCCCCACCCCAAAGCACCTTGTCCCCATGTTGATGAAGACAAGGGCCTTTTCCGACAACCCTGGCCGTTGGCTAGTCCCGTCTACCTGCAGTCACGTTCTAAATGAACGTACTTTACTCCGTGTGTGGGTAAGTCCGTTCATTTCAAAGGTCCGGCGGATAATTTTGAGTCAAAACTTCTTTCTAAGTCCGCCAGACTTTTGGGAAGAAAAAGTCCGTCGGAGCCCACACACGGGCGGATTGTCCGGCGGACTCTGGTCTCAGTTATCACCAGTTTGAAGCTAGCTGTATTCTTGTGCTTTTAGCTTCGTAAATAGCTAGTCAAAAATCAAAAAAAAAATTGACATTCTGTGCATGCAGTATATTCTGCTGATCATGCAGTGAGATGAAAAAAAAAATTTGGATAAAAGAAAACAAATAACTTTTGGTAATAAATATATTCCATACATTTTGTGAATTGAGGCCGTTTACACACTTTTGTATGCATGTACGGAGTGCTTTGTAAAAGAAACTTGCTGTCATTTTCTGTTCATTCTGTGTATTAGTGGGTCTAAATTTAATTAAAAGCTCACCTATAAATAAAAAGCAGTCTCCTTCCCACAAACATCCTGCACATTCATGATATTAAAAACTGAGCCTTATGCCGTGTACACACAGTCGGAATTTACCGATGGAAACAGTCCGATGGGAGCTTTTCATCGGATTTTCCGACCGTGTGTATGCCCATCGGTCTTTTTCTGTCGGAATTTCCGACGGACTTTGGATTGAGAACCTGTTCTTAATTTTTCCGACGGAAAACCTTTCCATCGGATTTTCCGTTCGTGTGTATGCAATTCCGACACGCAAAATTCCGACGCATGCTCGGAAACAATTTGACGCACGCTCAGAAGCATTAAACTTCCCTTTTTATAGTGCAGTGGAACGTTTTTTAAGGCGTGGTGTTATTGACCGTCGGAATTTGGTGTGACCGTGTGTAAGCAAGACAGTTTGAGCGAAATTCCGTCTGAATTCCGACGGAAAAACCATCAGAGCTTTTTCCGACGTGAATTCCGACCGTGTGTACACGGCATTAGACTCTGTCTGTGACAGGTCATTTAACCAGGTACCAGTTGGTGGCTCTCCCTGATTTCTAATACTTCTGTTGGATTTATTTAGTCACATGACAGGTCAATGTCAAATCTCCGATAAGTATTATAAGGCTCTGTGAACCATTTGGTAGAGATTGGATAGATGTCCTGGGAAGCTGCACATCAGGTCAAGACCTGCTGTATGATAGTGAATGGCAGTCTCAGCCTGGACCTCCACCAGGCCATGCCCCCAACAAGTTTCACTCTGCCCATCGGAGCTTACGCATGAGGTGGAGTGAAATGCATTGGGGACATGGCCTGGTGGGAGTCCTGGCTGAGACTGTCATTTACTATCATACAGCAGGTCTTGACTTGATATGCGGCTCTCAAGACATCTAGTAGAATTAATATTCCCATTGCACGCTTTCCAGGATAGGACTTTAGGAGTAACGGGGGCTGCTGCAACAACCAGCTGGAACTGGAAACATCACAGATCAAATGCACATATTTTCCAGCAAACCTCGGATCGTTAATTGCATCCAAAGCTTTATTGAAGAATGATCACATCACAGAAGACACAGTGCAATGTTCTGAAGTCGCGCAGGACCTCCTCGTAAGGCATGTGATCATCATCACATGCCTGCATTTGATCCCGAGACACCTGGCCACTCTACAATTGCCTGGAGCATGGACAAGCTTCCTTCGTGGCCAGCACTCACATTGGTGGGCACAGGACTTCATTCCCATACAGAAAAATATAGAAGGTTTACCCAAGCTCAGCAGCTATCTTTTATATCCAGGAGCTGGAGTCTTGTGCTCTGGCTGGGGCGTTCCGCTCCCAAGGTAGTAGATATCAATAAGATTAAAGCCGGCGACTCGGAGTGTTCTTGCGAAGAAAATTCTTTATTGGCTAGCTGTATAAAAGCATGATACGAAAGATACTAACACGTTTTGGCTTTTGCAGCCTCCCTCAGCATACAGAAATATTTAAAATACTGATATATATAATGTCTAACATACATCCCCAAAAGGGGAGGCGGTGTTTCATTAATTAAAAACAATCAAGGTAATTACTAGCACATGGAACAAGGAACCAAACAGAGAAAAAAAAAAAAAAGTTCCTTCTTCCGTGTGCTAGTAATTACCTTGATTGTTTTTAATTAATGAAACACAGCCTCCCATTTTGGGCATGTATGTTAGACATTATATATATCAGTATTTTAAAAATTTCTGTATGCTATGAGGTAGGCTGCAAAAGCCCAAATGCATTAGCATCTTTTGTATCCTGCTTTTATACATGTAGCCAATAAAGAATTTTCTTTGCAAGAGCACTCTGAGTTGCTGGCTTTAATCTTATTGATATTCATTCCCATACAACCTGAGTGGCTCACACACATATCCTTGGTTCTATGAACCATTTATCATTGTGAAGGGGCAATATGGTAAGGATTATGGTAGGGATTATGGTAGCTATAAGCCTTATATATAAGACTGGATTTAAATTCATGGCTAGTAACACATATTAGTGCATGTTGAGGGGCCCATTGAAACCTGTAGTAGTTCATACATGTCGGTGTGCATCGACAGACATTGCATTAAGTGTAAACAAGTGTAGATGGGCTCCTCAACACATGTAAAAATGCACCCCCATACTTGTTGCAATGCACATTTGAAGTTGAACTTAGGAAAGCTGTCCATGTATCCTTACAGTGTGGGGGGGGGGGGCTTACTTAAATGCTTGTTAAGTACCCTACATTATTGCTCATTGATAAAGTATGGAACAAAACCAAACAACACTTGCAATACACTGGCTATACAAACTGGTCACATATCTGGAACAACCAAAACTACCCAGAACTAAACAAACTACAAAATTTCACGAATTGGTCAAGGAACGGAGTGAACTACATTCCACAATTATATTGTGAGGGTATACTCCGAGACTTCCAATCAATCCACGCAGAATTTGATTTACCAAATACCTAATTTTTCCAATACCGATAGCGGCACCGACCATGACATCCAATTGGGAACTGTCCAGGCCCACAGTGCTTACACAATTAATTATGTCATCCCAGAAGGGACAAATTTCCTCTATAGCTCCCTTCTATGTCATGTATCCAAAGCAATGACTCTACCTTGTAGAGCCGGATGGGGAGATGACGTATGGTGTGTCTCGGATGAGGAATGGAACACCATACTGGACAATGTACAAAGTGTCACCATCCTCCTCTCAAAAACTCGCCCAACTATTCATCATCCACCGAACTTACCGCACTCCTGAGAAACTACACAAGTGGCATAGAAGAGATGACCCCTTATGTCCCCACTGCCTTATTGACAATGGGACACTTGTCCATTTGCTGTGGAAATGCCCGAAACTACAAAGGTATTGGGCAGGTATGGTAAACACTGTCAATAACATATGGAATCTCACACTTGCAACCGACCCTAAGCTTTGTCTTTTGGACTGGCTGGATGAAGAACAATACACACCACACACGTACACAGCCATTCTCAGAGTATTATTCCTGGCTAGGAAACGAATAGCTAGAAAGTGGCTATCTATGACGGCCCCCACACAGGCAGAATGAATTACATCCGTGAACGACTCTCTTATTAGAGAACAACTTGCATACAAACACAGAGGTAGCTTGAGAACATATGGGAGCTCTGGCTGGACACTCCTGGTCTGGCCCCATTAAGATTGGTCAATAACAGAATTTTAGGTGGCAGAACAGCACCAACAATAATACCACCTTAGACCATAGAGCCAAGATAAATTTGCTAAAAATGGGCTCAGGGGAGACAAAGCTCCCTTACTTGTAAGAATAGTCCGGAAGGGAGATACTATGCACATACTAGGTCCTGCAGAAATTAAAATAAAACAGTTAATGTTTGTTACAATTATACACCGCTCCCCGCGGGTTAGGGGATAGCGGTACCCCATTCTGCTCGATGGCTGTGGTGTAGCCGGGATCGGAAAGGGAAGAAATGATGCATGAAGGACACACATATGAACAAAGAATTACAACCACGGTGGCCTTAATATACAAAGATTTCTTTATTTTTGAAATTGTTGTTACAGTTATCAATGTATAAGCAATGAACATAATAGAATTCATGGCCATCCAGCACTGCTTCTTAAGTGCTCTTCACAGATATATGATATATGTTATGCTTGAAAACTGAAAAAGTTTTTGTCTGTTTGTTTTTTGTGTTGTGTTTAAAAATTAAAAAATTATCTGATTTAAAAAAAAAATGCTTGTTAAGTATAGGGCGAAGGTCAAAAGGGGCAGTATGGCACTGTCCTTCTCCCAGGCATTCCAGACTATGGGCAGTGCCTTGGCATCTTCATGTTCAGTGCTGGGACTGTTAACTCTGCTTTGTATGTGAAAGAAGCAGGTGTGGGACCGCATCCGAGAGCACCCTAGAGAGGAGGCAGCAGAGGACCGATAGCCCTGATTGAGGGAGCCTGCCAGAGCGTAGAGTATGGTAACAAGCAGATAACTTTACAGTGTGGTTGAGGGTGGCACACTGCAAGAGTATATTTTGCCTAATCCCTGGAGTTCAGTTTTAGGTGTACTAAAATGCAAACTCCTAGCCATGAGCCCCAAGAACCCAGCTTTAATATGATAGCATGTATGTCACTAATATATTATGGTTATTGAAGTGATGGTCAGGTACATTTTTAAGATGTTGTTGCAGTTTTTAAATGGGTCATAGCAATTATCTGTGCTAGGTTTATATGTCCTCCACATGTTCAAACCCAATTCATTTATTACCTAATGTAATGGGTTTGTGCAACACAATTATCTGTTCATACATTAACAATTTGTACTTTTTTTTTTTTATCCAATCTTGTGTAAAATTATGAATATAAACATTTACCAAAAAACAAAAAGTTCATGTTAGGCACATATTATTTCTCTTCATGGACCACTAATACTTTTTTGTTTCTTTGCAGGGTATGAATATTACGGTGCCGTTCATGTTTAAATATGCAGTTGACAATTTGAATGAGGTATCTGGGAACATACTGAATCTAGCAGATGCACCAAATACTGTGGCAACTATAGCAACATCTGTTTTGATTGGATGTAAGTACTACTATGACTAACAAATGTACACTAATGTATTGAAGAATCTTCCCAAACACTATTGATTCAGTATTCAGCTGGATTTGCCAATAAAAGTGAGAGTAAAAAGAACCCGTGCTTTGCTCACACAGCGAAAATTAAACAGGTTCACTTTGCTGTTTTTTTTCCAGCTGTACACACTTACCTCTCCTTCACTCACCACTGCAAATATGTTAAGATCCAGGTCATTACAGTGAGAGCTGACACAGTGGCCTAGGCTGCATCCAGGACCTTAAGTCAAGATTAAACACCATAGTCACAACTACTAGACTATCCCTTTGTCATTTGTGGAATTTGACACTTAAAGCAGAGGTCCAGCTGAAAAATGTTTTTTTTTTTTTTTTTTTTTTTAAAGTCAGCAGCTACAAACACTGTAGCTGCTGACTTTTAATAAGCACACTTACCTGTCCAGGGTGCCCACGATGTCGGCCGCCTGAGGCCGATCCGTCCATTGGATCGGGTCCCGGCGCCGCCATTCGAACTAAGGGAAACAGGCAGTGGAGCCTTGCGGCTTCACTGCCCGTTTCCTACTGCGCATGCGCGAGTCGCGCAGCGCTTTGTGAATGGCTGGCTGTGTTATGGGACACACACAGTTCCCAGAACACAGTGCGCCCCATTCCCCAGAAGACAATGTGAGGAGGAGAAGAATGAAGATCACCGCGCAGTAGGAAGTGACAGATTAAGACGATCTGCCTAGCAACAGCCATTTCTGGTAAGTAAAAAAAATATTTATATTTTTTATTTTCAGATTTTTAGGAGCATTTTTATGTAATTTTTTTTTTTTTTTTTAGGGTGGACCTCCGCTTTAAATTACAAGAGTTGGGTTTAACTTGGGCAATGTCAGATCCGAAGGACAACAATTTGGTTAACCACTTGCCGCCCGCTCATTGTAAATAGACGTCCGCAAAGTGGTTGTCAAATCCTGACTGGACGTCATAGGATCACAGTGTAAATAGGAAGAGCCGGTAATCGGCTTTTCCTCACTCGCGTCTGTCAGACGCGAGTAGAGGAGAGCCGATCGGCTGCTCCTCTGACAGGGGGGGTCTGTGCTGAATGATTATCAGCACAGCCCCCCCGAGGATGCCCACACTGGACCACCAGGGACACCACCAGGGATGCGCAACACAAGGTATGCCACCCTAGACCACCAGGGATGACACACAGTGCCCACAATGGATGCCAATCAGTGCCCACAATGGATGCCAATCAGTGCCCACAATGGGCATCACTGATTGGCATGCATTATTTGGCACTGATTGGCACCCATCAATACAAAACAATGCTGCCTATCCGTGCCACCTATCAGTGCCTATCCGTGCCACCTATCAGTGCCCATCCATGCCACCTATCAGTGCCGCCTATCCATGCCAATCCGCGCCAGCTATCCGTGCCCATCAGTGCCGCCTATCAGTGCCCATTAATGCCACCTCAGTGCCACCTCATTGGTGCCCATCAGTGCCGCCTTATCAGTGCCCATCAGTGAAGGAGAAAACTTACTTACAAAGTTTTGAAACTGAAACAAAAAAAAAACATATTTTTTTTCAAAATTTTTGGTCTGTTTTTATTTGTTTAGTAAAAAATAAAAACCGCAGAGGTGATCAAATACCACCAAAAGAAAGCTCTATTTGTGGGAAAAAAATTATAAAAATTTCTTTTGGGTACAGTGTAGCATGACCGCGCAATTGTCATTCAAAGTGCGACAGCGCTGAAAGCTCAAAATTGGTCTGGGCAGGAAGGTGTTTAAGTGCCCAGTATTGAAGTGGTTAAAGGCTAAGTTCACCTTTTTTTTTTTTTTTTCTAAATTCCAGCCCTCCTATGCACCAATATAGCATTCGTGTACTTTTTTTGCAAAAATATCAAAGCTTTCCTTAAAATCTACAGACACGCAACTTACTGTCCTCCATCTATGATTTCAAACGTATCTATTGCTTCTGTTTTACGTCCTTACAGACTAGAGATCATGACACAGGAAGGAGTTGACCAGCTGAGCTCATTAATACACACCCTGCATCATCCACCCACACACACTCCCAGCTGCACGTTGAATGAAATTAAATACAATCAATCAGTGATCACCCTTCTCACTAAATACACAATCAGATTGCATTGTGTATGGCCATCTTTATACAAGTACATATGAGGGAGTGGACAGAAACGCTCAGCTGTCAAGCTCAGTTCACATCTCTGCATAGTGGGAACTCGCATTCCCACATGCGCTTGGTGTGTTTTCACTGCGATATTTGGTGCAGAGCATTTCTAAAATGCAAGGAAACGCACAGATGTGAATGGAGCCTCGTTCTTGTGTTATCGCACCAATTTCACTTTCAGGCCCCATTCATATCTAGCATAGTTAGAGCGCATGTTTTGTGTCTCGTTTTTCCTGTGACACACATAGGGCAGCCTGTTGATTTTAATGGGCTGTGCTAGAAAACGGCCTGGTCATTAAGGGGGCAAATCCTTCCGGGCCTTAAAGCTTAATCTTGTGGTTAAAATGAATAAGAATGTGCAAAAAAATGAGAACTCCACACAGGTTCCATGCTCCAGTGAGCTTTAAAATGCAGACTGGGTTGTGCAATAACATTTAAGAGTATATTGAAGGGCTGATGGCCATGTCCACTCTCTCTTATAATGAAGCCCCCTAGTGCTTGTACATGGCAAAGATATCCTTTCATTGGAGGAAATCATTTTTTCAGTTTACCAGTATAATTTTCACAGCTAAGTTGGGGTAAGCTGTGTACAATATACATTTTGGCCAATGGTCACTGGTATCTTAAACAAAAAGCAACATATCTGCTACAGCAGAATCTTTCCCTTGTAAATATAATTTTTGAGGACATTAAACCATGTTTTAAATATTATTATTAATTAAACATCCAGTCTAATTACGTCTTTGTCAAGACCCAATTCATCTGTCAAATGCAATGTTGGCAGTAATTACCATTTTAAATTACAAGTGACCTTTATGGTTTGACCCAAAGGCTAATGATTTCTGGACTTTAGAAGGTTTTTCCTTTCCTTCTGTCCATGCATTTTTTAAATATATTTACTTTTCTGGTATATTTAACCATTTGAACCACCTTGATTCTTGGTTGGCTGATTTTGTTTCATCAATGTATCCAAAAAAGCAGCTTTTTCCATCATTTCTTTTTAGTCACGTGCCATCAGAACCAACTTGTGACAAATCTGCTCTTGTTCTCAACCTGGATGGGCTCTTTTCTGCCAACCTATTCTCCCCAGCTACATTGAAAATGATCTGTTGTATGTCTTGAAGCCGCTAATTGAAGCTCTGCAGTCCCTTCCTGCAGATCCCATTCCTCTTTTTCTGCTTGGCTTAGGATGGCTGCTCCACTCACCCAAAAAACTGCCCATTCTGAACACTACACTTTTCTGAACAGCTAGGGGAGCCCATAGAAATTGATGTTTTTCTGTTTAAATCTTTATGCTGCCTTTAGTGCCTGGCAGCGTCTGCATATATTCAAATTTGCTCATTCTAGTTGCAGCTGCCAGGTCCTAGAAAAAGCATGCTGATTTAAATAACTAGCTGGAAGTGTTTCCTCAAGTGCATTTCACCATTATATGTGCTGTTATATGCCACCTGAATTATGGAACAATACCCATAAGGGTACATGTTCCACAATTTGCAAACCCTGAAATAAAATGTTTTTATTTTTTATTATGAGACAGTATAGTAAAAAAAAATAAATAAAAACAATCACTTTCACTACAATTTTTTATTTTTATTTAAAGGTCCATCCTTTGATTTGACGCCCATCTTTCTGTTTTAATTCCAGTTTATGAACATGGTTTGGTTTGGATTTTCCTGTTTTTATTCCAACGTTTGACTAAAAATAAGACAAAGACTTGTATGTTTACAGAGTCTAGAAATGTATTATGCACAAACTGTATAAGAAGGCTAAAGGGAAGAGGCCTGCTGTTTTTTTACGCATAAGAATCAACAAGCAGCTTTCTTCATACTTTAAAAGCACTTGGCTAACAAAAATAAAATAGAAGTGCAAAATCAACAAATTGTTAATCCTTTCCAGCTTAATATGTTCTCTCCCCTTTTCTGCATTTTCTGTTATGACTGTAATTATTGGATTGGCAAGGTTACCATAGTCGTGCTTATTTTACGTTAAGACTTTTGGGTTGTTTTTTTATTCTTGATATTTTTTTTCTAAAAATGTGTGCAGGCTTCATTTTTATACATCATTTTTTTCAAGCTAACTTCGGATTGTTATACAGCCTGGCATTGTTTGGAGTTTGCATTTTATACCAAATTAGAGGCCTAACATATTTATCACACAATTATCATAGTTGTCCTGGTCTTACTTTATGTACAATAAGGCCCCTTTCACACGGACGGTCCGTTCAGGTCCGCCTGTCAGTTTTTTAGGCGGACCTGAACGGACGCTCCATAGACTTCTATGGAGCGCCGGATGTCAGCGGTGACATGTCCGATGACATCTGACCCGCTCTGATCCGAAAAAGTGTGACGGAGGAAAACCCTATTTTTCCATCCATCATCGGATCGGGTGACGACTGACTCTACGGTCCGTCGTCATTCGATCCCCCATAGGGGAGAGCGGCGCTCTGACAGGTCCATCCCTGTGCAGAGACGGACCTGCCATCTTCCTTCTCAGCGGGGATCGACGGAGCGATCCCCCGCTGAGCAAAGCGGGCTCCATACACGGACACGTCCGTGTGAAAGAGCCCTAATGTGTCCAAACTAAAAGGAATCTAATTGATGACCTTCTTGGTAGATACTTTGCAATAGAATTTCTGTCCTAGGTGGAAGTAAGGTTACCAGATAACATTTTTTTAGAACTGGGTTACTCAAATGATTTCCATTTACATAGCAGGAAACATACTAACTGTTAAGAGGGTATTCCGGAAATAAGGGATTTTATTGTTATGATTCCTGCCCTTTCTCCTGGATTGAAAATATTCCCACAAAAAGAGGAAACTTAAAGCGTTTGTTAACCTAAAAGAAAAAAGGATCCTGTTCCTTTAAAGCATGAATAACCACACAGTGCTTGTGCTGTGTAATTTGGCCCCCTCTATCACCTGAAATACCTTGTTGATCCTGCCAGTTTCTGCCCTCCCCCATGTAAACTGACCATGGTTAATCATGGCTGCTGAGCCCTGGCACCGTGGTCAGTTTTGGTTCCTCCGTCATCCGCAGCCCTGCTCTCTGCTTTCCTATGTCTCCTGTGTCCCCCCCCCCCCCCCCTGTCAGCTAGTCTGTGTGTGAGCCGCACCTCTCCGAGCAGTGCACACATTTCTGCACACAAGCACTGCCAGCCCCACTGCTAGTATAACATGTAGTATATACTGTATGCCTTTTTTGTAAAATTCTTCTACCTTATTCCTTCTCCCCGATCAGCAGTCACGTGACCGCCCATCGTTCTCTTCCTCTGATCTATACACTAGGGAGGGATTTCACGTGACTGCCCAGCAGGCATTGGAGGGAGATCCTGGCCCCTCCCTCCCTAGTACATACAGCGGAGGGATAGAGCAATGGGCGGTCACATGACCGCTGATCAGGGAGAAAAGAAGTAAGGTATTTAGAAGAAGAATTTTACAAAAAGGCATGCAGTATATACTACAGGTTATACTAGCAATGGCTACAGGGCTTGTATGCACTGTATGCACTGCCTTAACTCCTTTAAGGGAGAACTAGTGTTTTTTTTTTTTTTTTTTTTTCCTTTTTTATTTTATTTATTTAGCTCCCGGTGCATATAGCACTTGGTACCATTCTGGGGGTCTCTCTGTCCCCTATGCACACCTCAGTATGCTGACTGTAGCTCCACCTCCCTTTTTGAAGCCCAAATTATAAGAATTCCTGTGGGGAGGTACAACCAGTACAGAGCCCCACCCCTCTCTAAGCCGAGTGATTTGTCACTATTGTGAATGAACAATCAAAGCCGCTTGTTTATTCATATTGGTAAAAGATCACTTATCTGCAACTGCTTACACATACAGGGCATTGGCAAATGATTGTTCATTTATAACTGGGAGAGATCGCTCAGATTTGCAGCTTTGTGTGTCTATCAGTGGCTGATGTTACACATATACAGCTTAGCTGATAGTTACAGTCTGGTTGAAAAAAGACACAAGTCCATCTAGTTCAACCAATAGAAGGGTGATAGATTACACAGTGATCAGCAATCGCAGGTTGATGCAATGTCTACCATTGCTGATTGCGCATTCATAACACTGAAACATCGCACAGTGCTGCAGCGCTGTATCGGCCATCAGCTGGGCTGTGTATGTATACAGTTGCTGATGGACACACAACCTCACAGGCTGTGATATTTTTTTTATGTGAAGGGTAGTGCTGGTCTCCAGAACAGCCCCTTCAACCTGAGACCAGAGCTGTCAGTCACAAATTGTCTCTTTTTTTTTTTTAGCAGTGTTGGGGTTTTAGACGGGTGGGGGTAACCTCACCACTCTGCTTAGAAACTAAAATCGATGGCACAACTATCAGCCCATCCCCACATGCCAAGGTTCTAGGTGTAGTCCTGGACTCTGAACTCTCCTTCAAGCAACACATCCAATCACTGTCCAAATCCTGCCGCCTCAACCTCTGCAACATCTCCAAAATACGCCCCTTTCTAACCAATGACACAACAAAGCTCTTAATTCACTCGCTCGTCATCTCTCGCCTCGACTACTGCAACTCCCTTCTCATTGGCTTACCTCTACATAGTCTATCACCTCTGCAATCCATCATGAATGCTGCTGCCAGCCAGACTCATCCACCTTACCAATCACTCTGTGTCTGCCACTCCTCTCTGTCAATCCCTCCACTGGCTTCCACTCGGCCAAAGAATTAAATTAAAAATACTAACAACTACGTACAAAGCCATCCACAATTTCGCCCCCAGCTACATCACTAGCCTAGTCTCTAAATACCAACCTACTCGTTCTCTTCGTTCCTCTCAAGACCTCCTGCTCTCTAGCTTCTCATCACCTCCTCCCATGCTCGCCTCCAGGACTTTTCCAGAGCCTCTCCAATCTTATGGAATGCCTTACCCCATTCTGTCCGCCTATCTCCTACTTTATTAGCTTTTAGACGATCCCTGAAAACCCTTCTCTTCAGAGAAGCATATCCTACCCACACCTAACAACAACCGTATTTTCATTTTCTCCATCAGCTCATCCCCCCACAGTATTACCTTTTGTTCCAATTGACCCTCCCTTCTAGATTGTAAGCTCCAACGAGCAGGGCCCTCTGATCCCTCCTGTATTGATTTGTATTGTAATTGTACTGTCTGCCCTCATGTTGTAAAGCGCTGCGCAAACTGTCGGCGCTATTTAAATCCTGTATAATAATAATAAGTGACAGATTTGAATGGGAACCAGAATTCTATTCACTTGGTACCCTAGGGAGTTAAATATCTTTTAATTCTTGTATGATAGACACCCCAGTGTGGTGCACTGAGCACTGCACAAACGTACTCGCTATTATTACCACATACTCTGTGCAGCGCTGGGCCTGTTGTTTCCTGACTCGGCCTTTGACTACCTATCTGTTAGGGGTGCAACGGATCAAAAAACTCACGGATCGGATCGATCCTCGGATCAGGTGTCACGGATCGGATCATTTTTCGGATCAGCAAATAATAATTGAATTTGCAAAAACCTGTGAAAATTCCGACACCATATAGTCCCCACTGTAATATCCACGTCATCTCCCCCACTGTAATATCCACGTCATCTCCCCCACTGTAATATCCACGTCATCTCCCCCACTGTAATATCCACGTCATCTCCCCCACTGTAATATCCACGTCATCTCCCCCACTGTAATATCCACATCCTCTCCCCACTGTAATATCCACATCCTCTCCCCACTGTAGTATTGGCTGGGTATCGCAGAGTATTGGCTGGGTATCGCAGAGTATTGGCTGGGTATCGCAGAGTATTGGCTGGGTATCGCAGAGTATTGGCTGGGTATCGCAGAGTATTGGCTGGGTATCGCAGAGTATTGGCTGGGTATCGCAGAGTATTGGCTGGGTATCGCAGAGTATTGGCTGGGTATCGCAGAGTATTGGCTGGGTATCGCAGAGTATTGGCTGGGTATCGCAGAGTATTGGCTGGGTATCGCAGAGTATTGGCTGGGTATCGCAGAGTATTGGCTGGGTAATGCAGAGTATCGCAGAGTATTGGCTGGGTAATGCAGAGTATCGCAGAGTATTGGCTGGGTAATGCAGAGTATCGCAGAGTATTGGCTGGGTAATGCAGAGTATCGCAGAGTATTGGCTGGGTAATGCAGAGTATCGCAGAGTATTGGCTGGGTAATGCAGAGTATATGCTGGGTAATGCAGAGTATCGCAGAGTATATGCTGGGTAATGCAGAGTATCGCAGAGTATATGCTGGGTAATGCAGAGTATCGCAGAGCATATGCTGGGTAATGCAGAGTATCGCAGAGCATATGCTGGGTAATGCAGAGTATATGCTGGGTAATGCAGAGTATATGCTGGGTAATGCAGAGTATATGCTGGGTAATGCAGGATATGTTTACAAGTGATCGCTCCGTCATTTGACGGAGCGATCACATTGTAAACAGTGGCCGGGTGTATGGCCGCCGCTCCGGAGCTAGGCCGAAGCCGCGACGTTTCCTAAGGCCGCCGGGTGTACAAAGATGGCGGCCGCCACCGCTCCGGAGCTAGGCCGAAGCCGCGGCCTTTCCTAAGGCCGAGGCCGCGGATCGTGGGGTGTGCCAATCCGAACGGGGTGGCCCGTTCGGATCACGGATCGGCGACGATCCGTTGCACCCCTACTATCTGTTATTGTTTTGAGATCCTGTAAACACTGTTTCTTTTGACTGTTACATGTAACTTTCTTTGGCAAATAAAGAAATTACAAAAAAAAAAAAAAAATCTTTAATTCTTTAGCAGATTATGTTCTTGCTTGAAGAAATGTATCCGGTTCCTGATGAACCCAGCAAAATTCACTTATCGGTGGCCCTTTTGTGCCCCTTCCCATCCAGGGTTTGGGCATAAAACTGTTGACCAAACAGCTGCATCTAATCAGAAGCAGTTTTGAATACAATAGTCTAGCAGGGGGATTCATCCATCCACGCTGTATAGCCTGGATGGAGTAATCTGCTAGATATTTTTCAGTTCACTCCACCAAAAAACATCTAATAGTCTATGGCCAACTTTATTCTAATACTTATTTCCTGCCTTCTGGACTACAAAAGGAAAATCCACTTTGCACTGCAAGTGCACTTGGAATTAAAGTGGATATGCAAGGAAAATTTAAAAACAGCATTTTAGCTTGGACACGATTGGATGTAGGGCTGAAACAACTAATTGATTAATCGACAACTAATCGATTATGAAATTAATCGATTACTATTTTCATAATCAATTAATCGGCCAGTAACTTAATGGGGTTAAAAGAAACTAAAATTAGCTCTTTATAGTACAAAAAGAATAATTGCTACTGTAAAGATTACTTTCACAGTTCTACAGAAAAAAAATAAATGATCCCCTTACAGTAGTGGTGATCTGCTTTTTTTTGTACTATAAAGGGCTCCTTTTATTTTATTTTTTAACCCCCATTATGTTACTATACGTCAAAAAACATTATGTCTCTTCTAATAGTATATATCTTCTCTAATAGTATATACATTATATCTCCTCTAATAGTATATACAGTATATCTCTTCTATCTGTTATTCTCAGAGTGGATTAGAGATTTTGCTCCCTAACCATATAGTTGGTTATTTATATTTACCACTGCATAGAGATATTTAAGAAGAAATTGCCTTTTTTTTTAAACTTTACATATTAACTAAATTATACACCATACACAATTTTTTTTTAAGGTTATTAACCGATTAATCAAAATAATAATCGGCCAACTAATCGATTATGAAAATAATCGTTAGTTGCAGCCCTAATTGGATGATAAAATCAGCAGAGCTTCCACTCATTTCAGATCTACCCCTTAGATTTAGAGCGACTGCACTTTCAGTGCAAAGTGTTTTTGCCTTTCGTAAATAGCCCCCTATGTGTCCAAAGGTGTTCCTTCTTGCCGCTGACCACGTTTTGACGGGCTAATCAATATAATGCTGTTATGCAAGACCGCAGTGGTCTCTTATCTTTTTGAACGCCACGACGGACTGGCTTATGGAAGCCATGGTGGACTGGCTTACTGTGCTCAAATATATTTAAAATGATTCCAAAGGTAAATTTGTTTTTTTTTAAATGGCAAACATGTCATACTTACCTGCTATGTGAAGTGGTTTTGCACAGAGCAGCCCCCGATCCTCTTCTTCTGAGGTCCCTGTTTCCGAGTTACCCCATTATTATTTTTTTGTGCTAATGAAAGCATACAAGATAACCTACTGTCAACTACATTTTTGACACTTGCAGCTCTCAGCAGTATAGTAACATGAGAACACACACATTTTGTTTAGTTTTTTGTAACCTTTTCCTTCCAGCTATATTTATAACTTCTAACGGATGCTGTCTCGTTTATGCCCATCCAGTATACACACTGAGGTGTTTTTGTCTTTGATCAGAAAGAGATTGATATCCGACCTCTGCCCCCGTTCCTCTGCTGTGTGCCTTCACACTTTTTATGTTTTTCTGGACATCTTTAACTTTAGTAATGAGTATTTTTCTTATCTCTGCTCTAAGACAAGACACAATATTTGTTGAAGTTCATTACTGCAGTTTTCATGCATCAATCTTTTTAGATCAGTATATACTAATTGGATGGATTGGAAATATTAAATCCTAATTCTGTAGAAGCATAACAGTGAAAGTAGGGAGAGCAGACAAAAATACTTGTATTAAAAAAGAAGAAAATGGAAAGTAACTTAAACATGGCGCTACTAAGGGACCCAAGAAAGTTGAATTTTCCAGTTATCCGCTCTGTTGCTAAAGGAGTAGTCATTTTCGGTATTTGAACTGTATCTTCATATATTCAAATTTAAATATAAAAAGTCAGCATGTGTTCTAAAATAAACTTAAGAAAAATTAACTGAAAGGATAAGTTCACCTTTGAATAAAGTACTGTTTATAGTCTATTCCTATAATTCCAAATGATATTAAAGTTTGTAAAATTCCCTTTTGAATATTCTCTCGCAATGATTTCCTTGAATTCTGTGTGACACATATTTATTACACCCATGTAAGTAGGCACTGCTGTGGCACACATTTTAGAGAGCCTGCCTTCTGAACTACAGATGTACTGAGAAGAGTAGATTCAGGAGGTAAAGTGAGTACAGGCATCAAACTTATTGACTCGAGTATAAGCCTAGGGTGAGAAATGCGCAGCTACTGTAAGTGGAAAAGAGGGTCAACAATGCCCATTTGCAGCCTCACTGTGCCCATTTTCATGCCTTACTGTGCCCATTTGCAGCCATAGATCCCCCAAACTTGGCAGTTAAGGGTTCCTAAATGCCCCCTAGATGCAGCCAAAATTTGGGGTCTCTGGACCCAAAGGGTCCCGAAATGACATTGCTGCAGATGGACACAGTTGACCGATTTTGGGGGCACCTTATCTCGGGGTCACTTGGTGCTAGGAACCCCAAAATTGGTATGCAAACCCAGTGGACTGCACATATCCAAAGATGGGGTTCCTAGCACCAAGTGGCCCTGAGATACGAGGCCTCAAAGTCGGGTCGGAAAATGTCATTCTCTGCTGCAGAAAAGTGCTTGACTCGAGTATAAGCCGAGGGGGGCATTTTCAGTACAAAAAAATGTGCTGAAAAACTCGGCTTATACTCGAGTATATATGGTCTGTGTTTCTATTAAAATTCTGATGTTTTTAAATTAAAGTGTTTTCTGTGACCATAGAAAGTGTTTTTTTTTTTTTCTCATGTTCAATCTCTGTAATCATTTTTTTTTGTTTTTTCCTTTTTTCTAGATGGTGTTGCTAGAGCCAGCTCTGCTCTTTTTAATGAACTGAGAAATGCCGTGTTTGGAAAGGTGGCACAGAGTTCCATCAGGAGGATTGCAAAAAATGTATTTTTACATCTGCATAATCTGGACCTTGGTTTCCACCTGAGCAGACAGACAGGAGCTCTCTCTAAAGCCATCGATCGGGGTACAAGAGGCATCAGCTTTGTGCTCAGTGCCCTGGTGTTTAATCTGGGGCCCACCATGTTTGAGGTTTTCCTTGTTAGCAGCATATTGGTATGTTCTGTCTTGTACCTTTAAACCTGCTTTTAGACTTTTTTTTTTATTTAAATGTAAAATGTGGAACACCAGAGTCTTCCAGGTACTGAGGTCACGTGTAGGTAGGGTTTTTTGTTTTTTCACACAATCTTTACCCATGTAAGGGAATTAATTCTAGCTATTTATATATGGTGTATATTGTACTCGCATGAAATCCATAATGTGCTTTGTGTAAAATAGACTTTATTTAAAGATACTGACCCAATAAAAAAGGGCCTTGTGTTAATAGCTTGAATAGCACAGTGTGGTATTCAGTAAAGAAATTAATTTTTACAAAGCTTAAATGAACAAGCTGAAGTTAAAACCTGATTGGTTACTACGCACAACGGTTCCAAATTTCTTTCTTCTCCAGGCTAAGTGAATCCCCCTGTTTGTTTATCATTTTGATACATAATTATGTTTATCATTTTCATACATCATTTTTTTCATATTTCCTTTGAATTTTTAATC
The DNA here is from genome assembly GCA_028564925.1 of Lithobates sylvaticus. Lineage (NCBI taxonomy): Eukaryota > Metazoa > Chordata > Amphibia > Anura > Ranidae > Lithobates > Lithobates sylvaticus. The sequence continues at coordinate 69,788,057 of CM053033.1, read as the reverse complement.
CATCGTTGGAAATTCAACGACAAGCGGTCTACTTTTTGTTCAGTATTGGCTATTCGTTTTAGAAGATTAAAGGCCTATACCTGTAACATGTTTTTTCCATACTTATATTTTGGAAATTCTTAAACACTTTTTAACTTAAAGCACTGATGTAATATGCTATTACCCCATAAAAAGGCAGCCTAGATATGGGTTAAAGAATGTTACCCTAACATTTCATATTCCTGATGTTCCTGCTGTACCATGTACTTGTATGAAAAAGTATCCTTTTCTCTTTGTATTGCTTCCTTTTGTGAAATCACTGGTGTTCCTGTCAGTCCCTCTGCTTTCCTATTTAAAAACTGACCATACTTGGCATGAGAGCACAGCGTGGTCAGTTTTCTGGCTGTGCTGGGGACTCAGCCTTCCTTTCTCCAATGACTAGACTTGCACAGCTATTCACTGGCAAGACCGGTGTGCTGCTGTTTCTCTTCCCCTAGCTCTCTGAGCTCCTTATGAGCTGAGAGCAGAGGGTATGTGATCACTTATAAAAGGGGAGAAAAAATATGCATACATAAATGTTTTGCAATGTAAACTGAATAGGTTGTTTTACAAGGTGAGGGTTCACATATATTTTAATATACCACTCTCTAGTGGGCTAATTGAAAGACTGTGTGCTGTTTGTACAGCCAAGGTCATTAAAAACTTGCATATTATTTGACTGCTATGAATGTATGTTCCCTGCAGTTACAGGTAATTTGTTTATAATTTTACATATCTTGCATGTTTTTCCCTCTCTACACAGTATTACAAATGTGGAGCTTCATTTGCACTTGCAACTTTGGGAACGCTTGGCACTTATACAGCATTCACTATTGGAGTCACACAGTGGAGGTAATTTTATTCTGTTTTAGGGCTCATTTACAATTCAAAATGTAATGTATTTAAACTTTTTTTTTTTTTTTTTTTTTTTAAAGAACTCTGAATGCCAATCAATGCACCTCTCACTGAATAGAGCTTACAGAGTCTTGTTCACGATTTTGCATTTGCTTTCCTTCAAAAATTATACCCCGTGTTGCTTTCTTGGTACTTCAAAGCGACTCTAAAACCTCCATAGAAGTTCATCACAACACTCTCTAACACCAACCTGCAGCATTTGAGAGGCTTTTATTCACAGTTAGCTTTGCTTAGTTTTGTAGGTATAAGATATCCCAGAATGAACTGGAAAACCAACAAGTGAGCCAGAAAGGCATCAGTTGTCTCTTCCGGTTCATGTATTTATGGGAGTGTCTAGTACAGACGTCACATCTGGTGTGCCGTGTAGAGCAGCAGGAAGGTAAGCAGGGCCCAGACCGGAGCTGAGCAACTAGCAGAATGCACACGTGGTGTGCAACAGGAACACTATAGCTTAAGGCAGGGGTCGGCAACCTTGGCACTCCAGCTGTGCTGAAACTCCAAATCCCATCATCACTCTTCTCCTGGGGGTCATGCCTGTGGCAGTCAGTCTTGCAATGCCTCTTGGGACTTATAGTTCTACAACAGCTGGGGTTCCGGGGTTGCCTAAGGTGTGCAAGGAGCAGAGAGATAGGACTGAGCGGCAGATGACCAGCAGAGCTGGGAGTCCAGGGTGGGAAAAAAAACTAGCAGATGTCAAATGTGGTGCTTATAGAGGTGTACAAAGCCAAAATTATGCAAATTGTTACTTTTCAATAATTTATTGACTTAAAGGATAAGTTCACATTTTGTGCAAAAAATAATAAATGCACAGGATTTTGCAGGTAAAAAAATGTGCATGTATTATTTTTTGCACTGTGGCCTGTAAAGCATTGCACCTGCAATCAGGGACTGGACAATAACATGTTAAACCCTATATACAGGTTGTATATGTTACAAAAGGTATACTTATCCTTTAACTGTATATGCTGTAGGAGAATGGTAGTGGTTTGTACATTTGGTGTACCTAAACTATATAGTATATTGCCTTTATTAAACCTGAAGCCCATCAACGTAACATAGGCACAAAGCTTCCATTTGTATAGCTTTATAATTTTCTGTTACAGCAGTTGTGAAACCTGTCTGAATACATGGTTAAAAAGTTCAGTGAATGCAAGTGCTAGAACCAGTGAGTTCAGTTTTAGTAACAGATCTGGTAAGATGTATTTCCTTCCTACCTCTTAACCACTTCCCGCCCAAGGACGTCATATGACGTCATTGACTTTCAGTGGGAATATCTGAATGATGCCTGAAGCTACAGACTTCATCCTCACCATAACTTTTAATGTCCCTAAATTGCATTACTGATGTACTGTTTTGCTGAATATTTTTATAGGACGAAGTTCAGAATAGAAATGAACAAGGCTGATAATGAAGCTGGAAATGCTGCTATAGATTCACTTCTAAATTATGAAACTGTTAAGGTAAGGAATAATAGTTTGTAAAAGTATGTTCCTTTCAGTTCTATGGCAGTCTCATGGAATACTGTGTTTACTTTGTGTTCAAGTCCCCAAGTCCTGTCTGTACTTGGGGATACTGTCAATTTTTCATGGCAAAGTGACAGTTCCTGTGTGAAACTGCCCTGCCTCACTGATACTTACTGCTTCAGCGCTCCCCACCACTCCTATCACAGGTGGCACCAAAAAGATGTGGTGTAGGCTGTTGTCGAATAATAGCGGAAGTGGTCTCATCAACCTTCCCCCCCCCCCCTCAAGTGTTGACGCTCAGAGGGAGCAGTGTGTTCACCTCCTCCAGCCATTAGGCCAGTGCGTTTAATACTGGAATGGGGTCTAATGTTTTTCCATACCTGAAAGCACTGGGTAAGCATGGATCTGAAATTTACATCTACAGTTGCTTTACAGTTAGCTTTACAGTAAGAACTCAAAATGTCCACCTCAAAATGTACTGATAGCTTTCCCTTAAAGTGGAGTGCCCACAAAAAAAAAAAAAATTAAAAGTCAGCAGCTACAAATACTGCAGCTGCTGACTTTTAATAATCGGACACTTAACTGTCCCAGGGTCCAGCGATGCGGGGGAACGAGACCCCCCGTCGTTCCCCACTCTGCTCGCGGCACCAGCATTCTTAATGTGGGAACAGCCGGGTACCCACTGCGCATGTGCGAGCGGCGCCGTGCGCCGTGATTCGACGCTCACTCATCTGGGACACATGACAGGTCCCAGATGACTGTGCGGCGCCTAGGGGAAGTGACGTTTAGCCCGGGCAATGAAGGAGGCAGACTACGAGGGACCCCCTAGCAACAGGCATTTAGAGGTGAGTAAAAAAATTTTTTTTTTTCCAATTATTTATTTTTTTAGGATTTTTAAGCGACATTTTTTTTTTTTTGGTCGGCACTCCACTTTTAAATGGTAAAGATCATGCTACTTTCTCAGTAATGTTATAACTTCAAGTACAACAGCAACCCCTTAATTATGGTTTAGCTGAGACATCTGATATCAGAAGGACATCTGTCATAAACATGTTACGAATAATTTAACCTTCAGTTTTATGCATCTGCAAAACCGGTCCGGTTTATTCTTCGTGTTGCTGTCAGGCAGGAGTGCTGTATTGTACTGTGGTGGTGGTTTGTAATGAAGGGTTAGGCTGGGAGGGGTGTCTGTACTGGGGAAAGGGGAGGGGTGTCTGTACTGGAGAAAGGGGAGGGGTGTCTGTACTGGGGAAATGGGAGGGGGTGTCTGTACTGGGGAAAGGGGAGGGGTGTCTGTACTGGGGAAATGGGAGGGGTGTCTGTACTGGGGAAATGGGAGGGGTGTCTGTACTGGGGAAAGGGGAGGGGTGTCTGTACTGGGGAAAGGGGAGGGGGTGTCTGTACTGGGGAAATGGGAGGGGGTGTCTGTACTGGGGAAATGGGAGGGGGTGTCTGTACTGGGGAAATGGGAGGGGTGTCTGTACTGGGGAAAGGGGAGGGGTGTCTGTACTGTGGGATTAAGCTGGAAAGGAGGTCTGTACTGAAGTTTTGGTCTAGGTGTGGGGTTTCAGTGCTATGGGATTAGACTGACAGTGGGAGGCCTGTAATGAGGGGTTAGGATAGAAGGCAGGGGTCTTTACTGATGGGTTAGGCTGGAAGGGGGGTTTGTATTGGGGGGGTTAGGTTATAAAAGGGGTCTGTACTGAATGCTTAAACTGGGTGGGTAGATCTGGGTAAGGGAGTCTGTACTAAAGGGTTAAGCTGAGAAGGGGATTTGTACTGAGGTGGTGGGCTCAGGGAAGCCTGTGGGGGGAAGATCTGTATTCGGGGTGGGGGGATGGGGGAGATAGAGCTGTGGGTCAAATTCTGTACATTAGCATGTATGTGACCTTCTCCTGAGCCCTGCACTCCACATTTTATACACTCCTGAGAGTGTAGGTACAAGTACTGTGGCATGTGTGTGCTGTGAATAGGCTCAGGTTTTATTTAGCTATAGACCTTTAAGCTCCTCCCATTATTAACTCAACTTGGCTACACCCACAACTATGATCAGCCCCAGGTGTCGGATATGCCAAGTATGTCACTTGGCCCAGGGAACTTTTATTTAATTACTAGGAGCTGCTGCTGTTGGTATTACTGTGTGCACAATAAGATACTTAAAGTCCCTCTGTGTGAGGTGGATTAGCCAGCTAGACTGCCTGTCGGGCAGGCTGTATGAGGCCCAACAATTTCAAATGGTGGCCTTGCAGAAGTAAGTATCTGTGTAATCCTCAAAATGCAAGTGGTATCCCCAGGATTTAGTTTCCAAGGAACATCTGCCCTCTGTGCCTGACTATTGGCCCATAACTATGATCAGTGGTCTCACCAATAGTGATGAGGTGCAGAAGGGAGTGCTCCATCTTGGATTTCTGGGCAGTTTCGTTTTCTACATGGTGTGTAAGTATGTATGTGGTGAAATCTAGGTGCTGTTTTTTTAAAAAGCTGTTGTTTTTCTGTCTCTTCTAAAGTAGCCACATTAAGATGAATGGCTATAACCGTAGATGGGTAATTTTTTGACCATATTTACCATCTGTGCTATATGATAATTCACCATTATTAATCAACAATATATGAGCATTAAGAGCAGGTTTCACACCATGTATGCCTATGCCTAACTTTTAGATTAAATTACGGTAGGTCAATAACTAGTTGTCTGTGAAAAACTATTAGCTAGTGTACCTTTAACTTGAACATTAGCAGAGGGCCTTGGCTGCTTTTATTTTACTATGTTGCATTCTTTCTTTTGTGACAGTACTTCAACAATGAGAAATATGAAGCAGAGAGGTACGATGGCTATTTGAAAACATATGAAAATTCTTCTCTGAAGACTACCTCAACACTTGCCATGCTGAACTTTGGACAAAGTGCAATATTTAGTGTGGGCCTGACAGCTATCATGGTGCTTGCAAGCAAAGGAATCCTTGCAGGTTGGATAACACTAGATTGATCCCACAAACCTTTTGTCTATAGAAAATATAAAAAATGTAGTGTACTACCACGCATAACACACACATATATAAAAAGTGTGTGTGTGTGTATATGTGTTTGTAAAAACTGTAAATTATATTTAAAATCTGTTGGGTATTGTAAGGATAGGTAAAATCCGTGGATACAGTGAAGTGCAATAAAATATCACTTTCATATGTACTGATTTCTAAATTTCGTCAGGAAATAAAACACATTCCGGAGCCCCAGTGTTGTATAACAAAGTACAGTGAAAAATGAAAAAAATGCGTTAATCATAAAAGGTGTTCGATTAATGGTAAATGGGCACATAGCATTAAAATAGAAGTATCCATATAAATCAGACTGACTAATTTGTCCATGCAGTTAATGGTATTTAAGAGTATTCAAGGGTTATCTAAAAATAACATCCAATATAATTTGACGATGTTGAAGGTGCAAGAAACCTTGTGAACATCATAACAAGAATCTTGCGGTTGATACTTGTATGCACAAAAGCTGGTCATTTGTGAATACTAGAAATGGGCTTTAGTTTCAGATAAACCCATGTTTGGTGAATGGGCAAACTAAATGAAACATTTAGAAGCAGTAATCCTACTACTGCTGCTAAATATGACAGCTTTCCACTCAGCCAGGTTATTAGGGAGTTGGGTATAAAAAACTTCCATTCCCAGTGACTGCTTGCTGTGAATCTGCTCCCCGGTGATGTCTATATTCAAATGTGGTTATACCATATCTGGTCAGTGACAGTGCCCATCTGTTTACATTCAGCTTTCAGCTAGGGAGCTTTGCATTTGCAACGAGCAGTCGTCAGGAACCGATTGTGTCTGTGCTTGGGGTGTCTTTTCTTTTGGGTGGGGGGGGGGGGGGGGGGGGGGGGCGACATGGTTAACAACGTATTTACCTTGTGGGACTTTTTTATAATGAATGACTTTTGTGTCTGTGTGTTCAATGTTTTTACAATTTATTTTTATTTTTTTGTGAATGAGTAGGGGTGGTTCTCATTTATAGTTGCTCATTTATAGGGGTGGGCTGGATATTTTGACCCCCCTTATTTTAAACGCTTAGCGACCACCGAATGCAGATATACTGCTGCAGGGCGGCTGCTCTGTGCCAGATCATGTACTATAACCATGAGTGCGGAGAACCTGCATCCAATTCGCAATAGTGTGAACCCAGCCTTAAGTTTTGGAATGACCCAACCAGAGCCCAGACCTGAATTGAAAATCTGTGGGTTGATCTAAAGAGGGCTGTGCACAGGAGATGCCCTCACAATCTGACAGATTTGGAGTGTTTTTGCAAAGAGAGGACAAATATTGCCAGGTTAAGATGTGCCATGCTGATAGACTGATACCCAATAAGACTGAGTGCTGTAATAAAATCAAAATAGATACTTCAACAAAGTATTAGTTTAAGGGTGTGCACACTTATGCAACCATATTATTTTATTTATTTTTTTACTTCCCTCCATCTAAAAGATTTCAGTTTGTTGTTCAACTGAGCTATACAGTTTATTGGTCACATTAAAGATGGAAAAAGTTCTGAAATTATTTATCATGGTTTTTTTTTTTTTTTTTTTTGCATCACAGAAACCTGAAATTTATTTACAGGGGTAGACTTGTTATATGCACTGTAATGTATGTGTATGTATAAAAAAAAAATATATATATATATATATATATATATATATATATACACACACACACACACACACACACACACACACACACACACACACACACACACACACACACACACACACACACACACACACACACACACACACACACACACACACACTTTATATACTTTGGATTTGTGTGCATAATGCTATTTGCTCTCTTCAGGAAACCTAACTATCGGGGACCTGGTTATGGTAAATGGGCTGTTGTTCCAGCTTTCCATGCCCTTGAACTTCTTGGGAACAGTCTACAGAGAAACAAGACAAGCTCTAATTGATATGAACACACTCTTCACTCTTCTAAATATAGACACAAAAATTAAGGTAATTCTTCTTGGGTTTTATTTGTCGTGAAGAGGAGTTGATTTGTATATTTAATAGTGCGTAAAGCGGCAGACACAAACATTCTTTTCAAACTTAGCTAGTCTGCCTTTAGGAACTTTCGTGCTCTGTGTAGCCATTTATCTCTGTAGGTAGCTGTAAGCAGCACCAGGAACTAAAAATGTACACAAAAATACGCTAGGTTGTTCATTAAATACTGGGGAAATGTGCCCATGTGCATGCCCCCTAATCATTATAGTAAGTTTGATCTTATTCAGATACTGATTTTGGGATGCAAGTCTTGCTTGATTTCTGATGCTGGAATTGTGGGGTGTGGGATTGTGAGTAGTTGTAAAGCTCACACTTTCATGATACTCTTCGTGTGATTATGGAAAAGCTGCCACAGGTTAAATCACTTATTTATAACTTAGTTTAATCTGTTCGCCAGGACCTTAGCCAGTATTTTCACATCCTATCGTAAGAGTGAAATAGGTCTGTACAAGTTGTGATCAGTGGGGTTTTTACTAGGTTTAATAACAGTGTTATTTTGGCTGTTGTCATAGATGGTAGAATGTGCTGCCATTTATAGGAGCTCTGGAACATTCTGCATAACATTTATAAACTCGTCATCACCAGGGGCCTTATGATTAGGGGAGCATTTTTTTGCTTTCTGTATTTCTTCTAAAGTAATAGGGAGTCTAATAGTGTTTGATGTTTTCCAGATAGTATTTTTAAGGTATTATCTTGTACATACTGGTGTAAGGATTCCTCTGATTGAGAGATTGTTGTCATGTGCAGGTCAGAACAAAAACTGGTGAGTTAACTATTTGTCCCTCTGGTGAAACCAGTGCACCGATAAGGTCAGATGGTTGTTGGAATAGAGCAATTAAAGATAACAAGTAATCAGTTTTCACTCCCCCTTTATAGGAAACCAGTTTACTAAAAAACCTCTTACTCTCTTTGGATGCAGTGGATAAGTGCATTAAAACATCCTGTGCAAACATGCATCTCATGTGGAAGTATTTAGATTAGAAACCTATTCCCTTTCAAGTAGAGGTTAACTGATATGGGTTTTTCTCTGGCCGGTGCCGATATTTAGAAATCGGGGCAGCCGATATATGATGCCGATGGCACAGATTGGCACTGGCATGTTTCACACTGAGCCAATATAGTGTAACTGTGTAAAACTGCTTGGAATACTAGAGGTTTGAATGCACCCCAAAAAAGATCTCTGGTCTTCTCAGTTCTAAAAAACTTTCGCCCCCACATTATATGCCTCTAAGAAACTCATCTCACTGGTACCAAAGTGAGAGCCCTTAAGCGCCCATGGCTGGCCCAATCATATCACGTCACTCACACGAATTACCCCAGGGGAGTCTCAATATTATTGGCCAAATCTCTCCCAGCTGAAACTTTACAAGTTAAGACGGATCCAGAAGTGAGGTTTATTATTCTTACAATACAAATTTCCTCTGTAACGCTCACCCTAGTGAATGTTTATATTCCTCCCCCCTTCTCGGCAGAAGTTTTATCTAAATTGTCACTTCATTTGCTGACCAGACCCCCTGGACCTCTGCTTTATGTGGGAGACTTTAACGCAGTGTTGGGCCCAGCCATGGATCGCTTGGGAGGTGGGGGCAGACCTTTCCCCTCTTTTTTGGACTGAATGCAGGTGTATGGCCTCACAGAGATATGGCGATGGAAGCATCCGAGCAGTAACCAATATTCCTGCCACTCGGACTCCTTCCACACCATGTCTCAAATAGATCTGGCATTTGCCCCAGCGGACACACTTCCCGTTGTGTCTACAGTTTCCTACATGCCCAGAGGTGTCTCTTATCACGCTCCTCTGTCTGTGGACCTTGACATCCTTCCAGCTTCGGGGCCCCCTATTTGGCGCCTGAACTCATACTGGTTGAAGGACGAGGTGGTACAGGGAGAATGTAGAAAGGGCATTGTAGACTACTGGAGGAGCAACCTGGGAACGGTGAACACATCAGTAGAATGGGAAGCTTTTAAAATTACACTAAGAGGCACGTTTATGTCAATCACTGGAATTTTACGTAAAAATAACAAGCAACGCACACTAGAACTAGAAACAACAGCTATGACACAGGCAGAATCAGTATATGCCTCCACCCCAACCCCTGACACAAGGGAAACATGGCTTTAGACACGCAGGGAGTATGAACTCCGACCTTACACAAAAAAGAATGTTACATGCCACTCAGAAGTCATTCGAACATGGCAACAAGGCTTGACGCCTTTTAGCATATCTCACCAGACCTAATAGACCCCCCATATCCATTCCTCGCATTCTTACTACCCAAGGACAAATAAGTGACACCCCCAGGGATATAATGGACACTTTTCTTAGCTTCTACCAAGACTTGTACTCTTCTAGAGCCACATACACGGAAACCCAACTAAACGATTACTTAACAGACATATCCCTTCCTTCTCTCTCGGCTGAGCAGAGAAATGAGCTAGAAACACCAATTTCGACTGAAGAGATTGCAGCGGCTATCTCTCAAATGCCGACACATACAACCCCTGGCCTAGACGGATACCCAACCGAATGCTTTTGCTTGTACTGCTTTTCGCCCTGGCCATGGAGCCGTTAGCAATACGCATACGCTCCTCTCCAAACCTTAAGGGTCTCCCTATCGCCTCCATAGAGGAACAAATCTCACTCTATGCAGACGACACTTTGGTGTACCTCGCGGACACCAATACATCCCTCAAATCACTACTGGTCGAGATTGATAAATTCGGGGACTACTCGGGATTCCGGGTGAATTGGGATAAATCCAGCCTCTTTCCCTTAGATACAGCTGCGACTTCCCAGATTCATCCGGACTCTAAATTACAACTGGTGACTTCATTCAGGTACCTAGGAGTGATAGTACAAACGCCCCTGTCCACATATATCGCCAATAATTTAGAACCACTACTAATTCGGCTACAGGAACAAACTAAACAATGGATGGACCTACCTCTCGACCTCATGGGGAGGGCAAATACAATTAAAATGATCTACCTACCAAAACTACTATACATTATGGCTAATTCCCCATGCAAAGTACCCAAATCTGTTTTTAAACATATAGACTCAATCTTTACAACGTTTCTGTGGAAAACGCTAAGGCTGCCAACACATTTGGCAGGTTTGGCGTTTTCAAATTTTTTTCTGTACTATTTAGCATCCCAGCTAGTGCACATTCACGATTGGCTGCATCCAGTCTGAGCTAATGCCTGCACTACCACAGAGGGAGCCATTGCATCTTCAATGGAAACACTCCATAATATAGTTTACAGAGGCAAGGTCCCTTCCAGACCAGGCATTTCTGTCCTGTCCACCTCCCTCTCAGTTTTCCAACACGTTACAAAAAGAATTACCCGCAAAACATGGGCAACGTCTCCAAAAAAAATCCCTATGGTTTAACCCCACGCTACAGGAATTATATTCCTTGCCTGACCCTAACCGCTGGTACTCCAAAGGAGTGAAGTATCCGTGTCATTTATACGACGCACAAGGCTTTAAATCCTTTAATCAACTGAGACTTGACTTTTACCTTCCCAGTTCCTATCTGTTCTATTACTACCAGCTTAGACACGCTATTCGCACACGGTTTGGTTCCCTTGACGATCCTACTGAACTATCCCCATTAGAACAACTGCTGAGACAACCAGACTCTACTAAACTAGTCTCTGCCTACTACGCCGCCCTAATGACAGACTTCAACCCCAGATTCTGTAAGGCACAAGACAAATGGATATCCATGGACATCTCAATGACAGAAGAAGACTGGACAGAGTTTAGTGACACATATAAGACCTCGTCATAGCATCATATAAATTAAGATTTTCCATCAGTCTCATCTTACCCCAACCAGGTTGTGTAAGATGAGACTGATGCCTACAGCCAGCTGTTTCCCAGGCTGCGGCCAAGAAGCTGATTTTCTTCACTATTTCTGGACATACCCAATAGTAAATGACTTCTGGAGAGAAGTGGGTTCTTTTATTTCCTCGACCTTGGGCCTTCCTAATATTGTACACCCCAAGAATGGCCTCCTGGGAATTTTTCATGACTTACAACTATCTTCAAATGCTAAAAGGTTATTGCGTATCCTTTATTTCTATTCCAGAAAAACTATACTATTAACATGGAAAGGTACACAAGCCTCAATGAAAAACCTTTGGTTAAAACTAATTAATGATGCTATACCACTGTACAAACTTACCTTTGAGCTTCGGAAGCATAAAAAAAATTTCACAAAATTTGGGACAGATGGCTGAGCAGCCCTCTGACCCTTTCCCAATAATGAATTCATCCTATAATTTCCCATAGACCGTGCCAGGCCAAAGCATAATATACTACTTTTAGAATGCCTGTAATATTGCACATTCATGAAAAACCTGAAAAAAGCACTATGATAAGGTTCATTATTACTTGACTGTATCACCAACTGCCTTACTATATAAGCCTAATATAGGCTAAAGCGAGCTATTGTGTAACGGAGAGTGTTTTGTAACATTGTGGGGTTTTTTTTGTTTGTATGTTGGTTTCAAAAAAATACAATAAAAATATCTTTAAAAAAAAAAAACTGTGTAAAACTGACATATGTAACTGAATGCAGTGCGATACCAGCTGTCAAAATTCAGCAGTGATGTCGGGGGTGGGTGGGACCCAGCAGCTATCAAACACCAGCCAATGATTGGGCTGCTTAAGAAAGGGGGCGTGGCCACATACACGTAGGGAGCAGCCTGATAAAGGAGCACGCATGCTCCGAACGCGAGCGCTTCCAACCACGCCTACCAACGTCATCAATCCTGCTGACGTGCCTATCCTGGGACGCACTCACCTCGTAACCACGAGACGCAAGGGACCGTGCGTTTCCCCACCATAGCCATGACACCGGAGGACGGCCGAAGACTTCAGACAAAATAAAGATACCGCTACGTGCCTGATATTTTTAAACAAAGTGTGAGTACATACTTTCTTTTTATTTTCACATACAGTTCCCACTGTAATCAGACCCACTACTCTTAGAGCGGCGCTGCTCTCTCTCTTTTCTCCTCTACACCAGAGTCTCTTCTGCTCTATGGAGCCGGCTGCCGCCTCTCACAAGCACACACTGTTACTCCTGGACTGAGAAAAAAACGGTCCAAAAAACACATCACAGTGTTTCTCCCCTTCAGCCCCCACTCTCTCTCGCCCACCCTCAGTGTCACTCCATCTGTGACCCCCCATACTCGCTCATCACTAGCTGTCGTTGGCGCTCCATCCTCCCCCTCTCCAATACACGTAGGGGCCCACCCAGATCCCATCCCATTGGCTTGTGTTTGATAGCTGCTGGGTCCCGCCCACCCCTGACATCAACGCTGAATTTTGACAGCCTCTCTCTCTCTCCCTCTCTCTGCATTCAGTTACATATGTCAGTTTCACACAGTCAGCGGCTCTGGCAAGCGTCAAGCTCCACTCTGCCAATGGAGTTTAGGGAAGGGAGGAGAAACACGTGGTCGACGGGGCACAGTGCAGTCAGTGTTAATTGGCCGAATTTTCATAATAGACTGCCGATGACGATTTCTTAAAAAAGGGCAAATATCGGTCGACCTCTACTTTCAAGTTGACGTACCTGCTTTTTCACCCAACTTTCCCTTAATACAGTCACTTTTGACACCATTTATTTCAAAAGTAAATACAGCTTACCCCGTAGGAAGGTTTCAAACACTTCCCAACAGCTAAGTAAATCACAAAAAAGATCATGGACCCTAAAGCATTCTGTTGTCTGTAGTTCTATAGAATCATATGAAGTGACAAAATTAAGCCAGATTGCATTTAGTTTCCAAGAGACCCTGGTAAGAGTATTATGAGCTCTAGCTTTAGGATACACAATGTAGGGATTTTGGTCTGAGATTCCTCTAGAACCTATTTCATTCTGCTCACTTGTGGGATTATGGTAGGAGATTCTACACACAAATTAGTTCTGGAAAGCGATATATTCGTTTTAGAAAAAAAAACAGAACAGTTGCTGTTTGGTGTACATGTTCCTTTTGTATGTCAATCCATCCTGCCTCCTAGGAAGCTGGATAGTATGGTGTCTCTAGATACTGATGTTACAGATGGGTTCAAGTAGCAGGTAAACACCCCCATTATAAGAAGGGGCAAGTTGGGTTTTTTCCAGCAAATACCCTAAAGTGGTTGCAAAGGCTGAAGGTTTATTACCTTAATGCATTCTATGCATTAGGGTAAAAAAAACTTCTGTGCCAGAGGATCCTCCCCAGCCCTCCTTACACATACAGATCCAAGCGGCTTGCTAGCTTGCTATGGGGGCACTCAGCGGGGGGAAGGGAGACCCAAATACAAGTGGGGGACTCCAGAAGAGGAGGATCGGGACTGCTCTGTGCAAAACCATCGTACAGAGCAGGTAAGTATAACATGTTTGTTATTTTTTTTTTAAATAAAAAGGGTATCTTTGGTGTCACTTTAATTTAAGGCCTCGTGCACACTGGGCATAAACAATGCTGCTCATACAGGCGTTTGGCTTTCTTTTTTTTTTTTTTTAGCCTGTAGAGGCAACTCTGTTAACCTGTGTCCACGCACATTTGGGCAATTATTGGCTTATTTGTTGAAGAGAGAAAAAAAAAAAACTCACACATACGTTTTTGAGAGGAGTGTACATTTTTTCTAGTGATTTTGGGGAAAATGCTTATGAACGCAAACATGGCTAAATGCACCTAAATACATTTACAATATGCTCCATAGGAGAGTTTCTTATGCTGCATTTTTCTGCTGCCTAGTGTTCATGGACCCCATAACCCAGCATTTTTCTTCTGTTCTCTCTAGAATAAAGGTTTGGCTCCCCCAATAGTGGTCACTCCTCAGACTTCAAATATCACCTTTGATGATGTCTACTTTGAATATTTGGAGGGACAGAAAGTCCTAAATGGTGTGTCTTTTGAAGTTCCTGCTGGAAAGAAAATAGCAATTGTTGGTGGCAGTGGCTCAGGGTAAGAAGCTGTCATATGTTTTTGAGATCTTTTGTTTAAAATAGTGTAATAGTCTTGGGTTTCTTTAATTGATACTGTTAATTCTAAGTTAATGTCAGGTAACTCACTCCCAATACCTTACCCTTTCCACTCCATTAATGTCAGATAGTAATAAAGGAGGGTATGCAAAACTTGCCTTGGCTTTGATAAACCACTTCTCTTGGATCCCACTGTACCCATTTACGTAAAAGGTAATGGTGCAAGTTTTAAAATAATCTTCTAATTCTTGCTTTTTTACCTAGTGATTGACTGATTTGGAACAAGCATACACCTAGTGTAGTCTGAACTCTCTCTCTGCATGCATGTTTCTGATTGATGACTTGCTAGATTATGAGATCAGGATGAGGATAATAACCTCTCTATAGCTTAAACCTTTAAAGTGGTTGTAAACCCTTACAGACCACTTTGACCTACAAGTAAGCCTAGATTAAGGCTTGCCTGTAGGTCCAAGAAATATCTCCTTAAAGAGGAGTTCCAACAAAAAAAAAAAAAATTAAAAGTCAGCTGCTACAAATACTGCAGCTGCTGACTTTTAATAATCGGACACTTACCTGTCCCGGGGTCCAGCGATGCGCGGGAACGAGACCCCCCCTCGTTCCCCGCTCCGCTCGCGGCGCCGGCATTCTTAATGTGGGAACCCGGCTGTGGCTTCACAGCCGGGCACCCACTGCTCATGCGCGAGCGGTGCCGTGCGCTGTGATTCGATGCTCACTCATCTGGGACACATGACAGGTCCCAGATGACTGTGTGGCGCCTACAGGAAGTGACGTTTTAGCCCGGGCAATGAAGGTGGCAGACTACGAGGGACCCCCTAGCAACAGGCATTTAGAGGTGAGTAAAACATTTTTTTTTCCAATTATTTTTTTTTATTTTTTATGATTTTTAAGCCATATTTTATTTTTTGGTCGCAACCCCACTTTAACCTACACGGTTAAGGAGATATTTTCCAAAGACCGGGCACCGATGTCTACGGCGCATGCGCACTGAGCGCACCGCAAGTGAATGACGGTTCCCGTGCGCATGCGCCGGAGTGACATCATCGTGGCTCTGGCCAGTCTCAGCGCCGGAGCCGTGATACCCAGAAGTCACTCCTGGTATCATGGCGGCGACGGAGGAGGTGGCCAAGGACCGCTGCGGGGGGTTCGATTTCCGGTAAGTAATTCATATGCATACTAGCTCATTATGCCTTTGCCTTGCAGGGTGTCTTTTTTTTTTTTTTTTTTACTTTACTTCCTCTTTAAAGAAAAGTCAGCAGTGACAGTCCTATACTTCCGTCCTGATCTGTTACATTTTTATTCTTACAATCTATCAAATTTTGTGGAAACACCCCCATTTTCTTTGTAAAATCTTTTCAATTGTTTTTAAGCAAGAGCACCCTGATCCGACTTTTGTTCCGGTTTTATGAGCCTCAGAAGGGAAGCATATATGTGGCTGGTCAGAACATTCAGGATGTCAGTCTGGAGAGTCTGAGAAAAACCATTGGCGTTGTTCCCCAGGTATGACTTATGTCATAGACAAAACTTCACTTAAAAGAATGAGAATCAAAGTTTAATACATTTTTTGTGAGGAGGCAAACTTGTATCTTTTTATTCAGAAAGTTGAAATTCTACCCAGTGAATAAGCTGTCATTACTAGCACAGGATGTAATATGGCAATTGCATTAATTTTAGGTAAAGTCTGCATACATCTTTTAGAAAACCTTTCATATATTCAAAATGGTAGTTAAAAATGCATAGTTTAACTGCTATTTTGCAAAAGTATAAATATATCCATGTAGCTGTATATTGTACAAAGTTTGATCTCAGAACTCCTAGAATAAGGCCGGTGCAATATTAACGTTCTCTTGCAGAGGAAGTTGCATACTCTGTCTATAGTTACAGGTGCATGTCAAGAAATGTGACTCATCAAAAAGTTTATTACCGTATTTATCGGCGTATAACACGCACTTTTTTCCCCCTTAAAATCTGGGGAAAGTTGTGGGTGCGTGTTATATGCCGATCCCCCCAAAAAATGTGGCAAAAAAGATCGAGCGGCGCCGAAAAATATCGAGCGCCGTCCCAAAAAATCGAGCGCCGACGAAAAAAAAACGATCTGACTGCTCGGCTCCGCTCGCAGTCCCGCCTCCCTGTGCTCGCTTCCAAAACGGCAGGGAGGCGGGACTGCGAGCGGAGCCGAACAGTCGGCTCGGTCTTTATCGGTGCCGCTTGCTTGGTCTTTTTCTAGGGCGCTCGCTCTGTCTTTTTCGGCAGCGCTCACGCAGTCTGTCTAGGCTGCAAATGACGCTGGGCAAGCTGCAAATGACGCTGGGCAAGCTGCAAATGACGTTTAAATGTAAGTTTTTTTTTTTCCCCTTAAAATGCCCTCCTAAACTTGGGGTGCGTGTTATACGCCAGTGCGTGTTATACGCCAATAAATACGGTAATTTCAGTAATTCAATGTAAAAATTGAAACTCCTATATTATATACATTCATTACACACAGAGTGATATATTTCAAGCATTTCTTTCTTTTAATTTTGATGATTTTTGGCTTACAGCTAGCGGAAACCTAAAATTCAGTATCAGAAAATGTAAATATTACAGAAGACCAATAAAAAAAATAAAAATAAAGATTTTTTATTACAGAAATGTTGGCTTACTGAAAAGTCTGTCCATGTACAGTATAGTATGCACTCAATACTTGGGGGCTACTTTTGTATGAATTACTGCATCAATGCAGTGTGGAATGGAGGCGTTCAGCCTGTGGCACTGCTGAAGTGTTATCGAAGCCCAGGTTGCCTTGATAGTGGCCTTCAGCTCATCTGCATAGTTGGGTCTGGTGTCTCTCATCTTCCTCTTGACAATACCCCACAGATTCTCTATGGGGTTTAGGTCAGGCGAGTTTGCTGGCCAGTCAAGCACAGTGATACCATGATCATTAAACCAGGTATTGGTACTTTTGACAATGTGGGCAGGTACCAAGTCCTGCTGGAAAATGCTTGAAATATATCTCTCTGTGTGTAATGAATCTATATAATATGAGTTTTACTTTTTAAATAAAAATTACTGAAATAAATGAACTTTTTTAATGAGATTCACATTTTTTGAGATGTTTCTGCTATATAATTTAAAGCTCAACTACAAAGACAACTTGTATTTATTTTCACAGTGGGGAAAGGTAAGAACCTTTGTCAGGATTTTATTGCATTTATTCCACCTCCCTGTGGGTTTTTCCCCTAACTTCTTGTCACAGTGAAAAACTTTGACAGGTTGTCATCGGAATAAAAACGTAGTGGTCATCTTCCCAATGAGAACACTGACTGTAATATAAACATAATGGAAGTGCCCCCATACTCCCTGAGATATTTCAGCTGGAGTTGGGCTTTAATTGTTGACTAAAGATATAAAATATTAAGCAGCGATATATTTTTTTGTATTTATTTCTCTATAGGATGCTGTACTTTTCCATAACACACTTTTCTATAATCTGATGTATGGAAATATCAATTCCTCACCTGAAGAAGTGTATGAAGTAGCCAAGTTAGCAGGATTACATGATGCTATTCTCCGGATGCCTCATGGTTACAATACTCAAGTAGGGGAACGAGGGCTCAAGCTATCAGGTAATGTCCTAAAAACCGTGTTCACAAATGATTACCACTGGTTAGCGAAGAGGTAAAGAAAAAACACTGTAATTAAGAGGCCAGTAATATTTTTTATTTTTTGCTGGTAGTGTCCGATAAAGACTGATTGTTTAGTAAGTGAAAAAGAAGATTTGTACCAATTTTTTATGGTTACAATAGCTTAGATAAGTGAACCCTTCAATAAAGTCTTTGGTGTTAAGTGACTTCCGTGTGTAATTAAATTCTATGTCTCAAATCACAGAGGGTTTTTGAGTAGCACAGCAAAAGATTTTGATGTGTTTGTTACTGGGCACACTGCCCACTTGGTGGCATGAATATGATTTCTTATCAAAGGCTAAGGAAACCATTGCTGTTCTTTCTTTGCCACACACTGTTGAGGCCTAGATGTGGGATTAGCTGTTTATTCATGATTCATAAAAGCATTTGTTTGAGTTACTATTTCCTGTAACTGGGTTTAATAAGCAATTTGCTGCTTGTGCCCCAGACATTTTACAGTTTCAGATCATCTTTTAGGATGGACTGTAATATTTATTTTGTTCAACATTGGGCTTTCTTTGTAAGTAGGTCAACATGAATTTTACATTTAAAGTATTCTTAATTCTAAAATGCAAGTTACATTTAGGAAAGAAGTAGTATCAATACCATTCAGATTTTTTTAATTGTTTTTCCTGTACAGCATTTGAGGTATTTGCATTCACGTTAAGGCTACATTTGCTCTATTTTGTTTTTAGTTTTTATTTTATGCTTAAGAAGACATAGCAAAGTGTATGTATAAAGCCCCCTTTTTAGATTCCTGGACAGGAAGCCTATGCTATCCACTAAATTATGTTTGCCTATAGCAAGAATGTGATCCCAGTTATAGGCTTTTATTTTTTGGTTGCATTTAGTCATTTCCTTTGATTTCTTATTAAGAAAAAAATTAAACAAATGTTTTTTGCATTTCACACATAAAAAAAGTACTAAATGGCTGACCAAATATATTTAGCAATTTCTGTTGTCGATATCAATGATAGAAAAAACTCTAACAGCAGCTTCTGCTGTGCTGTCCCTTAGCTAACTTTATAGTGCTCTAGAAATCCTGTGACACAAATTAAATATTTATTTGTGAAGTAAAAAAAAATAAACAAAACCAAAGTCTGCTGTACTTGCCTACCAAGACAACCTCTCCAGCAATGCAATGTGAATGCGATCCCTTGTCAAAAGCACTTTGTCTTCGCCTATTCTTTTTTGAGATTTGGCAGCGTCGGCCATCTTGATTGGCTGTCCCAGGATGACATAATTCCTGTGTATGAATGCAGGAGTCGATTCATCCCAGCACCCAAGGCATACCGAGTTTGTATACAGAGCTGCACATGCATAATGGTAGGTTATCTATTCAGGGCCCAGTACCCTCTCCTCTGGTTGCTCGCAGTCTGACTCCCTGCATTTCTCAGGCCATTCTGCTGAGCCATCTGTCACACTTGCTTCCTCTTTTCTGTCTAGAGTAGACTTTTCTGTAAAGCGTCAGATTTCATGGACAGATTTTTTGGCCTTATCAAGGCCATAGACCGTAGAGGTCACAGTCATGCCTCTTCGACCTCCCCTCCTTATTTTCACTCTTGAGGTAGACACATTACGTGAGGAGGAGATGGGACTTGAGAATGATCCTTCTTTTTCTGAGGATTGGAACAGGATGAAATGCCCGTAACAGATATTAAAACCGAGTATGCGCATGGGATCCCAGTATGGGATCCCTTAAATTGCCTAAACCGGTCAAGATTTTCCCAGTCCACTTGCAAGTAAAGCCTATCTGGTCTCAGCCGGAGAAGTTTTGTATTTCTCCAAAATGCTTTGCCCAACAGTATCCTATTGAGGAACGTTTCCTGGAAAGGTGGGTACTTCATGTGGTGGATCCTGCCATATGGTGCCTTAACAATTCTTACAGCCCCCATGGAGGATAATGAAAGGTAGAGAAGAGTTTAAAGGCCATCATTTTTCTTTGATGGACCCTGCCATGCTATCGCTGGCGCTTTAATGGCAGTCTGTCAGACCATTGCTGTCTGAGCCAAGTGTACAGCCAGAAATCCTAGCTTCATTCTTACGGCTGTCTCTGTTCAGTAAGTAAGACATTTTACTTACATGCTACTGTGTAAATGCCTTGGCAGATACATTTTGTCAAATTACATCGACATGTGCAGGATTCTTTTACTTAAATGCTTGTCAGCTGAGCTCCCATGCAAGAAACGCATTGAGTGATAACACTTTGAATGGGAAACACCTTTTTGGTCGCACCTTGGATAAATAATTTACATCAATGAGAATTGCCTACAGTAAGAGTACTCTCCTTCCCCAGAAAAAGAGGGCTTGTGCCTCTACCAGTAGGTCTTCTACTGCTGAGGTTAGGAAGGATTCCTTTTGTCCCTCCCAGTACTCCAGTGCTTAGTTTAAGTTTTCGTAAAAAGGCATTGTCCTCTAAACCAGCCAAGACTAGCTCAGAGACCTCTTTCCAGTGATGGTATGGCCCCACTTCTAAAAGGGGATGTCTGTCAACACCCTGGTCCCAAAAAAAAATTCTGATGCCTAGGTCCAAAGTGTCATTTCCAGATTGGAACTGTAGTTTGTCCCACTACCTCCTTCTTGGTTCATGCTGTCAATCTTGTCTTCTTCCTTGTCTTGGCAGGTGGATTTGCTTGATGCTTTCTCGCAGCTCTTGATTCAAGGGGTCCTTACCTCTGTACCACCAAAAGAACGCTTTTAAGGGATGTTTTAAGCTCTTTTGCAGTTGCCAAACTGAACAGTTTAGTTCGGCCCATTCTGGATCTTAAGATTCTAAATTTGCTCTACAGGTTTAAAAGTTTGGCACAAAAACAGCTAGATTGGTTATAGCCTCGCTTTTGTTGTGACCTCTGTTGACATCTTGGATGCTTACTTTCACATTTCTAACCTTCAGCAACACTATTTGTGCTTTGCTGTGGAACATTTAGCATTACCAATTTGTCACCCCTCTCTTTGGCCTATCTACAGCCCCCTGGTTTTCACCAAGCTGCCTACCCCAATTTTGACTGTTAATTGCTTGATTCATGTTGTGGGATACCTGAATGATATCCTGTTGAAGGACCAGTTCTCCCTGTTCCTGTTACCCAGCATCCAGCAAACAGGGCAGATTCTGCAGAGTTTTGGTTGGATCCTTAATCTGAGAAAGTTATCACTGAACCCAATTTGCAGGTTGGAGTATGTGGGCTTGATGCTGAACACAGCCCTGCCCAGTATCCTTCTGTCCAAATACAGTAGCGAATACTGGGAGAGGCAGAGACATTGTATTGTCAGCTCACTACTAGATATTACAAGTTCGCAGGATTTCAGGCAGAATCAAAAGGTGTGTTTGTTTTTTGTGTTTTGTTTTTTTTATGCTTTTGTTAAACAGATATAACAAATTGCTCTTCATGGCAAATAGAAGCCCATTGTTAGGGTTTGTTTAAAGCTTAGAAGAAAATAAATGCAATAACCACATTTAAGGATTGGTAAGCCACAATATATTTATTTTTTTATTTTGGCTTTATATGCACTTTAAATGCATACATGGTAAGTAATGTAGAAGAATACAATTTCAGGTGTTAATTACCTCTCACAGAAGTCACAGTACTCCCACTGATAATGTTGTAATTTCTTCTTTTACCTGAATGCCATCGTCATCCATAGTCGGCATTTAGTTCTTGACTTGAAACGCTGATTTAGAGATGCCGTGATCGTGTAAATCCAGATGCCTGTGCAGTTTTTGCCGGTGTTCACAAATTAACACATCTGCAATCTGGGTGTCATTGTGGAAGAAAAAACTTAAAGTGGAATTTCAGCCTAAAACGAACTCTATATCTACTCGCAGCCACATTCTAAGACTAACCTATCCAACCCTGTAAAGCAAAAAATCTCTATACCTACCTTTTCTGAAGCCGGTCCATTCTGGTCCCCAGTCCCTGTCTGCCAGAAGTAAGGCAGCAATGGCTAGGAATTGACATCACCCATACAGTTACTATGAAGCTTCCGTTGTTGACTGCCTCTTCTGCACACTCCCACGCGTAGAAGTCGCTGCTGACAGCTCAGCGTGATACTGGACCGGAGCGACTTCAGAAAAGGTTTGTATAGCGAATTTCTTCTTTACAGGGCTAGGTAGGTTAGTCTTAGAATGTGGCTGCGAGTAGATTGTGACTTGGTTAGTTTTAAGCTGAACTTATACTTTAATTCTTCCTGCTACCTGTAACAGACTGGTGCCATTAAGTCAGCTTAGGTAAAAGTCACTTGACAGGATCCCAAAGAATGCTCTTTATACTGTGGCATTTTAGGAATTTATGCTGACTTGTAGATTTAGTTAAATATCTACTTTGCTATAGTTTAGCAATTTAATTGAATTTTTTTTTATTTTTCTTAAGGTGGAGAAAAGCAGCGAGTGGCAATTGCCAGGGCAATGTTGAAGAACCCACCTATTATTTTGTATGATGAAGCCACTTCTTCCTTGGACTCCATTACTGAGGAGGTAAGTTTATGGCTTTTAAGATTCTCTGTTGGAGACGAGACAAAGCATATGTACAAAGGAACAACAGGCAGAACATACCTGCTAGCAACATTAGCCTTTTAGCGTGGACCTAGATTGTGGATGTCAACTGGCGGTCTAATAACTAATCACCAATGTTGCCTGTTGGCTCTCTGCAGCTTATTCCCACAGCCAGCATGCCTCATTCCTCACTTGTCTTTTCTTGACTTGACTTGTCCGCGTCTTGCTGTGGAGAAAGCAATCTTGATCGATGAGCAGGGTTTTGCTTTCTCATGCCAGATCCTGGAAGCAGGAACAGTGTTGCAGGGTGGCTTCTGCTTCATACTTGGTATGCGTAAATTAGAAACAAGAAGACATATAAAGACAGAATAGAGTGGTCATGGGACTTTAAATGAGGTGGGACACAGACTGGGCACAACTAGGATACAATTGATAATTTATTATAAATTCATGATATACAAAAATATGTCAAAAAATATTTAATATACCTATGCAAAAGGTCATATAAACATTAGCAGTAAAAAGATCCATATGTAATCATGAAGATATCACAACAAAATGCACAATTAATCCGTAAATGTATTGTAGCATCTATGGATCTCCGTGCACTTTGTGGATCTCACTAGGGTCCATTCATCAGGAGTTTGCTGCAGCAATTCATCTATGTGTGTGTGTGTGTGTGTGTGTGTGTGTGTGTATATATATATATATATATATATATATATATATATATATATATATATATATATATATATATATGTGTGTGTGTGTGTGTGTGTGTGTGTGTGTGTGTGTGTGTGTGTGTGTGTGTGTGTATATATATATATATATATATATGTGTATATATATATATATATGTATATATATATATATATATATACACATACATACATATATATATATATATATATATATATATATATATATATATATGTATGTGTGTGTTTATGTATGTGTAGTGTGGTAGCGTCTCCGCGTGCCCTCCCAGACTAGTTTCAACATAAATGTCGTTATCAATGGGGACCGGGCAACACAGTGACGCACCACCTTTTAAAGCCCAAGCCTCGCTTTGAAATGCGGAAGTGAGGCCAGTAGCGCCATCTTGGTTATGGGCAACCCCGCACTTGTCGGCTATGGGACTAGACACAACTATAGCTAGGCTATCCAGTTTCACATTAAATAAAACGGAGCCCTTAGTTAAAAAACTGCAAAGCAGAAAGTATAAAGCCTACAAATAATTGTAAGTGTAAAAATAGATTTAAAAATAAAGGATAGTGTATAAACTGACACAAAATGAACCCTGCAGCAAAATATTTCCCAGATACAAAACAGCCAAGAACCAGGCTGTTTCAATCTGCTACTCTCTGCTACCGGAGAGTGAAAATTTAACCCCTCGAGTAATAAAGTGAATGTGAATATTATATTAACTACATAATAGATCCCTAAATGTGTTTATAACAAATGTTGGTGGACATGACCTACGGCCATATATTGCCAATGAGACCATACAAAAATAGTTAAATAAATGTATGTGCTCAATATGACTTTTAAATAATAAAATAATCATATCTAATAAATATGAAGTGAATATATTCTATATAAAATATAAATAAGTGAATATCATATTAGTGTGAAAATAATAATCACATATATAATAATAAAAAGTGATGAAAATAAATAATTGTATAAAGTGAATATATTCTCTAAACAAGTGAATATAATATAAATATGAAAATTTAAATAAAAATATATGCGAATATTTTATGTAGAATAAAATGAAAAGTGTAATGTGAAATTACAATACTATACCACTTCCCATACTATTAGTGAAAAAAATCACAAAAAATGCATATTAATAATATTTAGTGTAAATATAAAATGTATACCTATGTGTACTAATTAATTTCCTTTTAACTGAGGGGAAAAAAGAGAGAAATAACACCCTCTATCGACCCTCTATAAAGAAGGTACCAACCAAGAACCTCACGGGAGGGGCATACACATATAAAAATATGAAAAATATTTCTCCAGTAGGTTAATAGGGCCATCTTCCGCATCTCAAACTGAGTTTATGCACATACTACAACATATTTCTAATAAAATAAAATATATTATAAATCAAAACTCAGAAATAATCCATACAAACATTCACATCTGTATAGTGATATAGTATAATAAAATATAAATCAGAACTCAGGAATTATCTATGAAAGCGTTCACATCTGTGTCTGTTGAGTCCATAGGGGGCATAGCATTTCAAACGGTGTATCCAGGCCATCTCTAATTTTGAGATCTCCCTAACAAGGGAGCTGCCACGCCAATGTGGTTTATATTTATCTATCCCTAAAATCAGTGTTTTAGACGGATTCTTATTATGATGCAACAAATAATGCTTGGAAACCGAATGTTTTGGGAAACCAGACAATATATTGGTTACGTGCTCATTCAAGCGCACCTGTAATGGGCGCTTGGTGCGGCCCACATACTGCAGCCTGCAAAGGCACTGCAGCATGTAGACCACCCCTGTTGTGGAGCAGGTAATGCAGGGCTTTATAGTGTGGTTGGCACCTGTTACGGTACATTCAAACGAGGTGGTACGTTTCCCAGGCATACTATTAAGGGTGCATATCCTGCATCTCCCACATTTATAGTACCCAGATAATTGATCAAAAAAAATTATCCTTTATTAATTTCTTCTTCTTTCTGCTTCTTCCATATTTCTTCTGGTCTTCCTTCGGTGTTCTTCTTCTTTCTTCTTCTTTCTTCTCCTTCTCCTTCTCCTCCTCCTTCTCCTTCTCCTTCTCCTTCTCCTTCTCCTTCTCCTTCTCCTTCTCCTTCTCCTTCTCCTTCTCCTCCTCCTTCTCCGCTCCGTCTGCACGATCCGCCTCAGTGGGAGTCTTCCGCCGCGTGATGCTTCGGTTCTTCTGACACTTCTTATCGGGTCTGGTATGGATTTTGAGGGGGACCCCCACGCCATTTTTATTTTTTTGGCTTGGGGTTCCCCTTAATATCCCTAACAGACCTGAAGGGCCTGGTATGGAATTTAGGGGCACCCCCACGCATTTTTTTATTTTGGTTCCGGGTTCCCCTGTTGGGAAATTCCATGCCGTTTTTATCAATGAACTTTTATGTGTATTGTCGGACCGACGATTCATTATAGCCGCGAGTAGTTTTAAATGACTTTTTTTCCTTTTAGAAATGTAATTTTGCTGTCAGACTGTTCTAAACACGGAAACATGCGCCCCTTTACAGGCATACTATAGACACCCCCCAGGAATGGTACACTTTTCTTGTTTCACTTTAAGCATTATTAAAATCACTGCTCCCGAAAAAACTGCTGTTTTTTTAAAACTTGTTTTTTGTATTGATACATGTCCCCTGGGGCAGGACCCATGTCCCCAAACACTTTTTATGACAATACCATGCATATAAGCCTTTAAAATTGGCGCTTTTGTTCGTGTCCCATAGACTTTAACAGTTTTCGCGTGTTCGAACAAATTTTTTGCATGTTCTGGATGCGAACCGAACAGGGGGGTGTTCGGCTCATCCCTATTCAGTAGCAGGATGTTAAAATACATTTGAGTTTAGAGTACTGGTTTAGTACAAAATTTAAATATTACCTTAATAAAGTCTGACAGTTTACCTGTGAAGTCATTGTTTTACAACTCTATATTTGACAGAATATTCTCAGCTCGATGCGTGATATGATAAGACACAGGACCTCTGTGTTCATCGCTCACAGGTTGTCCACCATTGTTGATGCAGATGAAATTATAGTGCTGGAAAAGGTAAGCAGCACCTGATTGCGCATATAATGGGTAGCTGGGATTAATGACTGTGGGCTTTGCTAAATGTCGATTTTCATTAAAAAAAAATTGTGTAGGGCAAGGGGCATGTGTATGTATGTGTGTGTGTGTATGTATGTATGTATGTATGTATATATATATATATATATATGTATATATATATATATGTATGTATGTATGTATGTATGTATGTATATATATATATATATATATATATATATATATATATATATATATATATATATATATATATATAAAATATATATATATATATGTGTGTGTGTGTGTGTGTGTGTGTGTGTGTGTATATGTGTGTGTGTGTATATATATATATATATATATATATATATATATATATATATATATATATATACGGAAGAAGCCATCATCATGCCCACAAACCTTTTGAAGATGTGCTTTAACCACTTCAATACAGGGCTTTTAAACACCCTTCCTTACCAGAGCACTTTTTGCGATTCGGCACTGCGTCAATTTAACTAACAATTGCGCGGTCGTGTGACGTTGCACCCAAACAAAATTGACGTCCTTTTTTTCCCACAAATAGAGCTTTCTTTTGGTGGTATTTGATCGCCCCTGCGGTTTTTATTTTTTGCGCTATGAACAAAAGAAGAGCGACAATTTTGAAAAAAAACACAATATTTTTTACTTTTTGCTATAATAAATATCCCATTTTTTTTTTTTAAAACTATTTTTTTCCTCAGTTTAGGCCGATACGTATTCTTCTACATATTTTTGGTAAAGCGTATATTGATCGGTTTGCGCATAAGTTATAGCGTCTACAAAATAGGGGATAGATTTATTGAATTTTTATTTTATTTTTTTTTTACTAGTAATGGCGGGGATCTGCGATTTTTTTTTTCGTGACTGCGACATTGCGGCGGACACTTCGGACACTTTTGACACATTTTGGAACCATTCACATTTACACAGCGATCGTTGCTATAAAATTGCAATGATTACTGTGTAAATGTGATTGGCAGGGAAGGGGTTAACACTAGAGGGCGCTGGAGGGGTTAATGTGTTCCCTAATAGACGTGATTCTAACTGTAGGGGGAGGGGACTTAAGGGGAGGAGACCGATCATGTGTTCCTCCGTACTGGGATCACATGATCGGTCTCCTCTGCACTGACAGGACGTGGAGCTGTGTGTTTACACACACAGCTCCACGTTCCCGCCCGGTCCCGTTGTTTTAACGGGCACTCGCACCGGGTCCCGAGCGATGCCGCGCGCGCGCCCCCCAGGCGGCCGGGAATCCGAGGACGTCATATGACGCCCACCCAGGATGGTAGATCCACCTTGTGGGCGTCATATGACGGCGGGCGGTATTGAAGCGGTTAAATAAGCACCCTTCCATACCTTTTGTGGGACTCTATTCTATTCCTCCCATTCCTGCAAGACTGAATAAGAGGAATGGGGTAGTCATGTGACCTTTGATTCATAAGGCAAGCAGAGTGCAAAAATTACGTTTTACTTATACCTGGCATGTAAGGAATGATGAGTTTTTATTTTATACTGAGATTGAGCTTGAACAGCAAAAAAACACTGGATCCTCTGTTTTATTATATGCTGTCTATATAGTATAGTGTGAAAATTACAAAAGTATAACCTCAGCATTTTAGAACCAGAAAGATAATGTAATGATGTCATCGGCACATGCGCTGTGAAAAAACTGACCTCCGTGGCGTTTCTTCACTCATATGTGCCATGACTGACGGCTGCCGCACTCCTGCGTGGCGAGTGATGTCGCATGGCTTCAGCCAGTCGCAAAGCCAGAGTCCGCGGCCCCGGAAGGAAGAGGGCAGAAGATGGATGCGGCCCCCAGCAGGGACATCGCAGGCTTCGTTTGGAGGTAAGTGGCACATAATGGGCTAGTATGCGGTGCATACTAGCCCATTATGCTTTTACTTTGCAGGGGAACAAAGCGGAAGTAAATACCCATCAGGGTTTACTTTCTCTTTTTAAATTGGTTAAAAAAAAAAGCGCTAAGGTTTGGGTTATTACATTTTTTTTTTTTTTAAGCTGATATTTTTTTTTTCAGCAACATTCATTTAAATGTACGTACATAATATTGCGATAAGAAATGTCTGATGGTGGTCATATATACATTTTTCTCCTGTTAATTGTAACTTCTATGATGCTAGTTATTTTTCACAGTAAGGACATCTGTTAACAGTCTAATTTAACATTAAGAGCATAATGCGTGTCTTGCCCAGCTAACACCACAGCCTTGTGGGGTGTCCATGGGCAATTTGTTTCTTGTTTTAGAGACAAATTGGATCTTTTACCTGCAGTTTTGCATGTGTTTCTAAATTGTAATTCATATTATGTGCAATATGTCAGCCACAGTTGTACTGTGAAAACAGAAATCTGGTGAGCCTGTTTGATAGCTATGTGGTAGAATGCAGGTACACTAGTGTATAGAAGCATTACATCACTGTCTTTTCTGTTAGATGTGTGCCTAGTGAATCTTGTTTTAGAGCCAAATTCCTGCTGTTATACATTGTTTCCTGCTGGCATGGCATTCACACTAGCCCCATAGGAAGGCAGCAAGATCAGACACTCCGACACATGGCAGCACAGGAGTGGGAAGACCGAGAAATTCCACGGTAGCTGCAATCTCTCTTCGTATATGAGGCATGGATGAAACCCATCTCTTTCTTCAATTATTTGATGACTACCAGTACAACGAGTTATTTAAAATATAATGTTTTTTAGGGTTTTGAGTTTTTCCTTTGAAAAGATAGCTTGATTATTCTGTGAGCAATGCTATCTGCTGAAAAAAAGACATGAGCAAAGCAGGTCTCAAAAAATCTGGGCTTATATTGTAAGAAATAAGTACTATGTATGAGGTCTAAAGCTATCAGCTTGCAGGAGTACAAAACAGAGCTGTTCTGAGTGGTTTTCTAATTGAATTATTGCTTATTTGTTTGCAAATGTGCTTTTTAGAAGATCGTTTATTAGAAGATCAAATTCTATGAGCACATACAGGTATTCTGTCACAATTAGTGTATGGCTCATCCATTAAACTCCAATTGGCAAAGCATGCTGGACTTCTGCAAAGAAAGCCCATCACTTTCTTCCTGTTCATTACCTACCAATTCATGCTGACTGGTTAAGATGTTCAGTCTTTGCTTGAGAGGCAGCGAAGGTGGCGGTGACCCTCTTATGACTCATTCAGCTTCTTCCAGCCAGAACCTCTTCACATGTGCACTGTCACGTTTTTACCTTAAATTGAAACCCAGGTTTGTGGTTAAATCAAATCTATAAGTATATATCATAATAAGACTTACGAGGTCTTTTGGGACTTTGCGAATTTAATCTGTGGGCGCACCACACCCCCTGTTTCTTTTATTGAAAGATTGAATCTCCACCCCGAATCGACATCAGGTAATGATCCAACATAAGAACTTTGAGTTCAGAGTCTCTATGGCCTGCCTCAACTAATTGTTCATAGACTGGAAGTAATTACTGATTTTTAAACCAGTTACTTGTAAATATGTGGAAAGGTTTGTCACCCAAAATTGTTGCTCCTGGTAACTACCATTTTGATACTTATTTGCAAAAAAATAAGTATTGACAAAAGAAACTCTGAGAAATGTGAATGAAAAAACTCGGGAATTAGTTTTTTTAATTCACTTTCTGTTGCTGTGATTTAAAGTGGAAGTAAACCCTCCTATCGTTTTCAGCCAAGGAAGCTGCCATCTTTGCCTCTGTTTAATCTTCAACTGCCACAGTGCTGCACATGTGATCCGTTATGACACCAGCCATTGGATGGTTTGACTGTTTGGTTGAGAGCACAGCCAATGTGCAGTTAGCATTCACGGCATGCCTTTTTTTTTTTAGACTGTTAAATCGATGGGTTTACTTCCGCTTTAATATATTACTTGTTGTACTGCATTACTGCTGTAGTACTTCTGATTCGCTTGTTCATTTCTCACGGCAAATGAGTCATGGGTGAACTGATCTTCGGAGCTTTGGAAGCATGATCTATTTGCTGCATCTGATCTCTACAACACGCTTAGGATGTAACCATTGAGAAAACGATAGTACATTTGTTTTGCCAAGGTCCCTTGTATATGCATGCATGATTTGGTGGTCATGAGCTGTTCACCCATGATATAAGTACTGGAGAAGAATCATCCATCAATATACCCCTTTTATGAATAACTAAGCAGGAGGGCAATGCTGGAGGACTACATGTATATGATAGTAATATTTTTTTTTAATAAGTGGTAAGTAAGTTCTTTTTTGATGTGAATTATTTGCCTGTTTTTGAATTTGACATAATGCCTTTACATGCTAATTAACCTTAATGAAAAACAAAAAATGTTTCATTTATTCTAGCCTGACTGTAATTTCTGTTGTGGCAGGGTAAAGTGGCAGAGAGAGGGACACATTTTGGACTTTTGGCAAACCCTAGCAGCCTTTATTCTGAACTGTGGCACACACAGAGTAACAGGGTCTTAAACAGTCAAAGCAATCAGAAGTCTCAGAAAAGTAGCCAAGAAATGTCCAAAGAGGAGGAACGAAAGAAGCTGCAGGAGGAGATAATTAACAGTGTTAAAGGATGTGGCAACTGTTCCTGCTGATGAAATGGACAACCTAAACTGGAAACGGAGCTTCATATGCCCTCAATATTATTATGTTTTTTCTCATCTCTTCACTCTTAGGAACAAATCTTCTTTTTGACCCCTTTTTCTTCTTCCCATCATTTTTTTATTTGTGTATATATCTGCCTGATTTCTTCATAGTGTAACAAATTCTTCCTGAAATATTTGAAATATATTTTCTTACAAAGATTGTCTCCAGTAGTGACATTGGACAAAACCTTGCTGATCTTCCAGTTGTGTCATTTTCTCCATCACTATTGTCAGTTTCTCCACAACTGGTCCAGCAATTTTAACGCCTGAAAAATGGTTGCTAATGTACAGTGATTAGCTTTGATATAGTAATTTAATAAAGAGGTTTTATAAAAGACTTTATAACTGATACTTTTATTGTTTGGTTTGTTAACTGTGTGCGGCTCCGACTTTTTTTTAAGGAAATTTACAAAATTAGAATCCTGTTTTCTAGGGCAGCGTGTTGGCTAGGAGTTATTTATTTCGTTTAGATCCCACCAAGAACACTGCATGGAATTTGTATGCTTTTCCTATATTTGCATGAGTTTCATGCAGGTAATCCAGTTCCCTATCACTATATAAAAATATAGCTTTATTTATTGACATGTGATCAGTTTTGCCCTAGAGCATAATCATCTGCGGTAGTGTCAGTTGCCAATGAGCCCCCTTAGGGATAGGACTGAAGGTAAATATTTTACATATACTCTAATAAGACATTAGAAATAGACATTTTCAAAACCATTTCCCTCAAACTATTTCATGGTCAGATTAATATAGCTGGATTCAAAGCACCTTTTTATATTCATTTTTCAGATCTGGGTACAAATATTCTTGAAGCAGATTACAGTTCTTTGGGTAAGAATATACCCTCTACCGCTTGGTCTTTTCCACATTTGTATTTTTGCATGATGGAACTAAAACAATTTAACTGGGATTTTTACTATTTGATTTACACCACATTTCTAAAACGTTGAAGGTGTGAATGCTGTTTGGCTTAATGCCAAATTAAATTCACATATAAAGATGTGCAGGCAGAGAGACTTGGTATAAGTAACCTTCATTTTCACGGTCTATTTCTCACTTTCTTGCTACAGTTGCACATGGTGTCTAAATATGACCGTGCATCCGAAAGGCTGGAGAGTTAAGTTGGCCATACATGGATTGAAATTTGTCTGGTCCCTGCTAAACCGGTCGACTATATGAGCACCAATTGACTTGTGTACAACCAACCTGTCGGGTTTTTCTGAACAATTGGTGCCGCCAGCTATAGCTGGCAATACTAATCATTTTATTCTGCTGGCAGGGAAGGCTCCGACCTGTAAAGAGCGTAAAAGACTCAAGACTTCCATTGGGCTTTGAAGGTTTGAAAAGAAAATGGATTTCTGCAATTCTTGCCCATTCTTTTTTTTTAAATATTACTCTGTATCTGTGAGTTTTGATAGGGGCTGTTGGTGGACAGGAATAATCGAGGCTTGACACCAATTCTGAATTGGACTGAGGTCTATGGTATTTGTCCTAATGGAAGGAGAACCTCCACCCAGTCTTAGGTCTCTTAGAAACTAAAACTTGGTTTCCTCTAAAACTGGCCTTGAACCTTCTTGCCTTCAATCTTGAGTAGTTTACAAATCCCTTTTAGATAAAAGCATCCTCATGATAACATGGCACCATGGCCTCCTGTAGGCAGATATGTGGCTGTGCCATATTTTATCAATTTTTAATGATGGATTTAATGGTGCTTCTTGGGGTGTTCAGTATTAGTTTTTTTGTTTTTTTCCAGAACTCAACCAGTATTGTTGAATCTCTAGAGATTTATCCTGTCTGCTATGTGTTGCAGCTTGTTACGATATTTTCTCCAGCAAGTTATTGAAAAAAGGTTTACAGGGGGTCCCCGAGTTACGAACTCGTTAGGGACTGCCCGCCTGTGCGGAAGTCGGAAATGTTCGTAAGTCGGCCGCGCATGCACATACCGACAAATACCGACATTTCCGGACATTTACGATGTTCCGTCTAATGCTGTTCTGCGCATGCGCGGCAAATTACGGTCATTTCCGGCATTTTCCAAGGCTCCATATGGCCGCGCATGCGGCCGAAAAAGACGGCGAAAAATGGCGCAGGGTTCCCGCAGCGCCCCGTTCGTAAGTAGGGGTTGTTCGTAAGTCGGGACCCCCTGTACTTAGTTTCAGTTGCACACACATGAACTCTCTTCAGCAAATTACATGACTTCTAAAGACAGCTGCACCAGAGGTTCACAGCAAATGGGTGAATATTTATGCAATCAAAACTTTATTTAATTTTTTGTTCATAGCTTTGGTAAAATGTCTTTTTTTTATTTATTTTTTTTATCCCTTTTAATATATTTTGTAGATTAGTGACAAAAACGTGATAAATCTTATTTCTGGCCCATAACACTGTGTGGGCAAAGTAATGGAAGAAATGAAATGGTCACTCTGCTCTAATCAGGATTCTATAATATCAATATCAGAACTGGCCGTTTAAGCTTCTTCATATATAACATTTGTATGTGTTTCCAGGTTTGTAGTGGGAAATGTAAGCCCTTCTTGTACAGTTGTGCTCAGGTTTTTATACCCCCTGGCAGAATTTGTAAGATGTGGATGTTTTTTTTGTTCAGATCAAATAGATTTATTTTTTATTTTTAATGTGGTTCAAAACAAATGATAAGGTATCACAGAATAGCACACTCTTTACTCAAACCATAGCTTTCTAGGTAGAATATCAAATGGGCCCTGTTCAGAAGTTTGCATTCCCTTAGTTATTTGCATCATGTATCAGCCCTCTTTTAGCATCAATAACAACTTTAACTCTTTGTAAGAGTTATATTTTAGGCCCTGTTAATTTGTCCAAAGCTTCCTTCCAACCATATTCTTAACAACAAAGAAAAAAACATTCTAGGTCCTGTAAACGTTGTCTAGCCTGAGTGGCATGTTTGAGATGTTCCCAAAGAAGTGCCTTAAGGATGTGGAGGTCAGGAAAATGTAATGGCCATTCCAAACCCTTCAGGGTTTTTATTTTCCCCACTGTGGCCACTGAAGGGTCAGCCATTTGTTTCAGATAATTGTCATATTGAAAAGTTTGAATGTGCGCCTGCAGCTTCCAGGCTCATGAATGCAAATTTGTCTCCCAATATTTTCTGATAGTATGCTGCATTCATCTTGGCATAATTTTTTACCCTTTTTCATGCCAAGGGTATGTAAACTTAATAGCGCAATTGACATTCTATGTTGCAAAGCTTTGAACACATATAATCAATATTTTGCAAGTTAATAGTTATTGTGTTTTTCATATATAGGGAGGTTGTGATAAATAATTGGGCACTTTGAGACCTTTTTGGCCATAAATTAATAAAGCACAATCAATTTAATATCTGCTCAGAAAAAATGATCATACAAAAAAGGATTAGCAATGTAAGTCAATGAGCATGTATTTCCTGTGTGAGCAATGTACTATTATTGTCTTTGTGATTTAGACATTCTTCTCAGGTTGTCCTCTATTATGTGCATTTTTTTTTTCTGTAACCATAATGTTTATAGCTATTTACACGTAGTGGCTGTTAGAGTAATTTTTCTGGCATGTTCAACTGGCTTTTCCATTACAGAAACAAACCGATGACTACAACTTGCCAACAACAATCCTGGCAATGCCCTGAAATTAGGTATTGGAATTATGTTTCCTTAGTTTGATAACGTTTGTGGCTTGGCAATATTTGGAGAGAAAAAAATCATATGCTGTACATCATTTTGTATACATTTACATTTCCCTGTGGTTTATCCATTTAACCACTTCCGGACCGCCCACCGTCGTTATACGTCGGCTGTCTGAAGAGGAATATCGTTGTTATGGCAGCAGCTAGCTGCCATAACCCCGGTATCTTCTTCTTCAGTGAATGGTCCGGTTTAAGATAAAAGTGGTCTCTGTGGTGGATTCGCTGCAAGATCACTTTTATCGGCGGCGGGAGAGGGCCACGCTCCTGTGCCCTTCGCCGCTTACCGGAGCCGCCGGCAGTGATGGAGGCAATCGGTCCCTCTTGCGGCCTGACATGGAGACAAGTGAGGGGAAGATGGCCCCCACCCGTCTCCATATCATTGCAGGGCGAAAGCGACATCAAAAAGTCACTTCCGCCCATAGCTCTTAAAGGGAATTTTTTTTTATTTTTTTCATTTATTTAAATGACAATTTTTACATAATATGTATGTATGTATGTATGTATATGTATGTATATATATATATATATATATATATATACATATATATATATATATATATATATATATATATATATATATATATATATATATATATATACACACACACACAGTGGGGATTGAAAGTTTGGGCACCCCAGGTAAAAATGTGTATTAATGTGCATAACGAAGCCAAGGAAAGATGGAAAAATCTCCAAATGGCATCAAATTACAGATTAGACATTCTTATAATATGTCAAAAAAAGTTAGATTTTATTTCCATCATTTACACTTTCAAAATTACAGAAAACAAAAAATGACGTCTGCAAAAGTTTTTGCACCCTGCAGAGTTAATATTTTGTACTGCCCCCTTTGGCAAGTATCACAGCTTGTAAACGCTTTTTGTAGCCAGCCAAGAGTCTTTCAATTCTTGTTTGAGGTATCTTTGCCCATTCTTCCTTACAAAAGTGTTCCAGTTCTTTGAGATTTCTGGGCTGTCTGTCACGCACTGCTCTTTTAAGGTCTATCCATAGATTTTCAATAATGTTGAGGTCAGGAGATTGTGAAGGCCATGGCAAAACCTTCAGTTTACGCCTCTTGATGTAATCCCTCATGGATTTTGAGGTGTGTTTAGGATCATTATCCATTTGTAGAAGCCATCCTCTCTTTAACTTCAGCTTTTTCACAGATGGCATCAGGTTACCATTCAAAATTTGCTGAAATTTTATTATAACCCATTTTTCCTTCTACTCGTGAAATGTTCCCTGTGCCACTGGCTGCAATACAACCCCAAAGCATGATTGATCCACCCCCATGCTTAACAGTTGGACAGAGGTTCTTTTGATTAAATTCTGTGCCCTTTCTTCTCCAAACTTACCTTTGCTCATTCCGGCCAAAAAGTTCTATTTTAACCTCATCGGTCCACAGAACTTGTTTCCAAAATGCCTCAGGCTTGTCTATATGTTCATTTGCAAAGTTCAAACGCAGATTTTTGTGGTGAGGACGTAGAAGAGGTTTTCTTCTGATTACTCTTCCATGAAGACCATATTTGTATCTCTTTATAGTGGAATAGTGTACCACAACTCCAGTGTCTGCCAGATCTTTCTGGAGGGATCGTGCAGTCAAACGTGGGTTTTGAAATGCTTTTCTCACAATCCTGCGAGCTGTTCTGTCTGATATTTTTCTTGGTCTTCCAGATCTTGCTTTAACTTCCACTGTTCCTGATGACTGCCATTTCTTAATTACATTCCGAACAGAGGATATTGACATCTGAAACCGCTTTGCTATCTTCTTATAGCCTTCTCCAGCTTTGTGAGCGTCAACTATTTTCAGTTTTCTAGACAACTGCTTAGAAGAACCCATGGTGCTGATTGTTGGGGCAAGGTCAGATGAGTCCAGCCATTTAAAACCTTTGAGATTGACATCACCTGGTCTTCCCAGACGATGATTGAGAACAATCCATGACACTGGCAGGTCTCCGCTTTGCAAAGGGGGCAGTGCATGCTATAAATTCTGCAGGGTGCCCGAACTTTTGCAGACGCCATTTTTTTTGTTTTCTGTAATTTTGAAAGTGTAAATGATGGAAATAAAATCTAACTTCTTTTTACATATTATAAGAATGTCTAATCTGTAATTTGATGCCATTTGGAGATTTTTCCATCTTTCCTTGGCTTCGTTATGCACATTAATACACATTTTTACCTGGGGTGCCCAAACTTTCGATCCCCACTGTGTATGTATATATGTGTGTATGTGTGTATATATATATATAATATATAATATATATATATATATATATATATATATATATATATATATATATATATATATATATATATATATATATATATATATATATATATATATATGAATATGAGATCTTTTTGACCCCAGATCTCATATTTAAGAGGCTCTGTCATGCTTTTTTCTATTACAAGGGATGTTTACATTCCTTGTAATAGGAATAAAAGTGATACAATTATTATTATTTTTTTTTTTAAACGCGCCCCGTCCCAACGAGCTCGCGTGCAGAAGTGAACGCATATGTGAGTAGCGCTGCATATGAAAATGGTGTTCAAACCACACATGTGAGATATTGCCACGATCGGTAGAGCGAGAGCAATAATTCTAGCCCTAGACCTCCTCTGTAAATTAAAACATGCAACCTGTAGAATTTTTTAAACGTCGCATATGGAGATTTTTAAGGGTTAAAGTTTGTCACTATTCCACGAGCGGGCGCAATTTTGAAGCGCAACATGTTGGGCATCGATTTACTCGGCGTAACATTATCTTTCACAATATAAAAAAAATTGGGCAAAACTTTACTGTTGTCTTATTTTTTTCATTTAAAAAAGTGTATTTTTTCCAAAAAAAGTGTTCTACCAAAAAAAAAAAGTTTTTAACTTGTAAACAACAAATCTCAGAAAGAGACTCGGCCTTTAAGTGGTTAAAATGCTTTAAGTGTAGAAAAACACTCGGTCATCCTGACAAATTTTGTGAGATCCTAACTTCCTTTAGCTGAAAACCCTCTCTGGTGAACAAAAATGCCAAACGCCATTACCAGCCCTTCCTGTTGGGACTACAGAGCCCCACCAAACCCTGA
Source organism: Lithobates sylvaticus (assembly GCA_028564925.1). Classification (NCBI taxonomy): domain Eukaryota; kingdom Metazoa; phylum Chordata; class Amphibia; order Anura; family Ranidae; genus Lithobates; species Lithobates sylvaticus. The sequence goes on along the minus strand of CM053033.1, from coordinate 69,750,209 downwards.
CCCCCTCGGTTCCTCTCCACATGCATATGATGAATTATTTTCAGGAAAATGCAGCTGCCTTGATTCCGGGTTCACATATTGCAAATTGTATGCGGATTTCCTTGCATCCAATTTGCATGACATGCGAGTGTGCCCGGCTCACACATGTCTGGGGCGGCCGGGGTCAGCGCTCTAAAAGGGTCCTGTGCATCTTTGAGTCCGGTTGGGATGCAAATTCAGGCAAAAAATTAGACCTGATTCACACCTGAACCGGTGAACAGGGATGCACCGGAACCCATGCTGGGAACCGCGGCGGCACATATGTGAATCCAGCTTGAGTCCAAAGAGTCTGCCCTTATACTGTGTGTAGAGAAAGGATGCCTATCTTAACCACTTGCCGCCCGCCATTAAGCAAAATGACGGCAGCAAAGTGGTTTCAATATCCTGACCGGATGTCATATGACGTCCAGCAGGATATCAAGCCGATGCACACATCGTGGCGATCGTTTGTGGCGGAGTGTCAGTCTGACACCCCCGCAACACCGATCTAGGTAAAGAGTCCCTGATGGAGACTCTTTACCACGTGATCCGCCATGTCCAATCACGGCTGATCACAGTGTAAACAGGAAGAGCCGGTGATCGGCTTTTCCTCACTCTCCTCTACTCACTGTCAGACGAGAGTAGAGGAGAGCCGATCGGCTGCTCCTCTGACAAGGGGGGTCTGTGCTTGATATCAGCGCAGCCCCTCAAGAATGCCCACACTGGACCACCAGGGATGCCACTAGTCACCACCAGGTATGCCACCCTAGAACACCAGGGATGCCAATTAGTGCCCACAATGGGCATCACTGATTGGCAGGCATTATTGTTTGGCACTGATTGGCATCCATCAGTGCCATTTATTAATGTTCAGTGCCCATCTGTGTCGCCTATCAGTGCCCATCCGTGCTGCCTATTAGTGCCAATCAGTGCCACCCCATCAGTGCCGCCTTATCAGTGCCCATCAGTTAAGGAGAAAACTTATTTACAAAGTTTTGTAACAAACAAAAAAAAATTTCAAAATTTTCGGTCTATTTTTTATTTAGCAGAAAATAAAAATCTCAGAGGTGATCAAATACCACCAAAAGAAAGCTCTATTTGTGGGAACAAAATTATACAAATTTTGTTTGGGTACAGTGTAGCATGACTGCGCAATTGTCATTCAAAATGCGACAGCGCTGAAAGCTGAAAATTGGCCTGGGCAGGAAGGTGTATAAGTGCCCGGCATTGAAGTGGTTAATAAGAATTCTCCTCCCAACAGCTGCACTTGCAAGGATTTCACAGCCATGTCACAGGGAGTAATAAAAACTGTTTCTTGCTACTGGAAAAAGGTAAACAAATAAAAAATCTGTATGTTTGGGGCATACTCTGGAGGGGGGAGATGGAGATTTGGGGGTAAAATTGGGTCATGCCCATACACATTCTTAATTTTTTTTTTGTGAATGAAAGCAGGTTGTAGTGGCCAGCATTACTTTTACTGCACGTGTTTTTGAGGGCTTTTCAGGATGAAAGCATATTTCTGCAAACTCCTTAATCAACTGTGCCAAGAAGTAACAATTTGAGATTTGAGAAACAGGCACATGTGCAGCCTCTCAATTGAAAAAGAAAATCGGATGTTTTTTTCCTAGAAGATATATTGTATGGTGTTTATGATATGAAATTAAACTAAAATAAGTTACATGCTGTGTGTACCTTACATCACTGTTGTCTTTTTCAAAAAGAGTGCGTTAACACAGCTGGCATGCAGGAAAGCTCTGTGAAATAGACATTCAATTTCATGTGTAAGAGTTCCTGGCACTCAAGTGTCTTCTATCATTGCAGTGAGTCCATATAGCTCTGAGAGACAGAAAATGACCTTAATCATTTTAAGTCATGTAACATACGTCAATGGACTTAAATTGTGATCTCCATCTAAATCCAGGTCCTGAATCCTTATTTCCCAGATGACCTGCTGACATCTCTGCTGTCTTCATTCATTCTTCATTTTCTTGATTTGCTGCCCTCTTGGTACAGGAATCCTCCTCTCTCTGTGCTTGCTGGTCTTGTCTTGCAAATCGCCTCAGGAAGGGACAGATGAGAGCTGTCTATGTAACTTGTCTCCTCTTACCTTCGTTAATTTATGTTTGTTTTTTTTTGCATAGTTTATAACTCTTACGATTGATGCTGGCTTTATAAAGGCTTAGTTTGAGAAGATTTGATGAATATTCACAGAATATTCAGTGAACACAAGTGACTGCAGCATTTACAAAAATGATCACACGTACATCAATGAACAACAGATAAAACAAGATACGAGTCAAATTGATTTCCAGCTTGTTGGAAAATCATTTTCTGTAGACGATTGATTTTGAGAAATGTTATTAGTACAAAGGATCATTTAGCATGTAGGGTAATTACAGTCTGAAAGATAACTTTTAATGTGAATGCAGACGACTGAAAAGGGCTAGCTCTCCTAAAAATCCTATGAGACATATAAAACGATTGTATGTCCTAAAAGCGCAGCGCTAAATAAAATTACCATGTGCAAAACACCATATATGACATGCAAAACTTTTGAAGTGAACAGAAAATCCAATCAAAATATTATTCAATCCAAAAATGTCCTTATGCAAAATATATTCATAAAGTGCAAAGTTCATAAACTGATCACTAAAGTGTTCCTGTGCAAACAGTTCATGCATGCCAGTGTCCCACACTGGATAGATCGATTCCGATGGCGCAGTGCTCAGATTCACCTTTACCATAAATCAAATGGGGGCTTACCAGACCACCAGCGATCTTCCTTACTCAAGGAGATCATTCAGCGCTTATTGGGATCTCTGATTCTCAGATGGAAATCCGGAAATATTCCCCCGCCAGCCTCGTTGTGTTCCCCGTATGGTGACAAGGTGATCCAGCTCACTGTCTCAGATGGGATGGATGAATGAATACTCAGAGTTAAAATGGGTAAAAAACAGGGAGACTCCTCATGGTGTAGTATGGTCTCAACGGTTTTATTTTAAAATCAGTGCACTTGCATATAAAACAAAGATGCTGCTGCGCTGGTGCTTTTTGAATTGGTGACTGAAGGATAGCACTGGCTTTAGTGGAGAGATTTACAGCCAGCAGCACCCTTGTTTTGTATGCAAGTGCACTGATTTTAAAATAAAACAGTTGAAACCATACTACACCATGAGCAGGGCCGGATTAACACGGGGGCTATTGGAGCTGCAGCTGAAGGCCCCTTACCTTAAGATAGGCCCATTTGCCCAAAAAAAAGAAAAGAAAAATCACAAAAAGAAAAAAAGTTTCGAGGGTCGTAGAGACCCTCCCCACCACTGGTCAAAATTTGGGGCTCCTGGGACCTATCGTTCCAGAGATACTGGGAATCTTGTGCAGCCTGTCGGAAGCTACATACAGAGTGGCCAGTTTAAATACAAGCTGGCACACTCTATTTGCCGTAGACTGAGAGGATGAGCTCACAGTGCCTCTCCTCACTTCTTGTCAGAGGCACTGAGCACAATGGACAGCTTAGAGCCTTGGACCAATGGTAACGTACCATTGGCCCCAGCTGTCCAATAAAAATGTGTAATCGAAGGGGGCATGTGTCTAAAAGACACATGCTCCCTTCCAGCCCAGCCCTCTTAATTGGAAGGAAAAAAACTTGTTTTTGGGTATAAGGTTTACACACACCGTATTTATCGGCGTATAACACGCACCCCAAGTTAAGGAGGGAATTTTAAGGAAAAAAACTTTTAGGGTGGGAGTTTAACCACATGCCGACCGCGCTATAGTCAAAAGACGGCTACAGCGCGGTCGGCTTATCCTGGGAGGACGTCCTACGGACGTCCTCCCAGAAACTTGCTCCCGTGCGCCCCCTGGGGCGCGCACTCGGGAACACCTGTGGCGGCCGGGTCCCGAGGACCCGGCGCATCACGGTAAAAGGGCGCTGATAGCGGCCGTTTACCACGTGATTGCTCTGTCAAATGACGGAGCGATCACATGTACACAAACTGGCGTCACGTCATGACGCCGGTTCCTCCCTCCCCTCTCTGTACCGATCGGTACAGAGAGGAGAGAAGCGGAGAGGGGGAGAGACGGGACCAGCGCTGTGGGCTGGATGTGTAGTGCCCACAGCGCTGGTCAATGCTCTGCCACCAACCACTGTGCAATGCTCTGCCACCAACCACTGTGCAATGCTCTGCCACCAACCACTGTGCAATGCTCTGCCACCAACCACTGTGCAATGCTCTGCCACCAACCACTGTGCAACGCTCTGCCCCTACTGTGCAACGCTCTGCCCCCACTGTGCAACGCTCTGCCCCCACTGTGCAACGCTCTGCAACCACTGTGCAATGCTCTGCCACCACTGTGCAACTCTGCAATACTCGCCAATACTCGTCAATACTCGCCAATACTCTGCCAATACTCTGCAATAAATTTTAATAAAAACAAAGAATTTTTATTTATTTTTTTTACCGAATTTTCAGTATATTTTGATTTATAGCGCAAAAATTAAAAAAACCCAGCGGTGATTAAATACCACCAAAAGAAAGCTCTATTTGTGTGAAAAAAAGGACACAAAATTCATTTGGATACAGTGTTGCATGACGGAGTAATTGTCATTCAAAGTGTGAGAGCACCGAAAGCTGAAAATTGGTCTGGTTAGGAAGGGGGTTTAAGTGCCCAGTGGGTAAGTGGTTAAGGAAAAAAAAAAAACTTACATTTAAGTGTCCATTGCAGCCTTGTCCCAGTTCAGCCTTGTCCCAGTGCAGCCTTGTCCCCATTGCAGCCTTGTCAGTGCAGCCTTGTCCCCATTGCAGCCTTGTCCCCATTGCAGCCATGTCCCCATTGCAGCCTTGCCCCCATTGCAGCCTTGCCCCCATTGCAGCCTTTCCCCATTGCAGCCTTCAGCCTTGCCCCCATTGCAGCCATGTCCCCATTGCAGTCTTGCCCCCATTGCAGCCTTCAGCCTTGCCCCCATTGCAGCCTTCAGCCTTACCCCCATTGCAGCCAGGTCCCCATTGCAGCCTTGTGTGTCCATCGCCATTTAAAATTGGCGCAGACAGGACCCGGAAGCAAAGCGAACGCCGCCGAGACACACATGTACTCGCTACTCGGCTCTTGTCGGCTCTTCTCGCCTCCGCTCACGTGACTGTGAGCGGAGCAGAGAAGAGCCGAGTGCACTCGCTATGTGTAGCTCGGCGGCGATACAAATGTACTCGGCTCTTGTCGGCTCTTCTCGGCGTCGCTCACGTGACTGTGAGCGGAGCAGAGAAGAGCCGAAAAGAGCCGAGTACACTCGCTATGTGTAGCTCGGCGGCGATCGCTCCGCTCTGCTCACAGCTAGCGGAGATCGGCGGGGGATCGCTGGGGATCGGCGTATAACACGCACCCATGATTTTCCCCTGATTTTAAGGGGAAAAAGGTGCGTGTTATACGCCGATAAATATGGTAATCTCATGTTTTTTTCACACAGTTAAAAGGGAGAATAAGAATCTTCTGCTGATGAAAAGGTACTGTTATAATTAAGCTAAATCGTATATTAACATGCTATATGTTACAAGGTAATTTATTTGTCTATTTACTTTGAAATTACTGGTTGAAAGTAATAACTTCAAACTTCAGAAATTTGTCCGTTAAGCCACCTGCTTGAGTACAGTTTTTGAAAATATATAAATTACTTTAAAAATAATATATAATAATCATTTGTATAATACTTATGGTAATTAACCCCTTGCCACCCAGGCCAATTCTGACACGTCTTTCCTACATGTAAAAATCATAATTTTTTTGCTAGAAAATTAGTCAGAGCCCTCAAACATTATATATATATATATATATATATATATATATATATATATATATATATATAATTGTTTTAGCAGACATCCTATCGAATAAAATGGTGGTCATTGCAACTTTTTATATCACACGGTATTTGCGCAGCAATTTTTCAAATGTGTTTTTTTTTTTTTTAAAGAAACTATTTCATGAATAATAAAAAAAAAACAAAAAAAACACTAAAGTTAACCCGATTTTATTTGTATACTATGAAACATGATGTTACGCCGAGTAAATAGATACCCAACTTGTCACGGTTTACAATTGCGCACACTTTTGCCATTTCGCCAAACTTCAGAACTTCAAAATCTCCATAGGCGACGCTTTACATTTTTTTACATGTTTAGCGTTAGAGGGAGTCTAGTGCTAGAATTATTGTTCTCGCTCTAACGTTTGTGGCGTATGTAACCTGTGTGTATTTGGCTCTAATACTAGCCACTGACCTCACTGCACGTTCCTGACCCAAATCTTAAAAATACATTTGGACCAGGGCTGTACGAATGCCGTAGCTGTGATGTGATACTTCACAGCTGCAACTTTTTTTTTTTTTTTTTTTTTATAACTTCTTTAGCTGTAACATCTTTAATTCAGCCTGCAAAGTTTGACGGGCAGCACCGCCTGTCAAACTCACCTATTGATTTCAATGGGGCCACTCTGAAACTGCAAGCCAAGCTCGCTCGCAGTAGCAGCATAGTCCAACAATGTAAAAATACTATTCAGCAATGTAAAAAAAAGGAGGCGGCAGTAGCACCTCATGAACGCCTGTCAGCTGCTGCTATACCACTCGCTGAAAAGCAATCCACCACAGATCACTTTTCAGAGGGCAGTAAGCATTAACGCAAATGTAAAAGAAACTTGAAACACATCATCCATTTCACACTCACCACCAACCAGGTCACTCCCCAGCAACTTCCCATGTTAGCCACCTCCCTTCAACTTATATAACAGGTGACCATTTCCCAACCTGCAGATGACAGACCCTATTTCAAAAGATATCGCTTCCCGTTACCCCTCCATGATATCCCTTCATGACGACCTCACACCCCCTTGCTGACAGACCTCTCTCCCCAGCCTGTTCCCTCACACCCTCTCACCTGCTGACCTGTGGATGGGGGAATCTCTCCCACAGTGTTAGTGTTCTGCCAATGGGGAGCCTTCCCTACCCACAGAATACAAAGATCAGTGTTGCCAACTATAGCTGGCAACACTGATTGCTTTGGGAAAAACCTGACAGGCTGGTTGTACTCAAGTCAATTAATAGATTGACTTTTGTTCAATCTGCTAGCCCTACATAGATCAACTATGACTGGTCTCTGCTTAATTAGCTTAATTTCAATCCATGCATGGCCTGCTTAACCACTAAATATCCTTCCACAAACCTTTACAATTTTCCTTCCCAGATTCCTACATCCTCCTCACATGTACATAGTGCCCACTGTCATACCCTCCACACTCCTCTCCTGTGCATAGTGCCCACTGTCATACCCTCCACACTTCTCTCCTATACATGGTGCCTACTGTCATACCCTCCACATTCCTCACCTGTACATACTGCTCACTGTCATACCCTCCACATTATTCTCCTGTACATACTGCTCACTGTCATACCCACCACAATCCTCTTCTGTACGTACTGCCCACTAGAATGGGCACACTTTTGTTAGTTCAACTAAAGGAAATCTTCTCAGTCCTCATATTTGTTCTGTCCATTATTAGTACTCATTTCATTTTGTGATTACTATTGTGATGTTTAGAGGAACATAAGGGATGTCAGCTACTCTAAATATACCACTGGTAAAAAAAAAGTGTCCCTGAAAATATTTTTTGAAATGTTGGCAACTGTGCACTTGGGCATTGCCCAAGGGCCACCGGGTCCCCGTGAGATGCTCCTGGGATCCTGTGATATTAAAGCAGTAGTAAACTTTGCTAACATTACTACTTTTTAGAGTCCCTTAGGTAGGTTATGCCATAATGTACAAGTATGCACAACATATTAGCACATTAGGATACACTTACACTTGTCAGACTGAGCCCTCCACTCCACTTTCATCTTCATCCGGTCTTCCTTCTGGGTCCTGTGTCTTCGGTCACTTGCCTTGGCTGCATTGATGTCACTCCCACGCATGCTCATGCACATCCTCCCTGTGTTTTTTTTTTTACCCCCTTTAACTATAAATTTATCCATCCATCCCATCTGAGACGGTGAGCAGGATCATCTTTTCACCGTAAGGGGAACACTGAGGCTGACGGGGAAATATTTATGGATTTCCATCTGAGGATCAGAGATCCCAATAAGTGCTGAATGATCTTCCTGAGTAAGGAAGATTGCTGGTGGTCTGGTAAGCCCCCATTTGATTTATGGTGAAGGTGTCACAACAGTGAATGTCTGAGCACTTGTGCCATCAGGACCGATCTATCCAGTGTGGGACACTTGCATGCATTAAATGTTTGCACAGGAGCACTTTAGTGATCAATTTTATGAACTTTGCACTTTATGAATGTATTCTATTTTGCTATAAAGAGAATAGAGCTGGTATGAGATGGGTAGAGGTGCTACTCGGTCCCCAATAGTATGCACACAACAAATCAGGACGTATCAAATAAACGTTGTAAATGATTTATTCAACACACATTTAAAAACAACATGTAATACAGAAAAAAGAAAATATATTAGACATCATCATAATGGTAAATTTTACATTCAGTTAATAAACCTTTCCATGAGACCTGGATATGTCACACAGATGACTGTCAGTAGTCTGGAATAGCTGTGCTAGGTCTCGACACGTTTCGCGAGAGGAGTCTCGCTTCTTCGGGAGAAGCACAGATAGATGCAATTGATGAGAAACTCCTGGCCTACTGGCGTAGTATAGATGACTCTTTGTAAAGTAGTCAAAAGATTACTGGGTATATGGGCGGGTATAACACCCTAAATTTGTAAGAGAAACTTCAAACCAAAACGTCCATAAAAGTAGATAGATTAATGCATAAAAAGCCAACCATGTTACCAAGCTTCCCCCTGGCAGCTGTGTGAGGGCGGGGAGATGGAAACCAGTCAGAGGCCTCGAGAAAATGGAACCTGGACGAAAGATGTTAATCCCACCAAGAAAGTACTCACCCTCAGAGGGAAACAGATTTCACAGCTGGTGGTCACAGCAAAAAAAGCAAAATGGGTATATGCATTACTTCATTATCTTAACCCCTTACCGACCAGCCGCTGCAGTTATACTCCCCTGAGCAAGCCGTCGTAGCTCTTTAAGAGGCTGTAGCAGGTGTTCACAGCATGTCCCTGGAGTCGTTGCGTGTGCACGGCAGACACAATGACACCAGGGCACCCGCGATTGCTCGTGACAGAGCGAGAACCGGGATCTGTGTGTTTAAACATAGAGGAGACAGATCGTGTGTTCCTACTAAGTAGGAACAATGATCTCTCTCCTAGTCAGCCACATTCCCCCCACAGTTAGAACACACAGGGAACACGTTTAATCCAAAAAAGTGGTCCCAAACAAGTGTCCGATCTGTTTGCCGCAATGTTGCAGTCACGAAAAAAATTGCTGATCACTGCCATTACTAGTAAAAAAAAAAAATAATAAAAATGCCATAAATCTGTTCCCTATTTTGTAGACGTTATCACTTTTGAGCAAACCAATCAATATACACTTAGTGCGATTTTTTTTTGATTTTTTTAAACCAATACAATAGAACACATATCGGCCTAAAATAAGGGGGAAAAAATAGGATATTTATTATAGCAAAATGTACCAAATATTGTGTTTTTTTTTAAATTGTTGCTCTTTTTTTTTTTGTCTATAGCGCATAAAATAATAACCACAGAGGTGATCAAATAACACCAAAAGAAGGCTCTATTTGTGGGGAAAAAAGGACAATCATTTTGTTTGGGTAGAATGTTGCATGACCGAGTAATTGTCAGTTAAAGCGAAGCAGTGCTTTATCACAAAAAATGACCTGGTCAGGAAGGGAGCAAATCCTTCCGGGGCTGAAGTGGTTTAAGCCCAACTCCAGGAACAAATGTAATTTAAATGGTGCATTGTGCATCAGTTACCTTAACTCCTCAGTCTTGATTACCAACACCTCTTCCTAAACCGCCCTTCAGGAATTTTCCCTGTACATTGTCTTCTTGGCACTGGTCCCTCCTACCCCCCCCCCCCTCCTCGGCCTCTGGAGCCTATGAGAGATGACCAGGCCACTGGAATTGTTGCCTCTATCAATAGTAAATGTGCACAGCAATCAGGCAAGAGTGTGGACACCTAAAGAAGAACCCCAAGCAAACTGAAGAAGAGAGAAGGATCATCATATGACCATGGCTTCAAGTAAGACATGCATTTGGATAGCATATTTTTTTTTTACCAGAGTATAGGTTACGGTAGATAAAATATGCTAATTTTCTTCTACAAATTAAAAAAAGGTTTAAATAATAATGGTAAAACACAAAGAAAAAAAATAAAAAATACAATTTAATGGGGGGAAATGCAAAGAACAAGTTATTTAGGGATGACCTGAGTTAACTAAGCGATACAGTAAATTGGGGAAATAAAATATTAAACTTTTTTTTTTTTTTCATACTTGTAAGGATACTTTAACTCAGGGTAACTCAACTAGAGGTTGCTAGGGTTTCTTCTAACTCTCATATAAGTTCCCACTGACACCATTGATCCTTTTAGCTTTCTGTAAGGGGAAGTTATTCCCAATGACTACAAGTGTAGGAGCATTATTCCCAATGACCCTCTCACTAATGTAGCAAGAGTTATAGATATAGTAATTTTTAGCAGGGGTTCCTTGAAATTGAAAAGTTATTTTCAGGGGTTCCTCTGTGTTGAAAAGGTTGAGCAAGGCTACTGATCTGCGTAAAAATTGAAACCGTAAATACAATGGAACAATACGTCGGTGCATCATATTTCTAAAATATATATAAAGCTATGATCTGTAAATGTCATTTTACAGGAGGGCTTCAGTGAAGGGAGCAGAGGAGCTTTGATGGGAGAACTTTGCTGTGTCCAAAAAAGGTGAGCAGTGGACAGAAGGTTTTGCATGTGGTGTCCCTACAGCTGACTTATTTCACCATTCTGGGTGTGTCTTTGTGTACAGGCAGCCATTATGGTAGAGGTATGGTTATTCCTCATATCAGAGCTGCCCCCTGATGACCGCTGCTCTGATAAATGGTGGGGGTAATAACTGAGAAGTAACAGGAGTCATTCAGAAAGGACAGACCCACAATATGTATAAAGCAGAAACGGGGAGATTATTGCACTGCATATATACAGTAGATTTCTCTCCAGCGAGATAAACAGTAGAGCAGCATAGTAATGACATCACAAAATCTCACTTCAAAGAGACTAGCAGAAGTACAGTGCTTTAGATCTGAAATGCAGATGTACAGCCATGAGGCTTATGGGACAGGAGCTGCACTGCTGTTTTTTAGGAGGAATTCAAAACAAAGGGTACATGTGTTCAGGGTATTGCTTATACTCAATGTTTCTAAGATTGCAAAACTTTCATTTTCAGTTTGGTCCACTTGAGGATTTTGAATGTAGGAGATGAGGTTCAAATACTTCCACAAACTTTCTAGGTTGTATCACCTGTGTTCAGCTTTTCTCCCATGGTTTCTGCTTCCCTGCCATTAATACTAGTAATTACTGACTGTCAAAACAACAGCCAGGAATTGGTATCTATCACAAAATGCTTCTGTGTAATATGACATTTGTAGATAGTCCGTCAATGATAGTGTCATTAAGTAATATAACCTGTGATCTGTACTTGACATCAGTTTAACCTTAAGCCTCGTACACGCGATCGGATTTTTAACAGGGAATTGTGTGATGACAGACTGTTGGCCTAAAATCCGACCGTTAGTACGCTCCATCAGACAATTGTTGTCCAACTTTCCGCCAACAAATGGATGGCAGGCTAGTAAATTTTCGGTGAACAACGGTCTGTTGTCAGATTTTTCTATCGTCTATACACAACTCTGTCACACAAAGGTTGAAAGTACAAACACACATGCTCAGAATCAATGCTCACCAAACACGACATTAGCAGAAGGTGCTCAAAGAGTGGCGCGCAAGAGCTGAAATTCCTTGTAGTACGTCACTACATTTGTGTTTGTTGGCCAACAGTTGTGTACCGTTGTTTGCAAGACAAGTTCCTGGCACACGCCCTTCGGACAAAAGTCTGACTCTTTCTTGGCCAACAATCTGATCGTGTGTGAGAGGCTTTACAAGTTAAAAAATTTATATATTTTAAAAATAAAATATCTTCCTATTTAGCCACGTAATGAACCCTTAGGTATTCTTAAAGTGTTTGTTAACATAGAAAAAAAATGGATCCTGTTCCCTTAAAGTATGTTATACAGCACAGTGCTTGTGCTGTGTAACTTGGCCCCCGTATCACATAAAATACCTGGCTGATCCTGCCTGGCTATGCCCTCCCCTCTGTAAAACTGACCACAATATATCATGGCTGCTGAGCCCTGACATTGTGGTCAGTTTACGTGCCTCAGTTATCCGCAGCCTTGCTCTCTGCTCTCCTGTGTCCCCCACCCCTCCCTGCGTGTCAGCTCTGTCCATTCCACGATCCTCCCCTCATGGTGCAATTAAATCTTTACTATGATCATGCCATCCCCTATGTTATATAACGCCATGTGCTCCTGTGCTGTATAAAAATGATGCAGATTATACCGTATATCAGAGTGGCTCCCGTCGTTCACGTGACTCCTTGGACCTCTCTGCCGAGGAGTGACGTGAGCGCTGGGAGACGCTTTCCAAGAAAATAGCGCTTGAATACAGCTGACCAAATACAGAGCGACTTTAAAAAAAAAAAAAAAAATCCAACAACCGCCATTTTTTTTCTCTAGGGCCTCTGCTAAAAAAAATATGTATAGAATGTTTGGGGGTTCTAAGTAACTTTCTAGCAAACATTTTTTACACGTAAAAACAAAAAGTGTCAGAAAAGACCTGGTCTTCAAGTGCTAAAAATGGGGACACATCCCCCAATATCAATAAACAAATTGTAAACATGTATGATATCCATAAGCAGTAATTGGGGTAATGACTGTGCAGATACAGTGGTGTGAAAAAGTGTTTGCCCCCTTCCTCATTTCCTGTTCCTTTGCATGTTTGTCACACTTAAGTGTTTCGGAACATCAAACCAATTTAAACAATAGTCAAGGACAACACAAGTAAACACAAAATGCAATTTGTAAATGAAGGTGTTTTATTATTTAAGGTGAAAAAAATTCCAAACCATCATGGCCCTGTGTGAAAAAGTGATTTCCCCCTAAACCTAATAACTGGTTGGGCCACCCTTAGCAGCAACAACTGCAACCAAGCGTTTGCGATAACGTGCAATGAGGCTTTTATAGCGTCCTGGAGGAATTTTGGCCCACTCATCTTTGCAGAATTGTCCTAATTCAGTTACATTAGAGGGTTTTCGAGCATGAACGGCCTTTTTAAGGTCATACCACAACATCTCAATAGGATGCAGGTCTGGACTTTGGCTAGGCCACTCCAAAGTCTTCATTTTGTTTTTCTTCAGCCATTCGGTGGTGGACTTGCTGGTGTGTTTAGGATCATTGTCCTGCTGCAGAACCCAAGTTCGTTTCAGCTTGAGTACACGAACAGATGGTCGGACATTCTCCTTCAGGATCTCTTGGTAGACAGCAGAATTCATAGTTCCTTTTATCACGGCAAGTCTTCCAGGTCCTGAAGCAGCAAAACAGCCCAGACCATCACACTACCACCACCATATTTTACTGTTGGTATAATGTTCTTTTTCTGAAATGCAGTGTTCCTTCTACGCCAGATATACTTGGACACACACCTTCCAAAGAGTTCCACTTTTGTCTCATCGGTCCACAGAATGTTGTCCCAAAAGTCTTGGGGATCATCAAGATGTGTTGTGGAGAAATTGAGACGAGGTTTGATGTTCTTTTTGCTCAGCAGTGTTTTTTCTCCTTGGAACTCTGCCATGCAGGCCATTTTTGCCCAGTCTTTTCCTGATGGTGGAGGCATGAACGCTGACCTTAACTGAGGCAAGTGAGGCCTGCAGTTCCTTGGACGTTGTTGTGGGGTCTTTTGTGACCTCTTGGATGAGTCGTCGCTGCGCTCTTGGGGTAATTTTGGGCGGCCGGCCACTCCTGGGAAGGTTCACCACTGTTCCATGTCTTCGCCATTTGTGGATAATGGCTCTCACTGTGGTTCGCTGGATTCCCAAAGCTTTGGAAATGGCTTTATAACCCTTTCCAGACTGATAGATCTCAATTACTTTCTTTCTCAATTGTTCCTGAATTTCTTTGGTCTCGGCATGATGTGTAGCTTTTAAGGATCTTCTGGTGGACCTTACTGTGTCAAGCAGCTCCTATTTAAGTGATGCCTTGATTGTGAACAGGTGTGGCAATAATCAGGCCTGGGTGTGGCTAGAGAAATTGAACTCAGGTGTGGACAACCACAGTTATAGTATGTTTTAACAAGGGGGGCAATCACTTTTTCACACAGGGCCATGATGGTTTGGATTTTTTTTTACCTTTAATAATAAACACCTTCATTTACAAATTGCATTTTGTGTTTACTTGTGTTGTCCTTGACTATTGTTTAAATTGGTTTGATGTTCCGAAACACTTAAGTGTGACAAACATGCAAAGGAACAGGAAATGAGGAAGGGGGCAAACACTTTTTCACACCACTGTAAATGCCAATGTATAATGTTTATGATTCAGCCAAAAGGCTCTTTGTCCATAATTTTTTTAATTTGAATGAATAAATTATGAGAGGGGTGTAAAATTCCCCCTTGTTTCAACTTTGTACTGTGTGATCTCTTTGGGACAATTAAAAAGTCCATTATTATAAACGGTGCTCAGCATGCGCCATAGACAGCGGTGCCTGTCTTTTTGCAAATATCTCCTAAACCGTGTAGGTTTAGGAGATATTTCTTGGACCTACAGGTAAGCCTTAATCTAGGCTTACCTGTAGTTCAAAGTGGTCTGTAAGGTTTTACAACCACTTTAACAAAGAAAAACCCCCTTCCAGTTTCATGCTGTCAGCAATGGCACCACATGGAAGAGAAATGTCACAAGGCCTGAGAAAGAAAATGTATTTCTTTACACAAGAAAGGTGAAAGCTACAAGATCAGCAAAGCTTTACTTATCGGTCAGAATACTGTAGCAAACGTGATACATAAATTTATGAAAGATGGAATTGCAATCATCACACAGAGACGTCTTGGCCATTCACAGAAGTTAACACCTCGACAGGAGTGCCTTCTGATGGGAAGGGTTGAGCTGATGGAATGCTACTTTGCGGCAGAGGACCTGGTTACTGGGTCTGCAGTTTCAAGATCCCTAACAGCCAAACAACCTCCTCCTATGGCCCTCCGGTCAACCCCAGTATCACAGCTGGTAAAGCTGAAAAGGGAAACTCCTGAGAGGTCGGCGAGAGTAGTCGGAGGGTCACCCCCTGTTAAAAGACTTAAAGGAACCCATAGGCATCCCCAGTATTGGCGGTGCAGTGGGTGAGGTCACATTGCTGCCAAGTGTCCCTTGAACCCTGAGCCTATGGAGTGTGATGTAGTCCGATGCATGTCCCTCTTTGCTCGCCTGGGCCTAGGCGCTGATCCAAACAGGCCATGCTCTGTTGTAAAGATAAGGGGGAAAAGTGTGTGTGCACTCCTTGACTCTGGAAGATTGGTCACCCTGGTCCATGCCCGGCTGGTGGACCCCGAACAGCTGAACAAGCTCCAGGTAGGAGTGGTATTTGTGCATGGTGACTGTAAGAATACTCCACAGCGCTGGTGACCTTTGAAACCTGTGCAGGATCTGTTTGCCATGAAGTAGCTGTGTCCCCTATCCTATTGCACAGTGTAGTACTGGAGAAAGACTTTCCACTGTTCCAGGAACTCTACAGTGGGAAGGATAAGAGTCGTGAGCCTGGACTTTCTAATGGGACTGCAGGGGGTAACCCCTTTGAGCCAAAGGTTGATGAAAATGCTGTAGGGGTGACCCCTGATGAAAATGTATCTTTCCGCTTAGCAGTCTGTGCGGGTGAACCGGAGGTGACCTCTAAGACCCTAGAGTTGCCTGGTGTGCCGGAGCTAGAGGTCTCGCAGGACAACTTCGGGACTGCCCAGTTACAGGATCCTCTAATTGTACAAGCCTGGAAAATGTGAAGGTAAACAATGGGACCCTGGTAGTCCCAGGGCTGGAGAATGTGTTTCCTCATATGGCGGTTACCCATGACATGTATTGGGTTGACAAAATTCATGGTGAGTTTGTGAAACAATTTTTGGTGCCTGGCCCTTATAGGAGGACAGTGTTGAACATGGCCCATACACATCCCCTGGGGGGGGGGGTGTCCCCTGGCCTATGAAAAGACCAAAGAACATATTTTACAGTGTTTATTTTGGCCATAAATGCCGATGTGAAAAACTACTATTAGTCATGCCCTGCGTGTCAAAAGGCAGCCCCTATGCCCCATTACCATAGCCCCCTGGTGCCTTTGACCGTGATTCAGGTTCTTTTTGACCAAGTTGCCATGGATCTGATAGGGCCAGTAGTCAAGCCTGCTAAAGGGTATCAGTACGTCCTAGTGTGGACTATGCCACCCAGTATCCAGAGGCTGTTCCCTTAAGAAACACTTCCTCCAAGACGATTGCCAAATATTTGCTTCACATGTTTACCCGTACTGGGATCCCAAAAGAGGTTCTAATTGACCAAGGGACTCACTTTATGTCAAAGGTAATGAAAGAGTTGCGCAAAACGTTCAATATTAAGCATTTGCATACTTCAGCTTACCACCCTCAGATGGTTAACCACTTCAATACCGGGCCATTTTACACCCTTCCTTACCAGAGCACTTTTTGCGATTCGGCACTGCGTCGCTTTAACAATTGCGCGGTCGTGCGATGTTACACCCAAACAAAATTGACGTCCTTTTTTTCCCACAAATAGAGCTTTCTTTTGGTGGTATTTGATCGCCCCTGCGGTTTTTATTTTTTGCGCTATAAACAAAAGAGCGACAATTTTGAAAAAAAACACAATATTTTTTACTTTTTGCTATAATAAATATCCCATTTTTTTAAAAAAAATCACAATAAGCGTATATTGATCGGTTTGCGCAAAAGTTATAGAGTCTACAAAATAGGGGATAGATTTATTGCATTTTTTTTTTTTTTTTTACTAGTAATGGCGGCGATCTGCAATTTTTTTTTTTCGTGACTGCGACATTGCGGCGGACACTTCTGACACATTTTTGGAACCATTCACATTTACACAGCGATCGTTGCTATAAAATTGCATTGATTACTGTGTAAATGTGACTGGCAGGGAAGGGGTTAACACTAGGGGGCGCTGCAGGGGTTAATGTGTTCCCTATAGGAGTGATTCTAACTGTGGGGGGGGGGGGACTCACAAGGGGAGGAGACCGATCAGTGATCCTCCGTACTGGGATCACATGATTGGTCTCCTCTCCCGCTGACAGGACGTGGAGCGGTGTGTTTACACACACAGCTCCACGGTCCCGTTGTTTTAACGGGCAATCGCGGGTGCCCGGCGGACATCGCGGCCGCCGGGCACTCGTACCGGGTCCCGAGCGGAGACGCGGGCGCGCGCGCCCCCCAGGCGGCCGGGCTGGCGAGGACGTCATATGACGCCCACCCAGGATGGGAGATCCACCTTGTGGGCGTCATATGACTATACGGCGGTAATGAAGTGGTTAATTAGAATGGCTTAACAAACCCTCAAGAGTAAGTTAAAGAAGGTGGTGGCTAAAGATGGGAGAGACCGGGGGCAGGGCGTGGCTGGGATGTGAGAGAGACAGGTCGCACATCGCAGGAGCTCCACACCATGGATCCTGTTACTACATCCTGTGGTGGCTCACTTCATCTTTAATTAGCTCCGTTCCATTCCCTCTATTCACCGCATACTAGAGGATCGCCTCCGGCGGCTGCAGATGTCCCATTCCAAGCAGCGCAGCATCAGATCCTCTGTGCCTGTACCACTTGTCTCCCGCAGTGCCCACGAGGACGCAGGGCTTCACCATGTCAGCAAGCACACATACCGCTCCTTTGGCTATGGCTTCAGATGGCCCAACTAGCGCTGACCTGCTGGCGGCAATAACTACAAGTAAGGAGTCCCTTATGGCTAATCCATGTGTCAGCCTGATTAGAAATGACATGGAGACATTTCGCTCCCGCCTTGGTGAGGCTGAAGCCCGCATCTCCCAGGCTGAAGACACCATCAGGGCAGACTCCAGGGAGATACATGCACTGCAAATACAGGTGAAGGCATTACAAGATAAGGCCATTAATACAGAAAATCGACTGAGGCAAAATAATCTGCTTATACATGATCTTCCTGAAAGAGCAGAATGCCCCAAGCAGGCTGAATTTGCAGAGCCCTTCCTGACCATGCTGTTTGGTCTGGAGAATCTCCCTGCTACGTTTGTGATGGAACATGCCCACCGACATAGCGGCTGCCAGGCACACGCACCAGGTTCCGAGCGGCGGGCACGTGCGTGCCCCCTAGACGGCCTGGAAGGGGAGGATGTCATATGACGCCCGCCCAGGACGGGAGATCCCATCTGCGGGCATCATATTACTATGGCTGGGATGTGAAGTGGTTAAAGCAGTATTAAACCCAAAAGCAAACCTTATATTGCAGCTTATCGATTTTTAGATGTGATGGCTGTATTGGTTTCCTTTTTTAGGCTTTTTTCCTTCTATTTGAATCTAGTGATCTGGCCAGTAGGTCTGTCGTTTTTCACAAGTTCAAGATCTCCATGGAGAATGTATCAGTTTACATGGATGTGAAAAAAAACACTTAACACTGTGAGGGTTTACCGAATTTCAGATGCTGTTGTAACAAGATAATCAATGTTATTCATTTAATCTGTCAGTAGTCATAAAGTTATGGCTGATCGGTTTATATAACCAACTACTCTAACTAGTATGTTTGTCATGTTAATATTTACTACTTTGATTAGGCACAGTCCTTTGAATGGGGAAATAACCTTACCACATAGGGGAAGATTATTTTTCTCTAAACGATTATATATATATATATATATATATATATATATATATATATATATATATATATATATATATATATATACCGTTGTAGAAAACAGTAATGTATAAGAAGCCTGGAGTGCTAATATAAATTAAAGTGGTGAGAAAGAGTTCCTAATGAAAGCCAAAGGTAGGGGAGGATTGTAGATATGAGGAGAATGGATAATATTACAATTTAGAAAATATAATGCCGAGGGGTCACCATAAGCATTCTAACACTATTAAGGAATGCAATAAGAAATGTAAGAGCGTGATTTGGGTAGGTAACAAAAATAGACCAGGGAGGCACATAGCGGATAAGAGTAAAAAAAAAAATCCCAAAAATATTTTAAATAAATCTGCTGGAGCAAATCCGTCCCATAAAGGATAGTCAGGGGAATTTGGTTACAAGTGACAGGGAGAAGGCAACTGTGTGTGTTAAATACATTCTTCCCCACAGTTTTTACTAAGTGAAAGGAGGGGTATAATAGACAAGACAGTATTGTTATGAACACAGCATGGACTGTTCCCTTATGACTAATGGAAGCCAGTGTTCAAAAAAAGATTTGAATAACAATGTGAATAAATCACCAGGACCAGATGGCTTACACCTAAGAGTCTCTGAAGAACTTAGCCAGGTTATTGCTAGATAAATATTGCTAATCTATAAAGACAACTTACAGACTGGAATGATACCAGCTGACTGGTGAAACACTAATGTAGTACCAATATTCAAAAAAAATACCAAGATACATACCTGGAAACTATAGGCCAGCCCTAACATCAATAGTATGTAAACTGTTTGAGGGGATAATAAGGGACTATATCCAAGAAATTGTTGAAAATAGTATCATTAGTAGTAACCAGCATGTTTTTTTTAAAGGATCATTCTTGCCAGATCAACCGTCTAACATTCTATGAGGGTGTAAGCTGTAATCTGGATAGAGGAGGCCTGTGGGCATGGTATATCTGGATTTCGCCAAAACATTTTATACAGTACCCTGTAAATGCCTATTTAACAAATTGAGGTCTGTTGGCAATAGTTGACAATAGTGTATGTACCTGGATAGGAAACTGGTTCCCAGAGCACATCCAAAGTGTGGTGATAAAGAGTATCTTCTGAATGCCCCAGGGCTCTGTTCTGGGACCAATTCTGTTTAACTTGTACATACATGATATAGAAATAGAGAGGGAGATGTACTGTATTTAAAATATAAGTAAACATAAAATGGTGGCTGCATTTGTTTTCTTTTCCAGTCTAGGTACTATTTCAGGAAGTAAAGAAAAGAACCTGTTGATCTTTCCAGAAATTCAGCGTCTTTGTAACTTTCTGTGCACTGAACTGAGATCTCAAACAATCTGCATTTTCCAAGTCATACAAATATCCACACACAAAATAATTTAAATACAAAGCGGAACTGATAAAGTCCACATTCCATTGCAGTAACTTCGGTCAGAAAGATATGATTCAAAGGCCAGGCTGCCTTGCCAAAGTACCGTAGTACCGCCCTAGCCCCTAAAAGGGCAATGAAAACATAAGCAGTGATGCGTCAGTCTGACCCATTGGAAGGAGGTCCCGGGCAGGGATCCCACCAAGGGGTCACCGTCAAGGGAGTATGTTCGGAACGAGCCCAGTGTGCATCAGAAATTGCCTCAATTTTAACTATGAACAGAGGGGATTAAGGAAAGGAAAAGAAAGTCAAAAGAGTACGGGGGGAGAGGGAGGTTGTACAAGGGGTGTCAGGGAACTACTCAGCAAAGGGGGGGGGGGAGAAGGTCAGCACCATCAACCAGGGGGATCCACATTCAAAGAGAGCCTTACCTTCCTCTGAATATATAAACACTCCATAAAGACCATGTTTTCGAATATACCTCTCGTTTTTGTTGTCAACACCAAATCCTCCATCTGGTTCAACTCCTCCTCCACCTTCCTTAAGCCCCATACACGCGCTCGGATTATCCGAGGACCAGGTCCGTCGGATCATGTCCGTCGTACTTTGTCCGATGTTGGTTTTGCGTACACACGGTCGGACAAAGTTGTCGGAAAATCCGATCATTCTGAACATGGTGACGTTTGTTGCCTACGACGGGACTACGTAGAGGCTAGTAGCCAATAGCTTTGGTCTTGTAATGTGATCTGAGCATGCGTAGCACTTTGTCCGTCGGACAACGCTACACACGATCGGATTTGGTGTGATCGGACCTTGTTGTCAAAAAATCTATCCAGCAGGAGATAGGACTTTGTCCGTCGGACAATCCGACGTACACTGTCCGATGGTGCCTACACACGGTCGGATTTTTCGACAACATTGTCTGATCGGACAGAATCCATGCGAAAATCCTACCGTGTGTATGGGGCTTTAGCCACAACCAAATCATTGGAGGCTGTGTCCGTTTCCAGGTAAGGGGGATACAGGATTTACTGACATTAAGAAGGTGACGTAAAATTGATTTCTTGTACACTGTAGTGGGGATGTTAGAGGCATTAAGCAGGAAAATGCAGAGTCATCAGGGATGTTGTAATCTGTAAATTTTTGCGATATGTTCTGGACCTCCTTCCAGAAACTCCCAAGTTTAGGACAAGACCGTAAGACATGCAGTACTGTCCCTCGTTCCCCCGACAACACCAACATCCATCAGAGGTGGTCAGGAAATATTGATGTAGAAGGGATGAGGTACGATACCACCGGGAAAGAATCTTAAAATTTGTCTCCTGTTTTTTTATACAGATCGAGGATTTTAGGGCAAAGTGAATTATATTAGTTTGTTGCATGTTCGTAAATGGTTGACCCAGGTCAGATTCCCACTTTAAGAAGGGCGTCCTCGGAGGGTGAGATCAACAGTGAGTACATCGTCGAGAGGGTATGCAGGCCTTGTTTTATGCAATATTCTTTAAGTGTGGTCATATGACAGCTAAAGTTGCCAGGGACAGACAACGACTGCAAGAAATGATGGACCTGTACCACTTTCCAGAAGTCAAGATGATAGGGACCTGCAAGGCTCATCAGGGTTTGTAGCATGGGCCAAGTACCTGAGGACAATAAATGGGAGGCTTGAATACGTCCCTACTCACATAATGAGTGGAATGAGCCTTCCCGAAGCCCTGGAACAAAGCGTGGATTGCCCATGATAGGGTACAGCCGGGATTCCACAGAAGATAATTTGGATGCAAAGAAGAGCCTGAAGCACACGTGTTGTGGGCCCAATGAGTGGGTGTTTTTTAAAAAGGGGGTGTAAGTCATAACACCATAGGGACCTGCGTAGCGAAAATCGGCACTGGGCTTGCTCCAGGCCTGGCCATAGTGGGTTGCCTGGTAGTACTTATAGAAGTCTGGAACAGCAAGGAAATGTTTGGGGAATGTCCATAGAATCTGACTAGTCCCAGGGCGTTTGTGTGCCCAAATTAAATTTGTGAAGAGGGAATGGACCTGCCTGAAATAACTCGCAGGTATAGTGATGGGTAAAACCTAATATATAGTGCAGTGCAACTGGCAACAAATTAACAAATACTCAAGTGAATGTGTCAATATAGAACAGTGTAACGTTAAGTCTTCAAAAGCAAAAAATAGCTACACACAAAAATAGATAACAGTGAAATTGGATCCAAACATAAAAAACAAGTGATGGCTCAGCAGTTGGAACGATATATGCTGATATTCAGAAAAAAAGCAAAGACGAAAAAAATGCTGTGATTCAGTAATGTTCAGTAATACAGCAGTGCTCATAAATATCCTCCACCAATAATTGGATGGCTGCTCACCTTATGCTTAGACCCCTGTTTCACCAGTGAGTCTAAGTAAGCAGTTCCCAAGTAGGGATGAATTTGGGTGAATACTTCAGCTCGTTTTTTTTGCCCGGTTCACGGGCTATACCTGGGGTTCCGGTTTTTAATTCATGTCGAGGCTTGGTTCCCATTTGGTTCTATTTAATGCGTGGCGCGTCAGCACGTCGCCCGTTCCCCAGACGATGTCATTTCTTTGATGAAACGTGCGTCGGGAGGAGTTTGGCGTGCTGACGTCACCGCGTACAGGGTCTCAGTGGACGGGCGTCCACATACAGCCGGCCGGCTAATTGATGCTTTTATTCTTCTAAGTTTGTAAGTATAATACTTTATATATTTTTAATAAAAACGTTAGACGGTATTATACTATGGATGGCTTCTCTTTTCTGGGTTTTATACCACTACCCCGGGAATCATCCGGCCTATGGTACCCTCTATGTTTGGTGGAGTGCGGATCCCTAGGAGCACCTACTTTGTCCTTGTGACAGAGTTCTGCGATTGGAATACTTTGTTACATCTCCTGCCATAAGGCCCCAATAAGCGTATTGTGCTTGCTAGTCGGTAAGCCTCCATTTGTTAAAGTGGTCGCATGCAGTGGTGGATCTTATTTAGAATCACTGTGTTTCTCTGTGTGGTCATCACGAAGGGAAGAATTTGATATTGATTTCTCTCCAGAGTTTTCATTCACTAAAGACTATTTTTTTAATTTATCTGAAATTACATCCTTCTCTCATGCATGCGATTTCATATATTTATTTATTTATTTTTCAATTTTATGTTTGTATTGTTTCACTGATTTGTTATTGTCACTATGATGAATTTTTATGAGTTTTGATTTTCACTTGGTTTAACCAATTGGCACTAAATTAATTGGCACTCATTTTGAATATATTTTTTTCAGCGCTGCTACAACTTTTTCCATTTTCCATTGTATGTATCGTACCTCTAGCAGCTGCTTTTGTAGTTTAATTTAGAGTTTTAGCGCTGTATTTATACACATTTAAATCTGAAGTAGCGGGGGAGGGACTGCCACTCCCATAGCTTCTGATTTGAAGGGGCATTTTTTTTTGTCAGAGAATAGGTGCAGATTCTCCACACCACCCCCCCCCCCTCGACCTCCCCAGCACAAAGCAAGGCCCATAAAGACATGGATGAGCAAGTTTGGGGTGTAGGAACTTGAGTTCTGACCCCAACCCGATAGAACACCTTTGGGATGAATTAGAGCGAAAACTGCGAGCCAGGCCTTCTCGTCCACCATAGTGCCTGACCTCACAAATGCACCTCTGGAAGAATGGTCAAACATTCCCATAGACTCACTCCTAAACCTTGTGGACAGCCTTCCCAGAAAAGTTGAAGCTGTTATAGCTGCAAAAGGAGGGACAACTCAATATTAAACCCTACAGACTAAGACTGGGATGCCGTTAAAGTTCATGTGCGTGTAAAGGCAGGCGTCTCAATATTTTTGGTAATATAGTGTGTGTGTATATATAGCAGATTTATGGGAGCCAGGGACCGGCGAACCAGTGGTGGCCAAAAATAGCAGAAAAGCCTGTGGAGGCTGCAGCGTCTGGGACTACTTGTGATGACTGGGCTGATACTGAGGGAATAAACATGAATATGTTGTTCCAGTTGGTGAGGAACTCGTCCCACATAGTTAAGTCCGCTATGGCTGCTGGGTCTTAGGACTTGGTCGGGGGCCCTGTACCCGGGCGAGAAAGACCAAGAGCCGTGAAATGAGCGACCGCCCCTGCGGAATAATTCTCAACGCAAAATTGAGCATCCCTATCAAGGACTACAGCTGTCTTTTAGTACAGCCCTATGACCTGGTAAAATTGGGAATGACTGACCTAACATGGCTAGTTTGTCAGCAGGCAGGCTAGCCTGCATAGCCTGTGTGTCCAGGATGATGCCTAAAAAGGTGCTGGAATGTGCCGGGCCTTCCACTTTATGTTCGGCTATAGGCACATTGAGATTGTTGAAGACCGCTCTTAGCTTGTCTAGATCTACTGGGGGTATGTCTAGCAGAAAGTCGTAAATATAATGGATAACCCTGTGGCACTGGGCCTGGTGTGACTGTGAAGGGGCGTCTTGTGGCTGCCTGAGAGCACCAATTTGTTGTGTGGGCAGAAGATTGGCAAATCACACAGGTGGGGAACGAAGACCAACAAAGTGGCAACAAAACAGTTGCGTGTCTGTTACGCTCCAGTCAGTACTGATCTGGAACTGGGCGAGTCTTGCCACTGCTTAGGCTGAAAATGGTTGATGGTAGTGGTAGAAGGCAAAAGCACCATATTTGTAAGCAAGATGTAACACTGCATGAAGGTATAAGTCCAGCTCCTCCCTCCTGCTGGGGGAGGCTGAACAAAAGGACGTCTCTGTACATCCCAAAGGTCAGGGTGAACGTGGTGACTGACAGCTTCCGACTGAGCCTGGTGTCATTCGACTTGACAAGCAATGAGACGTTCCCCTGGTGTACCTGCAGAACGAAAAGCTGTCATCAGGACCAAGACCGGGTCAGGGAGGGCAAATTTTCCAAAGTGTGACTCTGGTCTGGATGTCCAAACTGTTGCGGTTATGGACGAGACCAAAGAATGCAGCTGGGAAATGGCCGAGGAGATGGATTGCAGGTATGTCTGCTGGTGCTGGGCCAGAACAGCTCGGTCTTCCTGGCCGTAGAGGGAAAGGGAATATCCCTGCTTCTCAGCTCAGAAATGCGTTTGGGGATGGTCCACCCCTGAGGGACTGTACGCTGCCACGCTCTGAGCCCATGGAGCGTGACAGAGGGGCAGGTGTGAAGTGCTCGCTGCCGGCCTGCCACATGGATCCGGCTAGGTGGGGGTGCTTATGTTAAGAGGAGTCAAAGCTGTAGGATAGAGAGCGGAGTGGTAAAGAGAAAACTCAGAAAGGAGGAAAAAAGGGGAGAATAGGAAAAGGAATTTTAGGCATAGACAGGAGCTGACAGTGTTCTGTTGTAGCAGAACTATGTAGAGTGAGAATTTAGAAAACTCAGAAGAGTGTGAGGCGACCGAGGTAGGCCTGGAGGTGACTGGCCAGATAACCGATAGCTCAGGTGCCTGTTTGTGGCGAGCACAAACCTGAAGACCAGAACCCCAGGGCGTACTGGAGCGTGAAATTGAAGTCTGGTACGGCCTACGTAGGAATGTTGCGGTCTGTAGTGGGTGAAGTATGCTCAGTCTGCTAACACTTGCACTGCCAGCAAGCCTACTGTTAAGTGACCTTGTCTGCGAGGTGAAGAGTCACCCTTCGAAAAGAGTGTCATGTATAGACATATGTGACAGAAACTAACGCCTGGAGAGCACGTCCAACGATGTATGTGAAGTAACGATATAGTGAAAGGGTTTTGCAGAATGATGTGATAGAGAAACCCGTGAACTATGCACCTGATTGACGCTCTAGTAGTGAGGTCCTGGTTAGGATCGAACTCGGTCAACCAAGAACACCTGCAGTAGGGGTGTCAGAAGTGCAACAAGACTCCTTACTACCCTTTTTTTTTTTTTTATTATTTGTTTGTCCCCCTTGTATGCGACTGGCCCTGGTGATGATGCAATGATTGCGTTTTTTTGGGGGGGAAATACGTCCAACCTGGTACAGGATGAAACCTGAACTCGAGTGACCTGAGGGATAAAGACAGACCAAAAAGTGGCCCGTATGAATGTCACTGGAGACGAGCGGCCGATTAAGTACCACTAAAATGAAGTGTGGCTGTGTGCAGTGGCATAACTAGAACTTTCAGGGCCTCAGTGCAAGAAACCATGAAGGGCCCCCTGACCCCCAGCTGGGGCCCTTCCCTCCAAGCCTGGTGGCGGAAACGCCAAGGCCCGGTCGCAAGTGCGATATTTGTGACCCTGGTAGTTCTGCCACCACTGGCGTCTTTTTTTTTTTCTACCATTTATTTATATATTTTTTTACAATACTATTTTTTTAAATGTTTTAAGAGTTGGGGGGCTTTGGTGAGATATCAGGGGTCTAAGCAGACCTCTGATGTTTCACCTTTGAGACCGAGAAAAGAGATTGAGAACACCTCCGCCTCAGCTGCACAGAATGCATGGACAGGAATAGCTCTGTATAGAGCTGCCCCTTTATTTGCAAACGGAAGCATAGTAAATACAGTTTACTTTGTTTCAGTTATGAATGGACTGAGTCCGTGATCGGTATGGCTCACTGACTCTACATTCAGAAAAGGCTTCATCCTGACAGATACCCTGCAGCAGCTGACAGGAGAGCGGAGGGGGCAATTCTGCGGAGCTGTGGGGACAAGGGGAGGGACCAGGAGAGAGCAGGGGGCAGGAAAAAGATTGGGTAAATGGAGAACTAACCTCTCGTCGTTCTGTCATCTAAACTGTTTGTCTCAACCCAAAAGACTTTCTGGTTGTCTGTTGGCTTCCGTGGCCATCCCACCTACCTTGCCTCGTGAATACCATGAGTTTGCAGACGTATTTTGCAAGCAAAAGGCAGAGGTTTTACCTCCACATTGTTCTTTTGACTGCGCAATTAACTTGATTCCTGGAGCACCTCTTCCCAAAGGAAGGACCTATCCCCTTTGAACAAAAATCCATGGAGGAATACGTAAAAGACAACTTGGAAAGAGGTTTTATCCAACCCTCTTCTTCTCCAGTAGGGGCAGGTTTTTTCTTTGTTGAAAAAAAAGATGGGGGTTTTCTAGAACGTTTTCTCCAGCGGAGATGAATTACGATGTTGGGAATCGAGAACTACTGGCAATCAAATTGGCATTGTCTGAATGGCGACATCTTCTGGAAGGGGCTCCCAAGCCTTTTTCCATCCTCACGTTTGAACTCGCGTCAGGCTCGATGGGCTCTGTTTTTCTCCCATTTTAATTTTGTTCTTTCTTATGTTCCTGGGCATAAAAACAAAAAATCTCTTTCCAGACAGTTCACTACCTCTGATGAAGATCAACCTACCGAGCAGCATCTAATCCCATCTCACAAAATTGTCGCACAGATCTCTACGGTTCTTTCCCAACAGTTACAAGAAACCCAGAATCGTGTTCCCCCAAGGCTTGAAGATACCACCAGGTCGCCTGTTCGTAGCCCCTAGCCTCAGAAAACCTGTACTCCTCTGGGCACATGATGGTGTGTTATCCGGTCATCCTGGTGTCACCATCACTCTTAAGACCTTGCAGCGTCATGTCTGGTGGCCTCATATGAAAAGGGATGTTACTGACTATGTGTCTGCCTGTCCAACTTGTGCTGCTAATAAAGTACCCCACACATTGCCTACTGGACTGTTACAACCACTTCCGGCACCTCGCCAGCCTTGGACCCATTTTACTATGGACTTCATTACAGACTTACCCAAGTCCAAGGGCATGACTGCTACATGGGTCATAGTGGATCGCTTTTCCAAAATGTCACATTTTGTGACGCTCCCTGGATTACCTACAGCAGAAGCACTGTCTACCCTCTTCCTTTCCCATATTGTGAGATTTCATGGCATACCTACCAATGTCATTTCAGACCGCGGATCCCAGTTTGTTTCCCAATTCTGGAGAGCGTTCTGCAAGAAACTGGGAGTAACGCTCTCACTCTCTACCTCACATCACACTCAAACAGATGGTCAAACCGAACGCATGAACCAGACCCTGGAATCCTATCTTTGACATTATGTCAGTGCCTTACACTCCAACTGGTCTGAGTATTTGCCTTTGGCTGAGTTTGCCATTAATTCCCGCTGGCACAGTGCTCTTCATACTTCATACCACACCATTCTACGCAGCTCCAGGCTATCACCCTCAGACTTTTCCCCTACTTTAGCCTTCTTCTGGTGTACCGGCAGATCAGCGGGTGTAGCCAAATAGTTTCAACTGGCTACACATAAAGTCAAGTTAGGCAGGCCATATACGGTGCGAAATTTGCACAATTCCCCCATCAACACAGACTGTGCTGACAGGTGAATCCCTCCTGCCGAGCAATATACTCTGCTCTTGGCAGGTGGGGGTGACTTCTGAAGGCAATTGGTTCCACTAGATTTTAGTTAGGGGTATCAGAGTAAAGGGGGCTGCGTACAAATGCACGCCACACTTTTCACATATTTATTTGTAAAAAATTATGAAAAACATTTCTCATTTTCCTTCCACTTCACAATTATTTGCCACTTTTGTATAGGTCTATCACATAAAATTCCAATAAAATAAATTTATGTTTTTGGTTGTACCATTACAAAATGTGAAAAATGTCAAGGGCTATGAATACTTATTCAAGGCACTGTATATAAGAGAATACATAAATGTGATAAAATTTATAAGAAAAATTAATATGCTGGCTTGATGAGTCACACCGTAATACAAGGACAAGTAAAGATGCTGTCACACATATACTAACATTTAGCAGTCTAACTCATGCTGCACATCAAGGTTATTACCTTAGAGGGATTCTGTAATCAGATAATCATATTTATAATTCATACACAGCCTGATACGTGTTTTAGAAGCACTCTTGCTGTGAAATACTTCACAATAGTAAAAAAATAACTGTATCTAACCATGTACAAAGTTGTCATCCAACATTGCAATGTGTGTCCCATTGGAACCAGTGATTTGATCTAAGCTCTAAAAAGCTGGACATTTTATGTCTGATGTTCAATAATAATGTGCGTTAATGAGAGGATAAGCCTCCCAGTTATTGACCACAGTTTACTCACTGTGTTCCTTCCAATATTTGTGATATTAAAAAAAAAAGCATAACCTAAGATAAGGCAAACTCTATTTTGACTGTTGATAATAATATACATTTAATTACACAAATCTACCACAAGCCCATAGCCAACTGTGTTTATGGAAATTACTTGTGAAATTAAGCTTACAAGTATTTCCCTAACACAAGATTCTGGGACAATTTTCTTTGTGAGAGGAGGGGATATGGGAGGGGAGGAGGTAGAATGGAGGGATATATAGAGGTAGGGGTTCTCCAGACCAGAGGTAAGAGTAGGGAGGGCCAAGGAAAGAGTGGAGGATGGTGGGTACGGGAGGGGTTTATGTGAGTTGGGGGGCAGGCCTTATGGGGGTGTAGTGGGATGGGGTTAGCAAGAAAGAAGAGTAGAGATGAGGATAACCGAAATTAATGCAATATAAGATCAGCAAAGGCAAGCAGTAGAATTGGTCAGGTTGGGGGAACAGGGTTCCTTTTGATACACGAGAGTGGGAATGGATTTTTAGTCAAGTTGTTTCTGATATCAGAATTGTCACTTCATCTGAAACAATGAAGTCATTACAGTAGAACCAACTTTTATAGAATATATCATGCTTGTTTTGTGAGGACAAGACCAGGTATTCCATCTTCCAACTCTCCTCCAGCTTGAATATCCACATGGAGATCAATGGTGGGCAAGGGCCTTTTCACTGTAATGGAATCCAGGCTTTTGCAGCATTAAGAAGATGCTGCAGAATGGAAAGTGAAAGAAAAAAAAAAAGGAATGATCATTCAGGATTTTAAAGTCTGTAAACTCCTGTGAGTTTGTTCTCCCTCTGAAGAAGGCTGTCCATTTTGGGCAAGACCAGAATATGTGGAGAATAGTTACGTGAGCATTTTGACATCTTTGGGAGGGGAACTGTTGAGCATATACTCTTACTAGGCTTTAACAAGCGGTTTCAGAGATGTGTCCTGTTTCTGCAAGATAGAACACATGGCCATGACAGATTTTTCTTGGCTTTGTCCTTTTTTTCAATTAGATATTTTTTATTAATTTTTCATTATACAACAGCAATACAAAAACATATAAAACGTTTCCATTCAATATCTCCACCCAACAAAATCACTCACATTAAAAAAAAAACAATGTTTAAATGTCCATTCCTCACGTCTTAAATTAAGGTTAATCATTTTGAACCATTGATCTATTGTTGGCGGGTAGTTTGATATCCATTTTTGTAATCTAAGTTTACGAGCCATATACATAGTTCTCAGCCACATCACATGCATTTCAACTGGGAGAGTATCTTCCGGTACAATCCCTAACAATGCTATTTTTGGATCAGAGTGAACCTGCATAGTGCACAAAGTGTTTAAAGTATCAAATACAAGCTCCCAGTAGTGATGCAGTTTAGGACATCGCCGCAGCATATGAATAAGTGTACCTGTATCAGTTTTACACCTTGGCAATTTGGTGTAATTGCTTTCCCCCCAGGAGTCCAACTTTAACGGAGTATAATGCACTCTATGAATGATAAATAACTGAGTCAAACACTGTGAGGAGGATAGGGATACCTCAAATAAATTCTTCAGAGCGTGTTCCCATTCCTTATCACTGAGTGTCTCCTTTGCTACCCTCTTGTGGATTAGTTCTAACTATCCTTTGTAGAGAAGAATATATACTCCCTATGAGTCCCTGTTTAGAGCTTGTATAACCTCGTCATCATAAAGTTGATAAACAATGCCAGCCTTTTTCCATAACTCAAAGTTCTCAAGCCTTGCCACCTCAGGCAATTGTAGATTATTCCATATAGGCATACTGTATATTGAGTATAAACCTCATAGTGAGTATCTTATTGAATAGTAGTCCATATTTTATGACTCAAATAAAATTTGGGGTAACTTACTGTAAAAGTGATAATCTACTATTAACTGCACCGGTGGATCTCTCAGAAATTGAGAAAATATTATTTGCTGTATGGGATCCTCACAATCTATAACATTCCATCCAGGTAATTGCTGGAGTTGGGATGCCAGATAATACAATCTGGCATTAGGAACTGCCAAGCCTCCTTCATCCTTTGGCATCTGCAAGATTTCCAATCTAATCCAGTGATGTTTGTATCTCCAAATAAGATCTCTGAACAAGGTATGTATTTGTTTAAATAAAATCCTGGGGAAGCCATACAGGACAATTATATAACAAATATAGTAATTGTGACAACCATATCATTTTTATCAAATTAGCTATTATTATTATGGCAGCTTACTCCAAATTTTCCCCACTTGCTTAAAACACCTAAATAATGGGACTAAGTTCCTCTCCATGTGCTCACTTGTGATGTAACTTGTATGCCCAAATATTTAAGTGTAGAAACTACAACTATTTGAGAAACAGAAGTTGGCAGGTTGCTCACCAGGGGGTCCACAGACAAAATAACTGACTTATCCCAGTTTATTGTAAAACCTGAAAAAGAGCCATATGTATTAATTAAAGACATCACTGCCTTCAAAGAGGACGAAGTGTCTCCCAAAAATAAAAGTGTCATCAGCATATAAGGCAATCTTATCCTCTCCTAAGAGTCTACGAAACCCAATAATATTCGATGATTGTCAGACAGATGCAGCCAATGGTTCAAGGGTCAAAGCAAAAAGTAAAAGGTTATAATGGGCATCCCTGTCTTGTTCCTCGTTGCAATGAAAAAGGTGCTACCTGTACCTATGTACCTACCTGTACCTATGCTCCAGGTCAGGGTAAAGAAGATGTATCCATCTTATAAACTGAAATCCAAAACCACATTTTTCTAAACAATATCATAAATAAATCCCATTCTATACTATCAAATGCTTTTGCCGCATCAAGCGACAAGATAGCTCTATTACCCAGGTTTTCAGACGGGACCTGCAAATTAAGGCTTTGTCCTTAGAGGTAGAGAAGTCGATACATAATGGGATAACCACCATTGCTCAGCATACAGCTAAAGTTGTATCATAGATAAAACAAGAGCAGAGTTGACATTTTGCTTGTGTGTGGGATTAAACTGGAATATGTTCATGTGTCTGATCTGTAAAGAGTCATGCAATTTAGAAATCTGGGCAATCGTGGCAATCTAGACCACAGATTCATATAATCAGGACAATAAAAAATTACTGTTGACTGGTTTGCCTGCTTTTTAAACTGATTCAAATTGAGCAGAAGACATTTACCAACTGAAAAAAAAATTTGATTTCAGTTCAGAGAAATAAAAGTAAATATATGTAGACAGGAGTCCACCGCTATACAAACGTTATTGGTATAGTATTGTTAAATTCCTAGACAGTTACACTATATTGATTTATGTGTTATTCCTTTAAACTCAAATATGTACTGAGCACATAAATGGTATCTTTACTACGTGAACTTGCATTAACTTTACCACCTCTGTGATACTGGCAATATGCCTTGAAGATATACATTTTTAGAAGTATATAAAATAATTAAACAAAGTGCTTTGTCAGCTGTCTATGCTGTTTATCAGTAAAGGATAATTAGCACATACTCCGACACCTTTCTGAAGAGTCTAAACGCTTCTTCCTGTTACATTTATCCCCAAGTAACAAAGTGTTTTCTTTCCTCCTTCTTTACCTTTTACATTTCAAAATCTGTTTAGTAACAACTCCCCTGATATATCATATCCATAGAAACAGAGAAATATAGTGCATTTTTGATAAGTACATATGGCTGGTAAATAGCTGCAGGATTGCTCTCCCGAAAGACTCATTACTGCATCCAATGCTGGTGACCCTTTGACAGCTTTATAACAGATCTCATTAAGGCTTTCTGTATCCAAACGGTCTGGTTTATTTTTACTTTCACATGTACTCTGTGAGTAAGACTAAGCAGTAAACAGAAGTAATATTCGTATGTATTCCTCAGCCTGGCTTGTAGGAGACAGGTGACTGATATCTACTTTCTACCATCTGCTACTAATAAACTCAAGTCTGAAACCCTGTTGGGCTGGAGAGGCCTGGGCTGTGTACACTTTGGCCTGCGTGGGTATGGTAATCTAGTTGCATAGTGACACACTTCTGTAGCTCTGTCTACATAAATGTTAATTTTGTCACATCGTTGCAGAGAAATGCTTATCCTGCTGCTATTTGGGAAAGAAAATCATGCAGGCTACTGATAATGAAAGGACAAGAGAGATGTTTCAATGAGATTCTGTCCTGCTGTTTTGTCAAGGCTTTAACCCATTCTGTGCTGACTGGCCTGGCCTGGCTGTGTCTCAGCCTTATTTAAAGGATCTCCCTTGCAGTGAGAGGGTTACAAGCAATCTCATTATGAAGACGTTCACAGGTCACATCATAATGTAGCTTGTGTTGATTTGACACATAATTATGGTGAATAAATTACCGCATTGGCAGGCAATTCCAACACCAGGGCTATGAGCGGAACGTCGGCAATGAATCCACCAGCATGCTGAAGATCATCTCTTTATGGGCCATTAGTTGTTTGCTCTATTAAATCTGTATGTGACTTTAAGTTGAAGGATGCCAATTACATGGTGTTGGCTTTATAGAGCATTTTCCGCTTTCAGTGCTGGCATGTGGGATACTGGTTAAACAGCAATTCTGGTTACTCAGAAAATAACAATACTTAGTCAGATCTGCCTAGAAGATTAATGGATGAGATATACAAATATTTCACACTGGTCACCAAGGTTTTACCAATTTTATGAAGTGAACCCCTGAAGGATCTGCTGATGTATGGGCCCTCTAATTCCGGATGGCAACAAATCTTCTGGCAATACCACTCCCCTTGACACACCAAGGCTAAAGAAGGTGGGTTTATTCGGGAAATACACTCAACAAGGCAACAAAACTGAATATAAATATCAATAAATTATAACAGATAAGAAATTTGTACAACACCACAAACAATAAGAGAGCCAAGTGTCTTTGCACCTGAACCCTGAATCTATTGAGGTCCTAACTAAAGGGGAAGAACTGGAAAGGGTTATTCAGTCTCTCCAAACCCCTCCCACAGGCCAGTATATTTTTAATCATTGGGGCTCAAAGTTCCTGCATTGGAGTGCTCAGATTAAAGTGGATCCCATGGTACAGGATGTAAGTACCCAAATGATATCACAAATTAGGGGTGACAAGAAGCGGGTAAGGAAGTTGTAGTCTGGGGTCTCTCACCATTAAACAGTTTGTGATTAAGTCTCCTTCTGCTCTCTGGCATCTGAAAGCAGTGGTATTGGTGGAGACTCAGGACCAGGTAGTGGTGATTGCTCATGGAACCAATGATTCCCCCTTTATCCAGCTTATTGACAGCTGATCCCTCTGTGCAGATGTGGCAGTCCAGTCTCTCTCTGACCTTGCAGCAAACACTATATGTGCAATTCTCTCCAGTGGTCCTCTTTCCCTTTCCTCACAAGACTGCCCCAAGCCCGGGTTTCTCTCTCCTTTTTCCATTCCTTGGCCAGTGGGCAGGTTCCTCCTCTGGTTCTCTCTGCAGCTAACACAGTCCTGCCAAAAGTGTCCTGTGGCCATCTCTCTCTCGCTCTCTTGCACGCTCTCTCTCCTCCTCCTTTCCCTCAACAGCCACTCATTTGCTCACTGGGGGTCAGGGAGAGGGAAAGAAACCTGTGTGTGGGCAGCTACAGTGTTACAGCCTGGTTCGTGTTGCTGCTTGGCAGTAATCACAGCCTGGGCCGGGCAGCTGTGGACCAGGTCCACATCTATATATAGCATGCTTTGTTGTCTTACTGTCATGGTTTGAGTCCTAACATGGTTTAAAAGGACACTGTCAGATTAGGTGTTGGGAATTTGCCATTGCTGGCTTGTTTGTGAAGCTGGAACCATCATATCTTACCCACGTCACTGAGACTCTGACCAGAAGCAAGCATGTGCATATCAAATGTCAAAACACATTGTTGACTACGTGCTTGTCCTGGGACCATGACCCGTTTACTAGTAAATGAGTAGAGATGACTTTCCGAAGGGCTTGCACCTTCAAAAACAAGTCAACAGTGATTTATACTTCTACCCTAATCCTGTCCAGGAGTGTGCCTACATACAGGGGTGAATCCATAGGAACCTGCAAGGGAATGGAGCCATCCTAAAACAGAAAAGGTAATGCAGTGATCAAGGCAGCAGCTTAAACTGGAGATAAAGCTGGCCAGGCCATACACTGATCAGAATTTGGCTGGTTCAGCAGGGGTTGGATGAATTTCAGTGTGTGGTTTTCCACGATCGACATAAGTCAATTGTTTGATCGGCTGCAGCCACTGATCAGTGTATTCTGACATCTGCAGGTCCAGCTTTCAGAATACAATATGCCGGCGGGTGTTTCCTCTACCCATCTGATTTGCTGGGAGAATGAAAAAAACTAAGGCTGGATACACACTAGAGGTTTTCTTTGTTTACCCAGCATGCACAACGAAACAAACTGAAAGATTGCTATACTAACACAAGTGAATGATCTCTCTTGCTGTGCCTTTGTGTTCTGACAGGGGGACCCCCCCCCTACTAATCGGCACTGGCAGCCATTGGCTTTCAGAGCGGGTTGGATGCTGGTTTTCCAGGTTTGCACGTAACACTGGCTTCTGTGGAACAGACAGCTGTACACACAAGCCAAAAGTTGGCTGGTTCCTGCCAAAACAATTGTTTTCAGCCCGTGTGTACCCAGCTCAACAGTGTATGGCCAGCTAAAGGCAAGGATTAAAAGATAAAAAGGCTAAATAATAAGTCTTTAAAATCAGCTGCTGAAATTGTTTAAAACAATTGAGTGTTTAATGTCACTTTAAACAACCTCATTGCATTGCCCTGTGTGGGCAAAGAAAAAGGTTGTTTCAGCTGTGTACAGAATGGGGTTTAGTAACATCTTTACAGCAGAATAGGGACTGCCAGTCTGAAGATGTACATATTGGCTAATTATTTGATATTCAATATTGAAAATGCATGAAATAACATTTCTGACTCCAGGCTTTTTATTCAAAGTATACAGTATTACATTTCAAGCACATAAACGCATACATGTTTTCTCTTGAATAACTCCATTCTTTTGACAAACATGATAATAACTCGGCTTGAGTAGAGAGAGTTCGCCGGCTGTTGCTGTCCCAGGCTGAATGCATTTGGTATCACTCCGCTTGGGACAGGAGTCGGTGCTATACAGGAAGCATTGGCAAATGCAACACTGCTCCCTCCACAGCCACTTGCTTCCTCTCCCGCTGGCTTCATTTAAAACACTGATGCTCTGGGATGGTGGGTCGGCAACCCACGATCTGGGCTTGAGAACCTGCTATCCCAAAGCAGGAGGTCGCGGGCCACATCAAAAGTCTCCGCGGGCCACATGTGGCCCCCGGGCCACTTGTTGGGCACCCCTGATCTACAGTGTGAAACTGCACAGGTGATCAAATCATAGCAGAAACACACAGAGGCAGCATACCAGGGTGTTAATGCGGAGCATATACCTGTGATGTTAGCACACAGCACTTCGGGAAACTGCTGCAAGCTGCCTACAGAGAAATCACTACATCGACAGCACTGACCGCCAAATGAATTTCTCCACTAAAATGATGCCACCACAGCCTGCAGCGCCCATGCACTGGGCCCCTGGGCAGGAGCAACCCAGGGATGCCCAGCTGGAAGAGAAAGCACTGGCTTGGAACGCAAATGCGCTCCAGCTGCCAAAGCCTGGAAGACAATAGAGCCAGAGAAGAAACACACAAACAGAAACACACAAACTGCTGCCATGGAATATATAATATAAAAGTATACATCACCGCACACGGCAACTTCAATCCTGCTTCCACGATCAGACCGGGCCAGGTAAGTTGATCACACTGGGCTTGGGGCAGATAGGGCCACACGCTAATAGCTGGGCTATCTGGCCATTGTGCCACATGCCTGCTAATGGCCAAGCTTTAGCTCTTCCAATGCCTCCATCCCTTGCCCACTCCATACCCTGCTAACAGCCAAGGCTTATCGGAGTATCGCGACCTGTCTTCCCAGTGCTCGCCACCTGCCAGTCTTGATTGCGGAGAGAAATACTTCAGGTAGACGAATAACCAAACTGGTCCTTAGGAGGAGGACAAAAAAGGAACATGGCCACTGGCTTGGAACAAAGATTTATGGGAGAGGGGTCCTATAGGGGAGGAGTGGAGGCGGGGTTAACCCACACATATGCTGCCATGGAGTCTGTCAGGAAACTCTGTTATTGCTGATGCATTGTTTACTGGTTACAGTTAATAGAGCAGAAGGAATTTTAACTATGTAATCGAACAGAGCTTTAACAAAAGTCAGAATTCTTTTGGTTCTATATCTAGTTGATCTAAATTTGACATGGTTTGTGCAACCAATTTTAATTGTATGGAAAAACAGAAATCCTTTTTTTATGGTCTTCTTGCTTGTTCCATCATAATCCCATCTTTTTGTCATTATACTAAATTATACTAAGTCAGTGATGGTGAAGCCAGAGTGCCCAAACTGCGACACAAAACCAACTTATTTTCTTTCAAAGTGCCAACGCCCGTAGCGACACCCACAGCTGGCACTACAGGGGCGGTATCCTCGCAGACGTTCTGTCCCCTGGCTCACAGTGTGCCGCTACAGTCTCTCTCCCTTTCAGCAATAATCTCTCTCTCTCTTGTGATGCTGGGCTGAACATTAAAATGGACCCTAATATACAAAAAGACAGAGAGGGTCCACTAGGTAATACAGCACCTCATCCCTTGGTGTGAGAATATCAACAAAGAGGGGATGGTGGACTAGGGATTATAGCGGTGCAAGAATAATGTGGAGGAGTCGGGGGTAACTCACAGTTCAATGCTCGTAATGCTTGTTAATTGATAAAATGGTTTTTATTACATATAGAAAATTACATCAACACACAAAAAAATAAGAAGAAAAATATATATAAGGAAAAATTTTTTTTGACAATGGATTTTTAGCAAGACTCGATCATGAAAATCATGACAGACAAAGATTAAAATCTCATTTGAAGCAGCATATGGTCATTAATATAGAAGACAATACAGAGTTATCAGTTGGTTCGAGTTATGCACATGAAGTTAGAAGTGCAATTTCAAATTTACTGTAGATAGGGTGACCTGAGATAGACTCGGTGAGTCTTAGTAGACAGTTCCGACATGTTTCGCCATAACAATGGCTTCCTCAGGGTGCGTCTACTTAGCGTAATTAGTATATCTAGTAAAGAAAGCATCATAATTAATTCAATTTAATAGTACATAGGTTCAAAAAATAAGCCCCTATAGAGACAAATAGAAAGAGAAGATTTCTCATGGGAATAACCCGGGAGGGTTCCACTAAATGCCAATCCAGAGGAGGTGCCTTGGCCCCTCCTACCCTGGTGGAGAAGAGAAGGGAAAGGTCCCCCTTAATGTCATCCAAAGCTTACCCAAGTCGGTGTGTAGGTCAGACTCGGCCCCAGCCGTGAGGCAAGGCAGTCATACAGGGTGCCAAAATTGCTTAGCAGAAGGCGGGTAGAACCAGGTCAAACATTGGATATTTTATCTGGTTAGAGAAGGAAAAAAGGTGTTTCAAAAAAATAAATAAATGGTAAAGAAGTAATTTTAGTAGTGTTGTAAGTCCATGAAAAAGTTGGTTCATGGACATGACGCCATACACTACATAGGGGACAATGTCTCAAATATTTACTTACTTGGATAGATTGAAAAATACTGTTAAAAGGATGTAATGAGGGAACCAAAGGGTTCTGGAAAATAACCAAATAATAGACGGGAGGCACCTGGGAAGACATTAAATAAGCGGAAAGTTGCAGTATTATACAGGGTATGA
This sequence comes from Lithobates sylvaticus, assembly GCA_028564925.1. NCBI lineage: Eukaryota > Metazoa > Chordata > Amphibia > Anura > Ranidae > Lithobates > Lithobates sylvaticus. The sequence continues at coordinate 69,711,059 of CM053033.1, read as the reverse complement.
ATCAGAAGGAAAGGAGAAATAAATTAAGTATGGTTACGGACAGTGATGATCCAATACCTGTGTTAGAATATAAGGTAAGGAACCAGTTCTGCCTATAATAGGCAATTATGGGCACCCTTAAAGAAAGGGGGAGAGGGAGATGTCCAGACAGTCAGGGGTCTGCAAAAAGTTGAAGAAATTATTAAAACAGTCCACTTAGATAGAGGTAAATTGAAGATGATGCCAAAAAGGGAATGGCGAGGAGATTGAGTAGCTTACTTGAATGCAGACAGGTGCGATACGTCAGGTGCCTCCAGAGTCCTGTGATGGACTGAGATAACAGGCTGGTTTTTATACCTGCCTTCCAGATCGAGGAGGCGTGGAGACCGCCCCTCGATCAGCGGACAAAGGAGCCTATGCGCATGCGCACATCACGCCTCCGCCGGGAGCCTACAATGACCATAGTTCCCGGCGGCCGGCGTGTATAGTGCGGGATGACGTCATCGCCGTATTCCGGCGAGTGGATGGCAGAGGCTAGGGATGGGCGGGTTTGTTAGGTCCGCCCTCGGGTGTCCATACTAAGCAGAGGGGCATTCCCAAAGAGACATGCCCGCCCCCAGGGCTGCGGCCGAGTCTTGACAACCGAACGATGGTGGAGGGGTGCTTGGGAGGAGGAAAAAAAGGGGGGGAAAAAAGAGGCAAGATGGAACAAAACCAAGAGGGCTGTATATAAAAGGCAATCCAGCGGATTAAGAGAAAGGGGATATCCCTCCCAGTCGTAAACTCCGATTAAAGGCAATTGATACCAAGTAATTAAAGTTTAGACATGTTTGGGTCATAGCTATTTAGAGACCTATAAAGGATTAATAGGGGCAGAAAAAGTTTGGACAAAATTGCAAGAATGGATTTAGACATATCAGGCCAAATTAAAGTTGGTCAAGCGTCTATTAAAGAGGTTTAAATTGAGCAAAGCAGGGGCAGTTTAGCGAGGGAAATTAATACACAGTCGAAATTCAATTCCCATACAGTGTAATTAGTAAAGTTTAACATAGTTTCAAATTAATTTCCATATGTGTTAGGAGACATAATGACTTATTTTAATGAGACAAAAAAACATATTGCAAAAAACAGTAGAAAATAGCGGAGCAGGCTTTAGCGCATGGTGGTCATGACCTCTGCGGGCGAGACCCTGATGGAGGGATAAAGACATTTTTTCAAAAAAATGTCTTTAAATTGGGAACAAAGGTAAAATTAAAAATAAATGTTAAAGAAAGGATTTGAAACTGATATACTCGTTCATACCCGGGTATCTGGTGGCATCTAAGGTGTATATCCACCTAGTTTCAAGTTGAAGAAGGCGGTTGTCAATGTCCCCTCCGCGTATATTGAGGGGTAGATGTTCAAGGGCAGAGAATAAAATTGCAGTGGAGTCAAAATTGTGTTTTTGGGCTACATGGCGATTAATTGCTGTTGAAATTTTCTTTTTAGATAAAGGTTTAATGTGATCCTGTATGCGGATGGAAAAGGCTCTCTTTGTTTTTCCCACATAGAAGCATCCACAGCGACAGGTGGCTAAATAGATGACTCCTACGGTGTTACAAGTAACCCGATGTTTGGGCTTGTATAGATTCCCATTTGGTAATAGGGTGCTATTAGAGTTAGACAGGAATGTACAGGAGTCACAGTGACCACAAGAAAAAGTACCAGATTGGTCCATTTTTTTTGTGTCATCTGGGGCGTAAAAGTGACTGGAGGTTAATTTGTCACTGAGGGATAATGGTCGCCGGTAGGTGATTTCTGGATATGTTTTTACATACTGTCCTACTATCGGATCCGATGATAGTAAGGGCCAGAATGTGTTTATGGTATTCCTGACCTGGGCAGATTGATTTGAGTATTGAGTAATAAGACGTACAGGTTGATTTAGTTGAAGATTTTTGTCTCTAAAGATTAGTTCCTTTCGTTCCAAGCGTTTAACTCTATTAAATGATTGTTTAAGTAAATTATGGCTGTAGCCTCTTGATTTCAATCTTCGATATAGTTCATAGGATGCTTGGTAAAAGTCTTTATCATTGGTGCAATTTCTTCTTATTCGTAAATATTGACTGTACGGTATACTTTTTAAAAGATTTTTGGGATGAGAGCTAGATGCATGCAATATGGTATTGCCAGCCGAGGCTTTTCTGTATAGTGAAGAATATAGTTTGCCTTCATTATCAATGGTTATAGTGAGATCGAGAAAGGTGATCATTTGCTGGCTATACTCCAGAGAAAATTTAAGATTGTATGTATTAGTAGAAATTTTGTCAAAAAAACGTTGTAAATCTGGGTAGGTGCCAGTCCAGAAGATTAAAATATCATCGATATATCTCATCCAGGAGAGGATGTGCTGGGTAAAGCACCTCATCTCCGGGTCCGAGAAAATATCCTTTTCCCACCTCCCCAGATACAGATTGGCGTAGGAAGGGGCACATTTAGTGCCCATTGCTACGCCCTGTATCTGGAGGTAGTGGGAAGGTCCAAAGGTGAAATAATTTTTGGTTAGGATGAACTTAAGCAGGGATAAAACAAAACTGTTATATTGTGCGTTAGGGCCAAGGCATTCTAGTTGTTTTGCTACAACTTCCACACCTCTTTCATGAGGTATGGCATTATAGAGGCATTCGACATCTAGCGCAACAAGATATGAATTTTTGGGTAGCTGTTGATTTTCAAGGACACGTAATAGGTGGATAGTGTCCTTGATATAGGAAGGGAGTGCAGACACCAATGGGGCAAGATGTTTGTCTACGAGCTCACTGGCTTTCTCAGTAAGACCTTCACAACCTGAAACGATAGGCCTGCCCGGAGGTTTTTTTAAAGATTTGTGAAGTTTAGGGAGAGAATAGAAAGTTGGGGTTTTGGGTTGAGTTACGTGTAAGAATTTCCAAGTGTTGGTGTCTATTGTTCCCTTTTTGGTTGCATGAAAAATTAGATTTTGATAGTCTAAAATATAGGATTTAATTCTGGTAGGACAGATAGGTCTGTACCAGTCGTGGTTGTCAAGGATGTCGTGGCACATATTCATGTAAGCCAGGACATCCATGACAACCACGTTTCCTCCTTTGTCGGAGGGTTTAATGACTATATCTCGATTAGACTGGAGGGATTTAAGGGCTCTCTGTTGTGCCTTTGTGAGGTTTGACATGCCTGATTCTTCCAGCTTAAGTTTTTTTAGTTCCTTAGTGGTTTGTTCCACAAAAGCCCAAATGGAGGGATTCGTGGTAAGTGAGGGGAAATTTTTGGATTTGGGTTTAAAGGGAGTCGGGCATGGAGCTATAGAAGCCGAAGTAGTGGTTTCATTTTGTGTATTATCTAGAAAATCGTCATCAGTTGGATCTGCTTCGTCTAGGAGGGTCATTAAGTCCTCTAGGGCTTGAATTTCTGCTAGAGTGGGAATAGTGTAGTCTGTGTTGGCCATCTGGGTAGATGTGGTTTTTGAATGATAAATTGTTTTGTACAGTAGTTTTCTCGCAAAGAGATGAAGATCTTTCACTAGTTGAAAGCAGTCAAAATCTGTAGAGGGACAGAAAGTGAGACCTAATTGTAGAACTTGGATCTGGGGTGGTGTTAGAGGGGTAGATGAAAGGTTAACAACATCAAGATTAGTTGTTACCATCGGTTCTTTGGTGAAATGTGAAGTTATGTCGGTGTTGATGGTGGGTCTTGATTCTGGCCTAAAAAAATAGGTGCCAATTTTAGTTCCTGAGAAGGTATAGGGAACATGGTAGGTAGGCAAGGTTCACTAGCTCTTCTAATAGGCGATGCGAGTGCAGGGGTTGAAAAATTGGAAGAATCCAAGGCACACATATGTGTGGTTGGAAGGGGTACATTAGAGGAGGATGGTTGGTTTTTAAGATAAGGGGTGGAGATATTGGAAGTTTTTGAACGAATACTGGAGGGTCTAGTTAAGGTACTAGTACTTAAAGCTCGTTTAATTAGCTCTGTAGATGGAATATGTTGATCATTCTTTCGTTTTTTTGTGATAGGGTCCTGAGAAAGTTCGTGGTAGGTTGTACTCGAGCTGAAGGAATTGGACGAGGTACTAGATGGGTCAGTGTTATTTTTAGCTGGTTGAAAGTTAGATGATTTCGTCGGTGCTCTAGGAAAAGTGGGATTGTCCCATTTATAGGCATAGCCATTTTGATGAGCCGATTTGTCTCTTATGAATTTATTTTCTTTATTACTGATGATATTTAAGGTATATTCCTCAATGTGTGCCCGTAGGTTTTTATCCTTTTGGGCAAAACGGGGGGACGATATAGATGTAATATGGTTTTCATACCACTCAGAAACCGAGGTATCAAGTTGATCAAGTTCATAATCATACTGTTTACATAATATGGATATCATGCCAAATGAACAAGTTTGAAGATTAAATTCCCAAGAGGATTTGAGAAGGTCATTAACTTTTTTGACATTAGGAAAAATTTGGATTCGTAGTCCCCAAGGGACAATTTGATGTTCAACATATTTTTCAAAGTAAGTTTTATGCCAATATATTCGTACCTTCTTTTCCAAGAGACGTTGAAGTCGCATAAAGTCGCGATCAAGGTCGGCATCGGAGATGTTGGTGGTATTTTGGGATTGTTGTATTTTGGTCATCAATCCCTTCCATGCCTCCCCGGTGAGGTCAACCATCATGCGCCAAAGCGTTAATATGCTCTCAATGATAAACAGATATTTGTTATCAATTTTGTAAACAAGTAATTAACAATTCATTATAATGTATTTCTTGTATTTTTACCTGGAGTGGGTATTTTTTAAGAGGAGCATTGAACTGTGTGTATCCCCAGAAAAAGAAAATTTGAATATGATAGAATTATTCAAGGACCATCTGTCAAGGACTGGTGTATTGAAACACCTGGGACAGAAAGTAATATACAAAAAGACAGAGAGGGTCCACTAGGTAATACAGCACCTCATCCCTTGGTGTGAGAATATCAACAAAGAGGGGATGGTGGACTAGGGATTATAGCGGTGCAAGAATAATGTGGAGGAGTCGGGGGTAACTCACAGTTCAATGCTCGTAATGCTTGTTAATTGATAAAATGTTTTTTATTACATATAGAAAATTACATCAACACACAAAAAAATAAGAAGAAAAATATATATAAGGAAAAATTTTTTTTGACAATGGATTTTTAGCAAGACTCGATCATGAAAATCATGACAGACAAAGATTAAAATCTCATTTGAAGCAGCATATGGTCATTAATATAGAAGACAATACAGAGTTATCAGTTGGTTCGAGTTATGCACATGAAGTTAGAAGTGCAATTTCAAATTTACTGTAGATAGGGTGACCTGAGATAGACTCGGTGAGTCTTAGTAGACAGTTCCGACATGTTTCGCCATAACAATGGCTTCCTCAGGGTGCGTCTACTTAGCGTAATTAGTATATCTAGTAAAGAAAGCATCATAATTAATTCAATTTAATAGTACATAGGTTCAAAAAATAAGCCCCTATAGAGACAAATAGAAAGAGAAGATTTCTCATGGGAATAACCCGGGAGGGTTCCACTAAATGCCAATCCAGAGGAGGTGCCTTGGCCCCTCCTACCCTGGTGGAGAAGAGAAGGGAAAGGTCCCCCTTAATGTCATCCAAAGCTTACCCAAGTCGGTGTGTAGGTCAGACTCGGCCCCAGCCGTGAGGCAAGGCAGTCATACAGGGTGCCAAAATGGACCCATCTGGGACTACATGTCCCATGGTGCATTTGTCCTGGCTCCTCATTGGTCCCTGGCTGCAGCCAATGAGGAGGCAGGAGGAATCCGAGCGAGCGGTGATCTCTGAAGGGGACGAGCAGGGGAAATACTCTAACAGCCCGTGCTTGCTTCTCCCCTTGTCACAACGCAGCGGCACTTCTCCCTCCCGCAGCTTCGCCATGGGGAGGGGGATTAGAGAGCGCAGATAGTGGCTGCGGCTTCCTAGTATAGCTGGCATGCATTCCATAGGTTTGCCATCACTGTACTAGGTGATCAACAATTTGTATAGTTACTACCTTACAGCCATGATAATACTTTCATTCAATGGCAGTCTTTTTTTGCTTTCAATTTCCTATGCTGTGACTGAAACTGCAGTAGGTATTGGAAGCAGTCACGGCATTGCCAAACAGAGTCAATGCTGATCTCTCCAACCTGTCTGTCTTATAAGGTTAAACACATTTCTTAAATGATTTAGTTAAGTGCACAAATATTAGTAATTCTTTTTATTGCTATTTAAAATGAAACCCCTTAAATGTCCCTATTTGTATTCTAGCTCAACTGCATATTTTTCATGTCAATTTGTTCTCTTCTTTAGAAAATTAGTCCGCAGTCTTGTTTGGCAAAACATTTTCAGTGGTCAAGAAATCTCAAACAAATTTGTAGATAGAACATGAACAGGAATTCTTGATAAGACACTTGTAAATACAAGGACTTTATGTATAATGCAGATACTTGTACTTTCCCATGATGGATCAGAATATATGCACGTATACTTGACTAGATTAGGCCTGCTCAGAAAAATGCTAAATGTAAACCATTACTCTACTTGGCCATAAATGCTAGCCATGATTACCCATTCTGTATGGGGCCAGCAGAGTGTTCGTGTGGATTTTAGCTCTATCACTAAAATCAGCTGGCTTGAACAGTAGGACTAGTAGTCCACTACCCTTTTTTTATATGGCTCTCCTATCATCCTCCCTCACTTTTTTTTGCAGAAGGCACCGGTCAAGAAGCTTTGCTATGGCTGACACTGACTGGAGAAGGGAAGGTTATGACAATCATTTGACTGGATGGATCCTGGACCATGTGATCTCCTACTGCTGTGAAACAGATGGCTTCAGTGTTAAAATGGAAGCATAAAGTATATTTTTGTAAGTGCAGTTTGTTGGTGATATATCAAAAGCTACCACAATAAAAAAACTAAAATCCACGGACAAATCCTCCAAACCTAAATCATCCTTGTGGAACGAAAAATGGAAAGTAAACATTATTTACTTTTGTTTATCCTTCAAAATATTAGAATATGGTGTCAATGCTGCGCATTTATTTCTTAGCAAAAATACAAATGAAGAAATCTATAGGCGTTGTCCCTACTGGCCATATAAGATACAGTATTTTAAAACTATTATATTATTATTCAAGTTGATTACAGGTGTGTAAAAGTTGTACGCTATGTTGAGGTGCGACAAACTGACATTGGGACATATACAAGACAGGGACAACAAGGAACAGTACAAGAAGGTCTAGCCTGCATGTTTTTTCAGCAATGAAGCAAATACAGGTTCCATGCAGGAGTGCTTTGTACAGTAAGTCCATAACATAAAACAAAACAATTGCTTGTCTGAGCCACTAACTACTGGATTCACCAAATGAAGCAGGCAGCCTTTATACCTTTTTAGTATTCACTTAACAATCAGCCTTTTCACCCAGCAGCAGGCTCTCGCAGCAGAGAGTAGAAGAGCCCTGAGCATCAGTCAACTCGCATGGCCTGTGAACAGCAGAGACTTAAAAGAAAAGTTGGCTGAGAACCGAGCAATCAAACACCGCCAATCGCTCAGTTCTCAGAGCTCCCTAAGCAAAGTGCTGGTGACTATGGTGGCTCACTGGCATGCTGAGCCGGGTGGTGGTTCAGGCATGTGGGTGGATCCCGTCCATATGTTTTCGATCTTTCCCGAGCCAGGACCAGCTCTGTATGCTGAAAATAGGTCACAGGGGTGCAGAACAAACTGCACTCCTGTGATCCACAGGAGAAGTACAGCAAAATGCTTTGGCTGTACTTCTCCTTTAATATTGGGGCCTGGCTAACAGAAAAGATGTGGACCTGGGAATGGAGGCTTTATCCTAGTCATAGCTCTAAAAGATCTTCAAGTTCCAGGACCCAGATAACTATTTTTTTTAAGTGGTTCTAAAAGCAAAAGGTTCTTTACCTTAAAAGGAAAGTTTACCTTTACAGAAAACATAATAAATACACATATTTTTGCAGAAAAAAAGGTGTATTTTTTTTCTTTCCTGCCGAGCCTGGAAAGCATTGCATCTGTGATCAGTAGACCATGGGTGCAATGTGGGCCCTCACTTTCTGCCTATACCTCTGTATATGTTTTCTGTTTGAAAGCCTGTGGACATGTCTGTGGACTACAAGAACGCTCATCAGCACTCCCGCAGTCCACTGAAACTACAAGTCCGTCTGCCGCAGTGGAGGACAGTACTTGTAGTTTATTCACTAATTTGCAGGAATCTGTGAATGAATGATGCGGCTGTGTGCATAGGGCCCCGCACATGCATTCTCTGCATTATTAATCCTCACTCAATCCATTGTTGTCCTGTGTGCAGCAGCGCTGCTCCTTACTACCTGCATTCACAGGAATCTCTAAAAGCAGTGGGAGCCATAGGCCCCCTCTGCTGTCAGTCAAAAACCTGTGAGGGCATGGGAGGCGCCTTGCTGTGTCTACGTACACACATAGCTCTGCTCGCCAGTACGCTCACATGAGTACTGCCTCAGCACAGGGCCTGTTGAGGGGGCACTTGGAGAAGAGGGGGTGCTATCAGCACTGGCGGGGGATCCCAGAATAGGAGGTAAGGGACCACTTTGTGCAATACCATTGCACAGAGCAGGTAAGTATACCCTCTTTTTTTATTTCAATTTAAAAATATCCAAAATAAACATTTGAAGGCTGCAGTAGTGTAAGCAGGGTTGTTTATTTGTTAAATTTCATTCATACCATGTTTTGAGTAGTCAGCAAACAATCATCAGCAAGCTAGAACATTTCATACACTTCCAAAAAAAACTTATACCCGTACTATTTTTTCTGTACCACTGGAAATGTAGGTGTCTGCAGCTGCTTTGTATACTACTTATAGCAACTGACATATGTGTCTTTCTGAGTCAGTTTGCCTTGTATATTGTGTATATATTTGGAAATTTATGGGCGAGAATCTGTAACTCAAGTGAAGGTACATTGCACATCTGCCTGTCAGCTTCTCATAAGCATGATGGAGCGCAACTACGTAGTCAGGAGCACTGAAAATGAGCGTTATTTTAATCACTAGAATTTAACCCATGCCGTTCCAAGAACATTTTTCAGAGTGAATACATATACAAGAATCAAAATATCTGGCATTTATAAGCATAGTGTACTTAGAGGTGTTTTAGTCATTTATTAAAAAAACTGTAGCTGCTGACTTTTTAAAAAAACAGACACTCACCTGCTCAGGGATTAAGTGCTGTCCTCACCTAAACCAGTTTCTTCACTGGTCTTTGGGTCCCAGTGCTGGCATGTTAACTTTGGGCTCCTGGCTTTGACTACTTGAGGCTTCGCATCAGGCTGCCCACTGTGCATGCGTGAGCCACGCTGTACTGCGTGAGTGGTCCCGCAGCCTTCTGGGACCTGTTCTGTGTACCAGAAGTCTCTGGACAGAGAGGTGGGAGGAAAACTTTTGCTCAAATTGCCTAGGCGATCCGGGTGAAGAGAGGGGGCTGGTATCTGTCAAAACTCACACCATTTAGAGTTTGTTTTTGCTTCCCTTATACCTGCGGCCCGTCTGGGCTTACGAGTGGCAACTCTAACCTGAAGCCTGTCCTCCCTGCCCTTGATCATCACTGAGATGTGATGCTACCAATATCCGGAGATCCATCCCGCCCGTGTAGAGGGCTATATCTGCTTGCGATCCCAACCTTGCTATTTAGGGGGTCCACCGTTTTCGGTAAGGGCATTTATGTGTCAAATGTGACCCACCACTATCTAGAGAATCCTTCTTACATCCCTCTTCCTCCTCCTTTCGGTCAAGGTGTTTTTCTGGACATTCACTTTCCTCATTGGATTTTTTTTTTCCTATACTACTGTCACAATATTTTTTTAATGGTTTCTATGGACTTTATTTCACTAAGTGTTTATTCTTTATATGGATTCAATTTTTGTGTCCAGAATAGGTAGTTCTTCATGATTTTTTTCATCACTTTCATTTTTTGTCATTCTGCAATTTAAATGTTTACATTTACAAGCGCAACTTATTTGTTTTTATGATTACCACACACCATTTGGATATTTGATGTTTTTGTTGCAGCTTTATATATCTTTTATTTTTGCTCTTGAGCGCGGATTGACTTTGTACAATTTATACCTGTCAAAACTAGGTACACGCCCCCTAAAAAAAATGTTTTCCAAATGTGGCAGAGGAGGAGGAACGGTGGAAATTCCCTTTTGGGTGAAGATCCACTTTTAGTTGTAGGCTTTTTGCTTAACTGTTATAGCTAATGGAGACTGTCTGCGTGTATGATGACAGCTAGTTATCATTAGCTATGGATCAAGGTGAAGAGGCTGGGAGTCAAGCACAGTGATCATGGCTGTATTACATTGTACATAAGAGATGCACACCTCTGAGCAGGCACTTATGATCATGCTCTTAAAGCATCTGTAAAGTGAAGGAAATGGGGCAGTGATTTATATCTGTTGGGTAATATAAACATATAAATGCCACAGGTAAACCTATAATAGTATGGTACATACATTCCAGAAGTCTTTTTCCTTGCTGAAATACGACTGCAATAGCTGTAAATTAGCCTTTCAAAACTGGTGTGTCGCAGCACCAGATCACACACCTCCAGCAGGGAGCCTGAGCTGTCACTATCAGTCTGTCACCTTGTCTCAAGCTGTCACCTTGTCTCAGAATAACAACTGGAAGCTGGATTGGCTTCCAATCACATGATCACTGTAATAGCCAATCACAGTGATCACTAGTATTAGAACCCACCACGCACTGTTTCTCCTCTGTGAATCCTTTTCCTCACTAGATGATATATCTCTGCAAATATTTGCCACCAAATGAATGCCCAGTTTGTACTGAAAAAACAAAAAAAAACAAACCTAGGGTGCCTTGAGGTTCTGCATACTTTTAACCACTTGACCACTGGGCACTTAAACACCCTTAATAACCAGACCAATTTTCAGCTTTCGGTGCTCTCACATTTTGAATGACAATTACTCAGTCATACAACACTGTACCCATATGACATTTTTGTCTTTTTTTTTCACACAAATAGAGCTTTCTTTTGGTGGTATTTAATCACCGTTGGGTTTTTTTATTTTTTACGCTATAAAAGAAAAAAGACTGAAAATTCTGTAAAAAAAATGAAATTTTCTTAGTTTCTGTTATAAAATTTAGCAAATTTGTAATTTTTCTTGATAAATTTTGGCCAAAATTTATACTGCTACATATCCTTGGTAAAAATAAGTACAAATTGGGGTATATTATTTGGTCTTTGTGAAAGTTATAGAGTCCACAAGCTATGGTGCCAATATCTGAAAATTTATCACACCTGAAGTACTGACGGCCTGTCTCATTTCTTGAGTCCCTAACATGCCAGAAAAGTACAAATACCCCCCAAATGACCCCTTTTTGGAAAGAAGACATTCCAAGGTATTTAGAAAGAGGCATGGTGAGTTTTTTGAAGTTGTCATTTTTTCCCACAATTCTTTGCAAAATCAAGATTTTTTTTTTCTTTTTTTTTCCACAAAATTTTCATATTAGCAGGTTATTTCTCACACACAGAATATGCATACCACAAATTACACCCCAAAACCCATTCTGCTATTACTCCCGAGTATGGCGATACCACATGTGTGAGACTTTTACACAGCGTGGCCACATACAGAGGCCCAACATGCAGGGAGAACCATCAGGTGTTCTGGAGCACCCAGGACAATTCTGACATTTCTCTCCTAGATGTAAAAATCATAATTTATTCGCTAGAAAATTACATAGAACCCCAAAACATTATATATGTTTTTTTAGCAAAGACCCTAGAGAATACAATGGCAGTCGTTTTTCGAATGCGTTTTTTTTTTTTTAACAAAAAACAAAACAGTAAAGTTAGCCCAATGTTTTTGCATGTGAAAGATGAAGTTACAAGATACTTAACATGTCGCCCTTCAAAATTGCACACACTCGTGGAATGGCACCAAACTTTGCTACTTAAAAATCCCCATAGGCGACGCTTTAGATTTTTTTGCTGGTTACATGTTTTGAGTTACAGGGTAGGTCTAGGGCTAGAATTATTGTTCTCGCTCTAACGTTCGCAGCGATACCTCACATGTATGGTCTGAACACCGTTTTTCATAAGTGGGTAGGACTTACGTATGCATTCGTTATTGTTCATTTTACTTTATTTATTTTAGTTTGACACTTTTTTCCCCAAAAAATGTTTGGATCACTTTTATCCCTATTGCATGGTATCGCAGGGTATCGCATTGTATCGCAGAGTATTGCATGGTATTGCAGAGTATTGCAGAGTATTGCAGGGTATTGCAGTGTATTGCAGGGTATCGCATGGTATGGCAGGGCATCGCAGGTTATGGCAGGGTATTGCAGGGTATGGCAGAGTATTGCAGGGTATTGCAGGGTATTGCTGGGTATTGCTGGGTATTGCTGGGTATGGAGGGATGGATGAGCATGGATGGATGGATCAATGGTGACTGCAGAGCAGTGCTGTGGACACTACAAATCCCGCCAACAGCGCTGCTGCCACCGATCCCTCCCCCTCTCCACTCACACTGTACCAATCGGTACAGAGAGAGGAGAGAGGAACTGGCATCATGAAAAAAATGGTTTGTTTACATGTGATCAATCCGTCATTTGACGGAGCGATCATGTGGTAAATGGCCGCGATGAGCCGGCGGTCACGGATGTTCTCAAGTGTGCGCCCCAGGGGGTGCGTGAGAGCGGGATTCTGGGAGGACGTTACTGTACGCCCTCCCAGAGTTAAGCGACCGACCTGTAGCTGTCATTCGGCTATGGGCCAGTTGTTAAGTGGTTAAAAGGTGCTGCGACTGAAACATTTTGAGAACTAATGCCTCAAGTCTTTGCAGCTAAGAAGGGTGGTGGTGGTCTTTTTTATTTTTATTATTTTAGTGGCTGATAAACGTGACTCTTGATCAATAGTTGGAAATTAAAGCTTTCTTTGGCAGCTTGGTCACTGTTTTGGCAGCGTGTGAAAAACATGCGTTCAGCACAAAGATTTCTACCTCCCATGGATGCATATGTGCATTAAAGCCCACTCTATTTGCCACTGCACATCATATGCATTATGTGAGCAGCAAGAGTTTTTTTTTTTAATCTTAATGCATTCTATCTTTTGTGTGCAGCTCTCCCCTCAGCCCTCCTACTACTTACCTGAGCCCCATCTTGATCCAGTGATAGATCCTCAGCTGTCTGGGACTCTCCCTCCTCATTGGCTAAGAGAGCAGAGGGTGCAATTGGCTCCCGCTGCTTTCAATCAAAGTCAGTGAGCCAATGAGAGAGATGGGGCAGGGCAGAGCCACGGCTCCCTGCCTGAAGAGACACACAGAGCAGCGGCTCGGCTCAGGTACCCTTGCTACGGGGTCACTCAGCAGGAGGGAGGGGCTAGGAGTGTTAGCAAGGCACCTGAGAAGAGGAGGATCTGGGCTGCTCTGTGCAAACCCACTGCACAAAGAAGGTAAGTGTAACATGTTTTTTATTTTTAAACAAAAAAACAAGGCTTTAATATCACTTTAACCACTTGCCGACCAGCCACCGTTATTATACTGTGGCAGGTTGGCACGATCCCATGAATCGGCGTAGGTTTACATCGGCACCTTTAAGGGCGTGCGCCTGCTTCCGGTCTGTAAGTGGTTAAGCAGTATTGCCTGCCTACCTCCCCAAACAAACTTCTGTGCTGCCTTCCCCCCTTACTTCACAACTGCAGCTATACATGAAGAGTTCCATTGATTGAAATGTATTTGAAGTACTGTTTTCTGCAGGAGCCATGGATGCAAAAAGCAGATTTATTGCAGAGAGATGGCCACAGAAGTGTGTTTGCTGAGCTATTGTTTGCTAAAGCCTCTTTATAATGCCAGTACTGCTTAGTTTTATTAACCCTGCCTGAAATGACTGACAGCTGCTTCTGTCTGGAGTCATACTGCCAAAATTTTGAGAATCCACACACAACAAAGAGATATTATGCAGAGAATGATCCATACTTCCTCAGCTGCTGAAGGCAAAGTGTGGCAAGTGAGGTCACCCAAACACAGTGGCTCTCTACATAAAATGCTTAAATCCACTGTCAGTCATTCCAGGCAGGACTGAACAGTGGATGTGTCAGTCTTTGATGTCACAGGCTGACCTGATGACTGCAGACCTGTTGTGCCTACATCCTGTAGCACTACCCCCGTAGGAGCTGCTAATAAATGTTCAATTCTGCACCCTGCCTCCTAACCCCAAGAACAGTCCCGACCCCTCTGGCACACCTGTATGGCAATATGAGTGTGGGACCCAGCATTAAGAGAAACACAGTAATGATACACTATACAATATATTTACCGTAACCTTGGGACCCGTCACTTCACCAGCTGTAGTAATAGAGACTCACACAGAATATCAATTAACCATTCAGAAGGTTTACTGAAATGGAAATTTAAACACAAGGAACAGTGTGATAACTTAAAAGGTAATAAATAACAGTCAATGTATATGTGAAACCGTATATTCAATGCTCACTATAGAGATGGACAAAGTAGGACAAACGCTCAATATCATAAAGACTTATAATAAGCACCTTCCCACTGACCTCAAAGCATGCACACCAAATCTGCAGTAAATGTTATGAACATGCAACAGTACAATACAATATATATATATATATATATATATATATATATATATATATATATATATATATCCTGTACTCAAGGGCTCCCCCTAGACTGTAATGCAATGTCCCAAATGCAAAGTGAACTGTGACGCTTTGTAGGAGATGATAAAAGTCCATTGTCTTCTTGATCTTCAGCTAGCTTATGGTATTAGACTGCAGTATTTGTAAATCCAAACAGGGAAACAAGTAGACAGCAGACTGTAGGATAAATGATGTGCTGATGCACTGGCAATTGTGTACTTGCAGATATAAGGCACTTATAATACTTTCTCCTTAGCACTGGATGTGATTCAATATGGACTTTACAGCACAGAGAATCAAATCCTAAAGTACAACTGTATGCAGCCTGTGGATAAGTGAGATCACTTCTGTGGGACTACAAGTCTCACCAGAAGTCTGTAGATGGCGCACTTAGTTAATAATGTACGCTATTGAAATAGGAATGTGCCCTTCTCACCACATAGACCCAGAGGCTGTGAGGCTCCGTCCAGACTCTCATCCTGGTATCTCAGTCTGATGAAAGATGGCAGCGTCCATGCGGTACCGCTCCTCCGGATAGCTGGGTTGCAGGAATTTTCACATGTCCTGGACTGCACACCGATCCGCAGCTAAATTGGCAGGGTTGTACCTTGGAATCCCTCAGAGGCTGGCAATCCCGCTCCGCGCTGTGCAGGCCGTGATCTCTTGGTCACACAACACAGACCTCCTTGCTGGCTGCTAAATGGCGTCCCAAGAGGACGAAAAAGGCCCGCGCTGTCCTTTTATCTGCTTACCGAGCAGGCTGTTCTGTGGCCTGGCATTGTGGGTCTGTGAACTGGACATTGTTGGTCTGTAGTTCCCAGACTGAGTTAAGCATGAGTCATTTCCTCATTAAACTACTAATCCCACAATTCATAACTGTTTGCCTCTAAAATAGAGAAAAGGTCATGACAAAGTTTTAGCGGCCACTAGAGGGAGCCAAACCCTTACTTAAGAAACAACACATTGTTTAGCATGATAACTTTGGTCACAGCCCCTGCGTTACAATCTTTTGTTCCAAATGGAGAAAAAAGTGCACACAAACTGACCGTGCTAACGTGTTTGCAGCCATGGTTAGCGTGGTCAGGACAACACAGGAAGCCTGGTAATGCAGAGGACACTCTCAGAATCAACAGGTATCTTATCTAGTCTATCAAATACAAACAAGAAAAAAAAGCAATAAAACTGTTAACTGCAACTGACGAATGAATTAAAAGCAAGTTACATTTAAATTGTATTTCCACTTTTGCGGCCAAATTGGATTAACACCTACTTTATATGTTTATATAACATAGCATAACTTAAAAAAAACTGTTATGGCCTCGAAAAACCACCATTCCTAACCTTATGAGTAAACTCCACAACTATGGGAACTTCACTAACTTTAGGGTAAACCTGCATAATTCGGAAATGCTGAACGGCACCCTTCCTCCTACTAAGGTTTTTTTTAGTTCCTCCTTTTCCTGTGGGCGACCCATCTCTCATACTTGGGTGTGAAACTTACATCATCAATAGACAAGGTATTCTCTGCCATCTTCCCGCCTATTCTTTCTGTTATTTGGGAAGACCTTCACAAGTGGCACATAAAGTCTATACCTTGATGGGTAGAAAGCCATCCTCAAGATGAACATCGTGCCCAGAATCTTATATTTATTTCATACTCTGCTGATACTTCTTCCCCAGTCGTTCCTGACATTGATTCGGATAGATTTCATACGTTTTGTCTGGGAAAAATCGCATCCCCGTCTATCTCATTCCTCTCTTTCGATGCTTAAGGTTAATGGGGGATGGCGTACATCTCTCTAGAGCCAAAGCTTGGTGTAGAAATGTTGCCTCTAAACAATGGGCTGACATAGAACAATCTTGTACTGACATCCCGCTACGGTGTTTACCCTGGGTAGCACTTGACCTACTCTTTTCACTCAAAACACACCCCCTTATAGGCCCCACTCTTATGGTCCTGAATCAGTGTTTTGACTCATTTGGCTCTGAATATTAAGTCACTAGGTTGCTCCCAGTGCTGGGTATTCTGGCTCCCCCGGCGTGATGGATAAGGAGATTTTGCCAACTTGCACAACAGGGAGTCTTTAGACTTTGAGACTTTGTTACCAAATCTAAAACCCATCTTGGAACATTAGCAGGTTAGTGACCCTCCGTTGGACACCTGGAGACCTCTACAACTTACCCTTTTTTTAATCATGATACTTAAGTGGGGCATATATTCCCATCCTGACTCTCCCTTTGAAACCCTGTGCCCGGAACCAGGGCCATCCTTACAAGCAGTCTCAGCGACCTAACACCTGTTAATACAACCTCCAGATTCCTATGTACCGCCCTCCTTACTCAAGTGGGAGAGAGGCCTGGGCCTTACACATCAGAAATAAGGGGTCTCGTTCAATAATTCACCTATAATTCTTCCATAGCCTCCAAACTAGGATACAAAATGCCAAGTCCCCTTTTGGGAACATGTTACATGTTCCACCCCTTTTTAGTTTAACATGTTCCCAATGCTGAAGCCACTACCAGATCCCCTCCCCCCTTCCCTGGACAGCAGTACGGGGAAAAGTTCCCCCAACTAGCGGTCACTTTTTGAAATGCGGTGCTCCGCCCACACGGCCGCATCATTCATTCACACAGCTCTGTGTGTGAATCAGGGGCGGATTCAGAGCCTAGTCTCGGGAGGGGCGCTCTTTTGCAGGCAATTTATCAGGGAAATGGCTGATGTTGGCGCTTCAATCATCATGGCACCATGGTTGTTATGGTGTCAGAATGATTGTATCGCATTATTTATATTATTACATTGTAATATAAAATGAAATAGTTCAACTCACCATAATGCAGAATCAGTGGGAGCCCCGAGTGTGTCACTTGCCACGCCACCTGCCACAAGTTACAGATTGTCATTTGCCACACGTTGAGGATTGTCACTTGCCACGTCACTTGCCACAAGTTGCAGATTGTCACTTGCCATGTCACTCTGCCTAGTTCAAGGTGGAGAAGATGGAGGGAGGATGTGGGTGGAGCCAACACTCAGAGAAGGAAGAATGCTGGCGCTCTGCCACTGACAGACGACACTGTACATTTTAACTAGTCTGTCTAAACGGCAGCATTAACTGTTCCCCTATTTGAGATTCCTGTCTCGTCGGCTCTGAGACTCACTGATGTCACTCGTCTGAGACTAGAGTCCGATGTGACTCACTGACTTCACTCGTTGCTAGATGCCAGGTGGCCCAGGCGCTAGCTGAGTGCAGGGAAGAGGCTCCACCCACCTCCTCGGGCTCCTGGTCAGTGCGGCTCAGCGGCTTAATAACATTAGATGAGTCTCTCTCTCGGTGCATTGATCGGCTGTAGTGAGAGAGACTCGGGTAGAGGCAAGTGACAACATGACATGTCAGTGTGGTATTTTCGGGGGGGCGGGGCAATTGTCCTGTTGCCCCCCTTGATCTGCCCCTGGTGTGAATGAACTACAAGCCCTGACATGCTTTGTGGTCGTCGGCTTGTAGTTCTCAATGAACTACCACGGCACTGTGGAGTGCCGTAGTAGTTCATTGATTCTTCCTGTCAGTGTATCTGCTTGCCCGTACAGGTTGTACGGGGTACACAGATACACCAACAGATCTGCAGAAGACCTGCATGGAACCAGTAATCTGCTGATCACTGGTGCAATGCTCTACAGGCTCCAAAAAAAAAAAAATACAGATTTTATTTTTTTGACCTGCAAAAAAAATTAGCATTTATTAATTTTTGACTTTTTTGAAGTGATCTTCAACTGCTTATTCAATAAATATGTAAATATTTTAGTGTATGATCTGGGCAAATGTTCACTTTAATTTGGCTTGGTGTCAGCTCCCACAATCTCCTGTACAGTAGCATTCTGTCAGAGACCATGAAATCAGGCCGAGACAGAAGTACAGTTAAATCACACTTGTTTAATAATAAATGTAAAAAGAACAAACATAGTCAAAACATAGCCAAAGTTCAGTAACCGGAATGGTTAGTCAGCCAAGCCAGAAGTTAGGGATCAATGTAGTGGAACAGGAAGCAGGATCTGGAACAGGAAGGGATGTCAGCAAAGCAAGTCTTGAAAAGGATCGCAGGAGATAGTTTCTGTGATATTGACCGTGAACAGGTGAATTTAACCTGTTCACGATGGAATGCGCACTTCTCCAGTTTACAATAGAGATTGTTCTCTCTTTCTGAAGCACACGACAGATATCTGTGTGGTGGCTCTCCAGAGACTTTAAAAATATGAGGATATCATCCAGATAAACCACCACACATAACTGCAACAAATCTCGAAGGACATCGTTAATAAATTCCTGGGAAACTGCTGAGGCGTTACAAAGGCCAAAAGGCATTACGAGGTACTCATAATGACCTGTTCTGGTAATAAAGTGGATGTAAACCACCATTATGTCATAATGTAGAGAATACAATTTCCTTTCATTTGAGCCCAGTCTTGCCACACAGATTTACTCCAGCCCTGAGAAATCCTCTTTTATTGTTTAGTTAGAAAGATCTTGACAAAGTGCTAAAAACTTTGTCAAAAACACCCCCTTGCTGTGAGTGACAGGTGATTTACATATCTCATGCACTAGCCTAAGAGAGGTACATCCTGTGTAATTATAAAAAGTGAGAAATCCACCCCTCCCCCACATAACAAATCCTGTGATCAATGTATCCTCAGAAACACACTGCACTATAGCAATCATCAGATCACTGCATGTTCTACTCTGCCCAGCTCTGACTACATACATCTCCCCTATATTCTTCTTGCTGTTCACTCAAGAATACATTTATTTTCACTCTGGTCTGTGGATCTGTGGTCTGTGCCTCTCTTAGGCTAGTGCACGAGATATGTAAATCACCTGTCACTCACAGCAAGGGGGCGTTTTTGACAAAGTTTTTAGCACTTTGTCAAGATCTTTCTAACTGAACAATAAAAGAGGATTTCTCAGGGCTGGAGTAAAACTGTGTGGCAAGACTGGGCTCAAATGAAAGGAAATCTTATTATCTACATTATGACATCAAAAGTTTTTTTTTGGGTTTACATCCACTTTAAATGCAGTTTTCCACTCGTCGCCCTCCTTAATCCTCACGAGATTGTATGCCCCTCTCAAATCAAGCTTTGTGAAAACCGTTGCTCCCTTGAGGCGGTCAAATATCTCCGTAATCAATGGAATTGGATAAGCATTGTTAATTATGAAATGATTGAGACCCCTATAATCAATACAAGGTCTGAGTTCACTACTCTTCTTCTTCACAAAGAAGAAACCAGCACCAGCAGGAGATGAGGATTTGCAGATGAAACCTTGAGAAAGTGCGTCTGCAACATACTTTTCCATTGCCTTATCCTCCAAGACCGACCAAAGGGTAAACCTGGCCACGAGGGGGTATGACACCAGGTTGAATGTCAATTGCGCAATCATACGGCCGGTGTGGAGGCAAATGACTGGCTTGACCTTTGTCAAAGACATCGTTAAAATTGCGGTACTCCTCCAGCAGGGAGGAGAGTGAAGAGGGGCACAGGACCTTGGCTACCTTCTGGAAGCATGTCTCACTGCATTGTGGTGACCAGGAGAGAACCTCAGCACGGAGCCAATCAAGAGTGGTTGTGCCTCTGTAACCAAGAATAACCAATAACTTAGGTGAGGAAATAACTTGGATTGGATTATCCCATGGTGAAGAGCCCCTACGTCTATGGACAACGGAACTGTCTCATGAGTCACATGGGCAGGCTGTAGGGGTCTCCCATCAAGTGCCTCAATGGCAAGTGGAGTGTCATGCAGCTGAAGCGGAATCGAGTGCTTCGATACAAAGGCAGTATCAATGAACAGGCCTGCAGCCCCAGAGTCGATTAGAGCCTGTATCTTGACGGACGACTCAGCCCAAGAAAGGGTGACCGAAACCAGGGGCTTATCCTTCTGGATAACTGGGGATGAAACAACGCCACCTAAGGTCTGTCTGTGACAGGACCTCAAGGTTCGGGCATTCCCTGGACGGGTAGGGCAAGACTTCAAAAAGTGACCTGCCTGGCCACAATAAAGGCACAATCTCTCCCTCCCCCTAAAGGTTCTCTCATCCGCAGAGAGATGCGTGAAACCCAAGTGCATGGGTTCACCTTCACTGACCGACTCGGTACCAGGAAGCATTGCAGGTGACGGAGGCACGGGTAGGACTGCAAAGTTCGGAGACAAACGTAGAGGAGGCTTCCGCAAGCCCCCCTAAAAGAGTCTTTTTCTGAGTCTGGAGTCATGAGGATGGCAAACGTGATCAACTCCAGCTCAGTGGGTATATCTCAGGCTGCTATCTCATCCTTGATGGTATCTGAGAGACCATGAGAAAAAGCAGCCACGAGGACCTCATTGTTCCATGATACCTCTGCTGCCAGAGTACGGAATTCAATGGCGTAGTTGGCAACAGTTCTCGTACTCTGTTCGATGGACATGAGGCACTTGGCAGCAAAAGCGGAGCGTGCAGGGGACGTCAAATACCCTTTTAAACCAAGCCATAAACTCAGGGTAGCTCAAGACTACAGGTTTTTGCATCTCCCATAGAGGGTTTGCCCAGGCCAAGGCTCTCTCAGAAAGCAAAGGTATCACAAAACCTACTTTGCTTCTGTCTGTGGGAAACGCCTGGGGCAGCATCTCAAAGTATATCTCAATTGGACTGGATTGCCCCCAAATCACTAGGGAAGCACAGCGGAACCAGACATACCTCTTATAGAAGTAATACTCGAGGCGGGTGCCTGCACAGAGACTAGAGCAACAGCAGGGTCGGCCTGCAACATAAGTTGTACCAGGGCGGCCACAGTGGGAGATTCCAGGTGAGCCGTGGGACTCAGGAGCATTTGTACTGCCATGGCAAACTGATTCATGCAGTGATCCAGTTCATCCAATCTGGAAAAAATCAAGTGGATTGACCGCATCTTCTGAATTCATGGCCTTTGCCTACTGTCAGAAATCAGGCCGAGAAAGAAGTACAGTTAAATCACACTTGTTTAATAATAAAAGTAAAAAGAACAAACATAGTCAAAACACAGCCAAAGTTCAGTAACCGTAACGGATAGTCAGCCAAGCCAGAAGTCAGGGATCAATGTAGTGTAACAGCAAGCAGGGCCTGGAGCCAGAAGGGATGTCAGCAAAGCAAGTCTTGAACAGGATCCCAGGAGATAGTTTCTGTGATGTTGACCAAGGCGAAGGCAGAGAACCTCTGGACTGGATGGCTTGAGTAGGCAGGACTGACGAGCAGGATATTATCAACATCTGAGTAACTGTGGAGAGATAAGAGCTGGCAATTAGCTGACAGCTGAGCGGCCAGCTCAGAGAAGGAAGGGCTGAGCCCAGCTCTGACACATTCAGGCTCAGAAAGGGAGGTGCAGAACTAAAAGCCAATCAGGTGTGCTACATGAAAAAGTGCTGACAAGGAAAATGTTGATAGGAGGAGGTACCATAGAAGTGAGCATGCGTTTTCCTTGCCAGGCTAAGAAAAGCTGCATTATATTATATTTGCATTTTTAAGCATGGTACAGTTTACCTCTAATGCCGCGTACACACGATCGGAAATTAGGCCAGCAAAAGACTGATGAGAGCTTTTGGTCGGAAAATGCGACTGTGTGTATGCTCCATCAGACTTTTGCTGGCCGAATTCCAGCCAGAAAAAGATTGAGAGCAGGTTCTCAATTTTTCGGTCGGAAAAAGTTCTGATCGGAAATTCCGAACGTCTGTAACAATTCCGACGCGCAAAATTCCTACGCATGCTCGGAAACAATTCAACGCATGCTCGGAAGCATTGAACTTAATTTTCTCGGCTCGTTGTAGTGTTGTACGTCACCGCGATCTTGACGGTCAAAATTTTAGCCAACTTTTGTGTGACCATGTGTATGCAAGCCAAGCTTGAGCGGAATTCCGTTGGAAAAACCATTCAAGATTTTTCAGACGGAAAATTCACTCGTGTGTAGGCGGCATAACACTAAACCACTGGGAGCCAGGAGTTTTAGCCAAGCTCCCAGCAGACCATCCTGTAATATCTGGTGACTTCTGAGTTTCCTGGGAGACTTGGCAGGTCTAAGGCTCCAATCACACTTCGCAACTTAGAATTGCAGGGAGAATTGCCACGATTCTGTCCGCAGATTCAAATCATGGCGATTCTGCCATGATTGTGCCGCAAACCATATTTTAAGCAGAAAAGAGATATAAATAAAAGTCATTGAGATATGAACCACTATTTACCTACTAAGAGATACAGAGCAATTTTGACATTCTCTTGACTTTTTGCTGTATTTGCGTTACGCTGTTAGTGTGTTTTGAAGGTAAGTCTCCTAAAGTCACTTATAGGGCCACAAATTGAATTTGCTATGTTGCTATTGTTGTGCTTGTTATCCTTGTTGGTTAATGCCATTACACAACAGAACACTGTGTTTATGTATCGTGATTTAACTTTTTTTTATCATCTGAAGTTTTAATTTAAAAAGAATAAAGGTATTCAATGTTTCCATAGATTGTGTTACGGGAAAGAAAGAAAGCAACAAGTAAAGAATGAAACAAACTGACTTATAGTACATAGAGGGGTTTAAGTGTGTCCTTTGAACGCCTTAGTACAGATATATCGTGCTTTTATCATAACTATGGAGTATAGCATGATAATAGACAGTACAATAATTTGAATAGAATGGCTTATATTCTTTTTATTTTACCAATCATGCTTAGTAGTATTTGTAATGATTTTTTCTGCTGTATGAGGGTCGTTTGGGCTTCTACATGCAACCTGAGCTTTGGGATAATATGTAGGAGAACATGTATAAATACCTTCTCAAAAATGTTGTTTTTGATCTATCTTGTAGACCGTGATACAATTCCCTGATGAAGATTCCAAAAACTATGCCTTATTGAAACACGTTGGATTTAAGTATCACCATGTCTTCTCTTATCATCCACAATGTTTTTTTTTAAAACTACTTTTTGTATGTTTAATATTTGGAATGTTTTCAAAGTAAATTTTTCTGATGTATCAATAAATGTATATCTATTTTCAAAATACTGTTGTTGCCTTGAAAATCCCACATTTAGAGGTTCCTTTTTATGTTCTATTATCAGGGATGATGGCAACCATATGTCTCATGGTAGGAGTTCACTTTATGTTCTAAATTTAGCGTGGATAATACACCCAACCTCACTTTGGAACTCAAACCATTTGACATAGACCCACTATGTACAATTTTGTTTTTATAGGACATTGAATGTTTCTCTCCTTAAAAATGAAAAATTTGAGGGAATTCATGTTTTTTTGTCTTTGATTAGAATTAAGGACCTAGTAAACAATATCTCTTTCTCTTATCTTTCCTTTCCCTTTGTGGATTCTGTCAATATGGGGGACCTGCAGGGTAGAGAATGGGAGGAATTAATGGCCAACATCCATAGTAACTATCAGGGCAAGGAACAGACGGCCTCTGATCTATCTTCACTTTTCTTCAATCTTACCAAAATTCTTGAAAGGAAGTTAGCATTGCACTGGCACATCCACTCCTTAGAGAGATATATTAGGGAAAACATAAATCCCATAGGTCTGAGAATTCAGATCTTTCCTATATTGGACAATATCTCAAAAGAATTGAAAACTAATTGGGAGACTAAACTTAATGATTGTTCACGAAATGTGATGCTGTTGCTTCAAAACGAATATCGACAACAGTTAGAACTGATGAATACAGAAATTGGATCTTTGTACACTCGACTCACACCTCTAAAAAGCCATGAGGATTACATCAAATCAGAAAATAGCTAAAGGAACAGTTCAAAACCTTTGGTAAACAAATTTTGATTAAAAAAGAAAAAAAGTACTGGAGAGACAAAAACGCTTTTAGTGAGGGTCGAGCGTACAAATGGAACCTTGATAAAAAATTTAAGAATATTAAGAGCAGCCAAAGAAATAAAAATAACATTTCTGATAATATACTTAAATCTAATGATGATTTGTCAGATACGCCTTCCAATTCTTCCTCCTCAGTCTCCTCCCATACAGGTCGCCGCTTCGGAAAAAGGAAGGGTATATTCCCACGACAACATGAAATGGAAGGGGAAATTCAACAACAAACTAAAAAATCAGTCACTGACTTACAGACTGATTCCCATAAAGATGGCAGAGGTGGTGGACAAACACTTAAGAGTACACAGAGTGGGAGTGCTAGAGGCACACCGTCCAACCGTGGTAAAGGTACTGTCAAAAAAGACTTCTAAGACCCAAAGTACCCAATTAGACGATTTTTTAGACCGCAATCTGTTGTCATCGACACAGCCACCACTCCTGACACAAATAGGGATAGAGTCCTTTGTAACAAAGGCCCCACAGAAGGAAGAATAAATATTATTAATTTGTCTTCCCATCCCCTGACCGTAGCTGAACATGAGGTACTTTCTTTGGGTTTATCCTTTTGCCCGGACAGAAATGTTGATGTCTTTGAAGCCATCAAGGACATCAATCTTTTTGCCAGGAAACTACTCTATAAAAGCTTATACACCAAACAAAATAAAAAGGAAATAGAATTGCCACCAAATCTAAAGGCAGCTGACTTTAGAGCCCTAAGAGATTTAAATTTGTTACTACAAGAGAGTGAAGCATGGGATGAACAATGGGAGGAGGACTTGGACAGTGAGGGGAGTGAGGAGGAAATTGAGAAGAATGTAATCAAAAAATGTAAACGTAAGTCACACAACTTTCAGTTGAATCTTAATCCAGCAATAGCACTTTTTGTGAGACAAACCACTAAGGAATTAGAGACACTCAAGGAGGAAACATGGCATCATAATTTAACTACTGAGCAAAGGAAGGCCCTACTTTCCCTTAAAAACAATGGGGAAATTACAATTAAAGGATCAGATAAAGGGGCAATATTGTCATGATGGACAATATTGAGTATAAAAATATGTGTCTGAAAATATTGAATAATACTCAATGCTATCGAAAAATGTCTCCATCTATGGTTGAAAAATTCAATCAGGAGTTCTATTCTCTTGTGGATGAATCCCTAAATGAAGGGGCCATTACAAGAGATGTTTGAGATTTCATTAGGACTAGACATCCACGTCTACCCACCCTGTATGCCCTCCCAAAGGTTCATAAGAGTTTAAAAAATCCCCCCGGAATACTGATTGTCTCTGGGAACGGATGCATCTCGGAAGGAATAAGCCAAATGATTGATTACCATCTTAGGCCACATGTCATGGACCTACCTTCGTATACGAAGGATACAATCCATTTGCTACAGACCATAGAGGATTTAGTCATTCCAGAAACTGCTATTTTGGTTACGATTGATGTAGAATCGTTATATAACAGCATCCCCCATGATTTAGTGATTGCTGCTATTGATAGAGTGTTGAAACAGAGGGCAACCACTGATTGGAAGTTCAACTCGTTTATTCTGCACATGTTGGAGTTTATATTACGGCATAATGTCTTTATTTTGAAAAATTTCCACTACCTCCAGGTACAGGGAGTAGCTATGGGGACGTGCTGCGCACCCTCCTACGCGAACCTGTACCTGGGGGAGTGGGAAAAAGACTTTCTTGTGGGAGAGCATGCGTCTATGTACACTTGCCACATTCTTATGTGGCAAAGGTACATAGACGATGTGCTAATTATATGGAATGGTCCGGAGGTTAAACGTATTGAGTGTTTAAAATTAATGAATCAGAACAGTTTTAATCTTTTTTTCACGATGAGCTATGACTCAAGAGAAATACATTTTCTCCACATATGTATTCAAAAAGCATCAAATGGAGGCCTAAGCAGTAAACTTCTTCACAAAGAGACAGCAGGAAATACTCTTCTTCATGCAGATAGTTTCCACCCAGATTTCCTCAAAAAATCAATTCCTTTGAGTCAGTTCTTACGTATTAGGAGAAATTGTACCAAAGACGAGGACTTTCAATTGGAATGTGACGAACTGACAACAAGGCTGTTGGCCAGGGGGTACACTAAAACCACACTTAAAAAAGCATTCAACCGTGTTAAAAATACTACAAGAAAAGACCTGATTTTTAAACCAAAAAAAAAGAAAAGTGATGACAATAATACCCGGATCATCATGAAATTTTCTAATGAACATCAGGTTATAAGGAAAATTATCACAAAACACTGGTCAATCCTAACTGAGGATCCAGTGTTGGGTGATTTTGTTACATCTAAACCGTTGATCACCTATAAAAAAAGCTGGATCAATAAGGAATATAGTTACACAAAGTGAATATAAAGGAAATGCAAGGAAGGATCCGTGTAAAACCTTTGGAACTTATCCCTGTGGTACATGCTCCCAATGCCCTGTGATTGGTAGGAGGACCACACTGACACTGCCCAATGGGGAGACCTTCACCTTGAGGCATTATGCCTCATGTAAAACACAAGGTGTGGTCTACCTCATGCAGTGCCAGTGTGGTGCCTTCTACGTGGGCAAAACCCAACAAAAACCAGGGAAGAGGGTGGAGCGTCATATGCATGATATGCAAATTTTTAATTTATACTTACCATTAGGCAGACACAACTACCGATTGCCAAAAGTGAATTTTAGATAGACTCCATATACCAATTAGGGGTGGAGATTGGAACAAGGTACTGCTCCAGCGTGAAATGCGCTGGATTAGACACCTGAAAGCCACAACTCCACCAGGCCTGAATGAAATAGAGCTTTAGACCCTTTTTGGAGGGCTACAGCTCTGGGAAAACAAATTGATATTTTGAGTACCTCTGGATTCTATGATAGTCTTCGGCTATTATCCTGTAAATATGTCTGTGAATAGTATGCCCTTCTTTTAACGAATTTTTACTGATATCTATGCATTTTCTTTTCTAATCTTTCTTACATACCTCTATAGGTGGATAAAACTTTTGGGAAGGGGGTGTGATGACCTGTTTAAGAGAGCTTTACACATAAGGGTTTTTTTCTTTATAAATTGATATGATTTGTATATAACTTGATGTTAAGTGGAATTGCATTCACCCTGATATGTCAGCCCGGTAGTATCTATACTCTGAAGGGTTTTGTCTATATATAGGGGGGTCCCACTAATTCTACCTGGCACAAAAAGAACCCCTTATGATGTATTCACAGCAACAGCATGTTGTTTAGTCCAACACCAGTCAGCATCTTGGTGCAGAAGCTGACGGAGTGGAGATGTTATCTCACTGTAGTGATGCATGAACTTTGCAAGATAATTGGTCATGCCAAGAAATCTTTGCAATTCATGTTTGTCCTCTGGAGCAGACTTTTGATGGATGGCTTTGTTTTTTTCTGGGTCAGGCTTGACCCCTTTATCCTTACGAAGGAGTCCAACATATGTAACCTCTGAGACCCTGAAGCGACATTTGGTAGGTTTGAGCTGCATATTGATGGCTCTGACATGGTCCAGTATGCATTTAAGTCATTTGTCAAGTTCCTCATCGGAGGATCCCCAAATCAAGATATCATCTTCGACTATTTCACCTGGCTGTCCAGCAAAGAGCTGCTCCATACATCTCTGAAAGACTTTGCTTCCAGTTGAAATTCCATATGGCATCAGTAAGCATTTGTATCTCCCAAATGGGGTCATAAATGTTGTGAGTAATGATGATTCCTCATCCAGAGGGATTTGCCATAATCCACATTTTGCATCTAGGATGCTGAAGACCTTTGCATGTGGCATATCAGCGATCACTTGCTCTATAGTCTTCAATGGGTAAAAAGGCCTCAGGAGAGCCTTATTGAGGTGCACAGGATCAAGGCATATGCAGACAGTGCCATCTTTCTTGACTACTACTGCCATGGCAGACACCCAGGGGGTAACCTTCTGCACTGGTGCAATGATGCCCAGTCTAGTCATCCTTTCCAACTCTTGTAAGACTTTGTCTTTTATAGCCAGTGGGATCCTTCCAAGGGCACCCATAGTAGGCTGTACCATTTCATCTAAGCACATGTGATACACGACTGGAAGCTTATCAACAGTGTCAGTTCTAACAGTTCTAAGTCTGTATAATCAGGCATTTCAGGAGCCAGTTGTTGTACTGCATGTACTTCTGGACTGAGTTGGATTTGATTTAAGCGCATGGTGTCTGGTATACCAGTCTGGCAGGTTCTTAACATTTCTATCCACAATGTGGAATAGCAGCTTGTCCTCTGATAGATCCAAGGTACAAGTGCCCAGTGTTTGAATTGTTTGACTGCCATGAGCTATCAGGTTTACTTCATTTGACTGATCAATTTCAGCTTTGGGGTCAATGCTGTGCAATGTGGATAAGGACATGACACTGCATTTGGCACCAGTGTCAATTTTTGTTGCATGCTGTTGAGAGGGTGGTGAATATTTCTCCTTTATTTGCAATTAGGTCCACACTTTCACAATGAAAACAGTTTTAGTGATCATCACTTTCCACTTCATTAATTCTGTGCACATTTTGTTGTTTAGTGTCACTAGATGGAGTCATCCACACACCTCTATTTTGAGGCTAGGACCTACAACATTTTGCAAAATGATTCCATTTGTTGCATAAGTTACACCTTTTGTTAAAAGCCGGACACTTGTCGCACTCAGTAGCGTGTTCACTACCACAGTTGCTGCATTGCCTTTTATTCTGTTGCACCACAAACACTTTTACCTTTCTTTTTAGTTCCTTAGTGGCCCTTTCAGAATGTTCAAACAACATACATATTCTGATGGCTGATTCCAGTGTCAAATCTTTCTCCCTTAACAACTGAGCACAAACTGCATCATTGTAGATACCACATATACTCCTGTCACGTATCAGTTAATCTGTGCACCGAAATCAATTTTTTTTTAGCCAGCAGTCTCAGTGTGGCTGGATAGAATTGTATTCATTCATCAGGTTTCTAAACCATCGTGTAGATTTTGCAGAAGTAATGATGAATCGTAAGACAAACCTTGTTTATTTCCAGCCAGCAGTGAGCCTCGTGTAAACCTTTTTTAGTTTCACTTCATAACTTCCTACTTCCTGTTCCCACCCCCAGGTCCTCACACATCTATTTAAATCTGCAACACACGCATATTCTACAGTTATCAAATCATGTACAGTATCTCACAAAAGTGATTTTTGTAAATATTTTATTATATCTTTACATGTGACAACACTGAAGAAATTTCACTTTGCTACAATGTAAAGTAGTGAGTGTACAGCTTGTATAACAGTGTAAATTTGCTGTCCCCTCAAAATAACTCAACACACAGCCAATAATGTCTAAACTGCTGGCAACAAAAGTGAGTACACCCCTAAGTGAAAATGTCCAAATTGAGCACAAAGTGTCAATATTTTGTGTGGCCACCATTATTAATTCAAGTTTGTTTATCCATGCTAGTTTGAAGACGAGTGAGTACAACAATGTGCTAAAAATATATAGATTTATTAACTAAAATTCAGTGTAAAATAATATCAGATATAATTGGTGATATACAAAAAGATATAAATTCAAAACTAAATTATATTGGTGATACTAATGATGAGAAATTTTACCACAAGCTCTTGTTACAAATTACCATGTCTACATTACATGACGGCCTTAGTAAATAGCTTTCGTGGCTTTATAGACTTATGAAAACAAACTAGGTGTTGACTTTAACACTTGTGATTCTTCTCAAAACAAATAGACCTTCAAGCTTAAACCTCTTTTACAGCACATGGACAATTTTGTTAACCATATACAAACTTGGTAATTTAACCAAGATTAATTTTTAAATAAAAATAAATTTAGAAATAATTTATTTTTAAACACATATCACGACAAAACCATTGTAAAGACTTTGGCATTAGCTTTGTAGAGACAGCCAAAATGTGTATTTCTCTTAATATTTGGAATATAATTATTTCATGCTGCAGGTAAAAATAATACAACTCCAATTTATTATGCCATATATTTAAATGGTTTTGTTTTGTATATGTTAAAACCATTCAATTACCAAAAGGTAAAAATAAAAGATTAATACCTTACCATAGATTAAGGCTCTTTTGTTTTGAGAGATATTGGCTGAGTGTCCCAAAGGATATTTTTTACCATCATTACTACATCTCTGCGCTTTGTCTTCTCCCCTCGTCTCTCCGACTGAAGATCTTCTCCCCTTTCAAAATTCTTTCAGCCATCCCATGTCACGTGTAACCCTCTCTATATTCCCCCTAGAATATGTGTGTGGAAATGCCTTTCACATCATGAGTGACTTAAAACACACATCATTTCCTGGATAACCCTTATAGGAAAAATGATAGTTTCCTTTATTCGCCATTGCCAAAGGGGTTGGTGTTGTATTAGAATTGACTTTACTTCATACTTGAATAACCATTTGACTTAGGCTTAACAGAAAGCCATGAATTAGACTGAAATGTCAAACCACCCAAAACCTGGTGGCGACTTATAAGTTTTATTACTTTAAGAAAATATACCCACACTAATTACCTTATCTTTAAATTCCTTAAACTAGGTAATGTAGAACTTAACCCCATTTTTCTGACTTGAAGTATAATGGCTTATTCTTAAACATCCCCATTAATAGAACTTCTAGACATCACATTCATATACAGTATTTCCCTCATATGAATAATATGAAGACTAATCAGTGAATACATCAAACAATATATACAGTTTCTCACAAAAGCAAGTAAAGTACACCCCTCACATTTTTGTAAATATTTTATTATATCTTTTCATGTGACAACACTGAAGACATGACACTTTGCTACAATGTAAAGTAGTGAGTGTACAGCTTGTATAACAGTGTAAATTTGCTGTCCCCTCAAACTCAATACACAGCAATTAATGTCTAAACCGCTGGCAACAAAAGTGAGTACACCCCTAAGTAAAAATGTCCAAATTGGGCCCAAAGTGTCAATATTTTGTGTGGCCATCATTATTTGCCAGCACTACCTTAACCCTCTTGGGTATGGAGTTCACCAGAGCTTCACAGGTTGCCACTGGAGTCCTCTTCCACTCCTCCATGACAACATCACGGAGCTGGTGGATGTTAGAGACCTTGCGCTCCTCCACCTTCTATTTGAGGATGCCCCACAGATTGTCAATAGGGTTTATGGCTGGAGAAATGCTAGGCCAGTCCATCACCTTTTGCCCTCAGCTTCTTTAGCAAGGCAGTGGTCATCTTGGAGGTGTGTTTGTGTTTGTGTTTTTCTATATCATGTTGGAATACAAAAATGTGAGGGATGTACTTACTTTTGTGAGATACTGTATGTGCCTACATGGTAATAATTGAATGGGAAATTAAGTACTTGCATCCTCAAGTGAATTGTCTCCCATGTAAACCCATGTGCCAAAAAAGTATAGCTGTGTAGTATGCTTTTAGCAATTGCAAGGATGTCACTTAGGTCAGATGGTAAATAAGTATTTAGTGGCAAGTGCTTTGTGTCCATGCCATGTAAATAGAAAATAGAGATGTTGTGTCATCCATCTGCAGTTTAATTATTGGGGTTGAGTCTTATGCTTAATTAAAAGGATCTAGATGGCATAGCACTGCAAAAATATTGTCTCATTAAGTCATACTAAATATATATTGTACAGTTTAAAATTTCAGAAAGTAGTTTAAAAGAAAAAACTGCTAAAATTAGCCGACAAGTGTTAAGCTGTGCAAAGTCCAGTTCTGCCTGCACTGAACTCTTGCAGTATAAGATATAAGAGGGCACTAGTCTGTTATATTTTCTGCACATAAAATAAATGTAGAAGGAAGAAAGAGATAATTAAAATATCTGTTCTACTGCTCCTCTCCTCCCTTTAATCTTGTCACAGAAAAAAAAACAGACACCCTCCTGTGAATAAAATAATTGCTTCAAATCCTTAAAGTCTTTTTGCAACAATCTGATGGACGATAAATCATGCAGTGATTTACAATGTTAATTATTGGCCAGACTGCAGACATACTGAGCTGTTTGCTGTGAGCTCAGTTTCTCATTACTAATACAGTCTGCAGTGGCACAAACTTGCTGTCCTATGCTTACACTGGGCCAGTTCATTGTTTTTGCAATTCATTGTGCAACTTATAGTTTTCTGACTTCATAACTCTTATTTCTCTTTTTGGTGACTTTTTAAACAGATTAAAAAACGTCCACGCTCCTTCTGCACTCCCAGCTCCTATTGCAATGTCATTCATAAATACAGACGTTTTTTATTAATGTAGAGATCCACTGTAAACAGACAAATCAGTGAAATGAAAAACCCTGTTCCTTCAGCAACTTTGTCCAACAGTTTCTCCAACAATTTTTGTCCAATGATAATCCCTTGAATTTGCCACTATCCATATGAGAAGCAACATTATAAAAAGTGTAGCATCCTTATGTTTAGGCAGGGTTGCTATTACATTTATTTGCCAAGTGATAGTTGCCTAGTTGCCTTGACCAATTGTTAGGCGGTCAGTTGATTTCGCCCTAATTCTGGAATTACTGCACCGGGTATCTGGTGACATTAGATAAGACAAGGGCATTACAAGGACAGATTAGGAATGAATGGGGTGTCTCAGCCAATGGGCAGGGATTTTCTTGGGTCCCTTGGCCTGCTGGGAGAACCTATTTATTTGGGTGGAGCCAGGTGATTGGGGTTCTGTGCCACCTGGACGGCTGTCTGGGTGGATGTGTGTTGTATTGCCCCAGGCTGCTAGAGCCAGAAACCTAAGGCCTATTGTCAGTAACTTGGTAGGCGGCTGAGATGCTGGGAGGGCTCCCCTTGCGGCCGAGCGCAGCACACCACTGAAGGTAGAACAGCAGGTGTGGTGCACAGAAGCACGGGTGCCGGGTTGCTGGAGACAGGCGTGCTTGGAAGGTCCAGGAGTCCAGTGGAATAACTGAATAGCGGAGACAGGAGCCAGGCCAGGGGTCATTCACAGAGAGACAGTCCAGGATCAGAATGGGGTGCTTTAACTGGGGTACAGACTGGCCTGGGGGACAGATGGACCTAGGGGGGGGTTATACTGGGGATAGACTGACCAAGGAGGGGTTATACTGGAAGGAGGAGGGGTTATACTGGAAGACAGACTGACCTGGAGGGATGTACTGGGGTACAGACTGACCTGGGGGGTTGTACTGGGGGACAGACTGACCTTGTTTGATTTAACTACGTTCCTTAAACTTCTCCCATTATTAATGCAATTTGGCCACACCCACTGCTCCTCACGGGATGCTACATGGGCTACAATACTACTCTTCTTGGGCGACCCAAAGGTGCTCTAGGTCTTTTACAATCCTATAGTGTTAAATGCAAAAAAATAAAATAAATTGCTTCTAAAGTGTTAGGGTTTGGCTTGATGTGGCGCATATCTGGTTCCCCGGTGCGGTGGCTAGCACACAGGAATGACATCACGCCCTTCCAGAAAGTTGCTTGTACTACTGCTAATTTCTTCCCACCACCATGCCCTGCGCTATGTTCTCTGAAGAAGGGATGATCCTTATTTGCAAATTAAGATCATTTTTAAAATTATTTTTACATGGAGTGGTGTTTGTGTGGGTCATGCGTGTATG
This sequence comes from Lithobates sylvaticus, assembly GCA_028564925.1. NCBI lineage: Eukaryota > Metazoa > Chordata > Amphibia > Anura > Ranidae > Lithobates > Lithobates sylvaticus. The sequence goes on along the minus strand of CM053033.1, from coordinate 69,676,885 downwards.
TCTAAATGATGTCAAAACACACACCTACTATCTGTGTACAGATTCACTTCCGGGCCAATGTATATTGCTTCCTGCTTCAGTGTGTGTGTGTATGTGTATATATATATATATATATATATATATAGATACACATATATATATATAAAAAAAATATTTTTTTTTTTAGCAGAGACCCTAGGAAATAAAATGGCAATCGTTGCAATTTTTTATGTCACACGGTATTTGCGCAGTGGTTTTTCAAACGCACTTTTTTTGCAAAAAAATACACTTTAATGAATTTAAAAAAGCAAAACACAGTTTGCACACCAAGAAAGTACATACTACATGGACATGCTGGCGGGGCTATAGCGATTCAGTCTCTATTTCGAACTCTATTTTGCAGGTTGCTTCATTACAAAATCATATAGGAGGGTCTGTTAGCTCCCATCCTGATACAGTTTATTAATTTGTACTGTGTTTTTGGGTATACATTATTTTTCCATTGCACGGTTAAGATCTTTTTTTCGTATATAGTCCTCATTGACTGTATGACATATTATGCAAAGTCTTTTACATTTATGTCCTTTCGTATGTTTGTAACCTGGTGTTTGTCTGAATAAAAAAGTTATTTGACAAAAAAAAAGCAAAACACAGTATATACCCCAATTTTTTTGTAAAATATAAAAGATGATGTTACGCCGAGTAAATAGATACCGAACATGTCACACATTCAAATTACCCATGTGGAATGGCGACAAACTACAGTAGTTAAAAATCTCCATAGGTGGAGCTTTAAAAATATTTATAGGTTACCTGTTTAGGGTTACAGAGGAGGTCTAGTGCTAAAATTATTGCTTTTGCTCTAATGTTCATGGCGATACCTCGCATGTGTGGTGTGAACACAGTTTACATATGCGTGAGCGAATTACGCATGCGTTCACTTCTGCACACGAGCACAGAGGGATTAGGAAGCTTTAAGTTTATTTTTTTGATCACTTTTATTCCTATTTCAAGGAATGTAAACATCTCTTGTAACAGAGAAATGGATGATAGGTCCTCTTTATCGAGAGATCTGGGGTCAAAAAAACACCAAATCTCTTCTTTACCTTTAAAACCAAAGGATAAAAAAAAAAATATGTTTTTGATCTTTTGCTTTAAAAAAAAAAAAGACTTCTGCCCTGGACCGGAAGTGACGTCATGACATTGCACCAGTCCTCCAAGGCTATAGAGGCGATCAGAGATGATCTGGTCTGTGTCTGCCTCTGTGACCAGCCGGCTGCAGTGTTGGATCATTTCTCAGACACGCCTGTGAAAATGGTATGCCCAAAAAAGACCTGCAAATGTCGGGAGGGGGGCGCGATGTCCCCTTCCGCCACTTCTGAAAGCTATCCAGTGGCTAATGAAAGCTGCTTGGACTGCTTTTATAAGAAAGCCAGCTGCCGGCTGAAAAAAAAATAGTGGGGATATGGCTGATATCTTCAGCCATAACCCCGGTAAACCACTTGCAAACCGCAATGTCTATAAACGTATTGTAATGGGCAAGTGGATAATTAACGCTGTCTGTACGGTACTGGCCAAATTTATGAGCTGTAAATTTGATTGGTCTCTCCAAACAAAGATTAATGATTTAGAAGCTTGCTAATGAAAGGATACTCAGCCTGTCCTTAGACTTTCTATTGGGGCAGACTCACTCTGACATTTCTCAAAAGTGCTTGCAGTCAGTCTTGACACCTTCCCCTAAGAAATATCTAAAAGGTAAGAACTACTTTTTTTTACAGTGGCATTTTCACAAATGTGACTGTAAAAGTGGAACAACATTTCAAAGAACAGATAGCCAGTAACAAGTGACTGCTCTGCTTTAAATGGGTTGTAAAGGTTTGTTTTTTATTTTCTAAATAGGTTCCTTTAAGCTAGTGCATTGTACCTTTTCCTTTGATTTCCCTTCTAAATGTTTTTTTTTTTCTTTGTCTGAATTTCTCACTTCCTGTTTCTCCTCAGTAAACTTCACACCATCATCCGAGCGGTGTTTAGTCAGCCAGAACAGCTTACTGAACAGCTTACTGAGGAGGAACAGGAAGTGAGAAATTCAGACAAGAAAACAAAGAAAAAAAACATTTAGAAGGGAAATCGAAGGAAAAAGGTAAGTGAACAAACAATGCACTAGCTTAAAGGAACCTATTTAGAAAATACAAAAATGAACCTTTACAACCCCTTTAAGTACCCCAAGCTAAAAAGGCCTTATAATCAATAAAAAAAAAAAAACAAAGAAAGAAGGAAATGAAAACCTCAAAATGCCACTCGTAAAATAAAAGCCCACTTTTTTTTAGGGAAGACTTGCAGCAAAAAGGCAGTTTAACCTAAAAGAAAGACCCTAAAATATTATATCCACAAAATAAATAAAAAAAAATAAATACCAGCAAAGGGCCATTTTTAAAAAGTTTGCTATGGACAGGACAGTAGCTAAAAGTGATTACTGACCTTAAATCAACTACAAAATAAACTGAAAGACAAAAACCCCTCCAAATAGTAAGATCAGAAATAAAACGGCAGCAATGTGGGTTGATTGCTCACAGAGCTAGTAATAAGACTCAAAGTACATTTTCCTAACTGATCCTAAATTCTCCCTATGCAGTTTGTCAGGTTTTACTATGCTTTCCCTATAACAGCTTCCAATTCTCTGACCCTATGACTGCTCTGTGCCCCTTTTCTTAAAATGCGGGGATGTATTATTGGCCCTTCTAAACCTGCTGGCCCTAGTTCAAAGGCCATGCAGTGCACTGATGTATAAAAGGATTCTGTTGGGTGAATCTGCACAAAAATTTGCCAGGACAGCGGATCTTGAACCTGAAGGATCCACCTCGAACCCATGGTAGCTGCAATCCCTAATCTAATCCCTAGTTGCTTTGTGGATGATGCACTAAATGAGTTTGACGTCAAAGAAACAAGGGTTTTTTTCATCATCAGGGAAATTTCACTACATTTCTTATCTTGATCAAATTAGCTGGTTGGATTTAGGTTTCCATGGGGACCATGTATTGCTTAGCAGCCTTGATTTGGACATATGATAAATGAAGGAACTTTTAATCATCACAGGAACTAGAGGTATGTCTGAAAGACCATCACCAAAGATAAGACAAATTGTTAATTTTCTGTTTATTTGTCTGTCCTCACTTCCAGAAAGTTAAAGCTGGGCTACCTGCATAATTTAAAGTGACTGTAAACGATCAATTTGTAAAACAATCCATTCAGTTTAACCACTTGCCGACCGGCTCATGCCGATATACATTGGCAGAATGGTACAGCTGCGCAACACAACGTATGGGTACATTGTTCTCTTTAAAAGCCGCCGGAGGCGCGCACGTGCCCGTGGCACCACGGGGGACCCGATGCGAGTGGCCAGCAGGTGCGATCGCCGCTGGTCGCACTCAATCCCATGCTTGAGAAACAGCACGTGGATTTGTGTGTGTAAACATATATATGCAAAACAGTGCAAAAAAAGGTTATATATATTATATAAAATAATATGCAGTGCGAACCGTGGTGATCCAAAAAATATAAAAAATTTAAATAAATAAATAGTAACAGGAAAATGTCCACAGGAACACCACACTGTTTTGCATATATATATTTTTGCACTATTTTGCACATATTTATTACGCTTGGATCACCGGCAAAGTCGCTCCTTTTAAATACTATTGCTGATTTATTGCACCAGTTTGCACAGGTTCACTGTGACTAGGATTCGATCACCAGTGTGTTTTACCATTTGGATTTATCTTTTGGATTTATTTGCATATTAACTTATGTTTTAGCTCATTTATATATTTTTGCTGAGTGGAGCACAACAGTATTTGTTTTAGTGATATTTATTTTACTCGAACACATATATATTTATTCATATAATTTTATTATTTACACACATTTGGAGCGCAACACCATATATTGATTTTTTTACTTATTCCTTTAGGGTGGGGTTTGCACCCCTGTCGGTGGTTTGCTGAAACCAATTTTTATCTTTATTTACCTTACTTTTAATATTCACATACTTGTCATTTATCCACTACTGGGTGCATTAATGTAGTAGCGCGGAAATACTCTTTTACCTTTCTCTCAATAATGTTATATGCAGCATACACAGTAAATGTACCTCTCTATAAAGATAATCATCTCATTTCTACCTAATATCAGTTTGTAATATATCAAGTGTCTGAAATCAGGGCAAGCTATATCAACTAAAGATGAATAAGAGCATGCAAGCAGATAAAAATAAACTGGCTGGATTAACACCTATGAGATTTCCCCCCAGTGTGCTTTGAAATCAATGGAAACACATAAAAATGCATATCAATGTTTGTTGCACATTTTAATGCTGTTGCAATACACTTTATGTTGAATGTCAATAAGCATCATGCATTTAGGTGCATCATGAAGTGCATTGACGCATGTCTTAACGTATGTGGCGAGATGCACTTTAATGTGTTTCCATTTTTTTAAAATAGAAAATACATCAAGCAAAAATGCAAATGTGTGAATCCAGCCAAAAATTGCAGGCATTCTATAAAGTAGAAAGATTCTGTTGGAATGAGGAATTAGGAATCAACATACGTGTTCACATCTTGTTTTTCTCTTGTCACGATTCATTAAGACATTTGAAATAACTACTTGATGAATCATACACCTACGGTATCATAGCATAGCCATTTTTTTTTACACAAGTACAGAAATAACCAACCTCTGACAAATCGACAGTTAACTTAATTTTTGTTTCCGAGCAACTGGCATGTGTCAATACGAAGTAACAGTTTAACTTATCAGGATTAAATTACATTGTTTCTATTCTGTAAATTAATATGATTTAGACTTCAGTAGTTTGAGAACAGTCAAACCGATTAAGACTTAAATGGGGTTATTTACTAAAGGAAAATCCACTTTGCACTGCAAGTGCACTAAAAGTGCACTTGGAAGTACAGTTGCGGTAGATCCGAGGGGGACATGCAAGGAAAATAAAAAACAGCATTTTAGCTTGCACATGATTGGATGATAAAATCAGCAGAGCTTCCACTCATTTCAGATCTACCCCTTAGATTTAGAGCGACTGCACTTCCAAGTGCACTTGCAGTGCAAAGTGGATTTGCCTTTAGTAAATAACCCCCAAAGTGTTACTAAACCGCATTCACTATATCTGGTCTCCCACAGTACACAGAACATGGAAATGCAATTATTTTAATAAATATAAACTGAAAAATACCTTTTCTCATCAGCAGTATATGGCAGTTTTATTTTTATTTTTTATTTATTGCAAGGAACAGGGCCCACAAGGACCAACAGGGTACAAATCAACATGAAGTACAGGAGATATTTCAAAAATAAGTACATCACATAACACTTGATATGGACAAATATAAGAGAACAGTTTCTGTATACAGACAGGTCAATAGTGGTGTTTCGTGTGCTAAACTGGGTGATGGATCCCATCTTTATGGGGAGTACTGAGGACATAACTTGTGTCTAATGATCCTGTTATGTAGTGCGCCCCATTGTAAAATACATGGGGTTCTATTATCTCATGAGGCCTGCTCCCAAAAAATTTTCCCCATGTCGCTCCGCCACCCGCGCCCCCACAATTATGAGGGGCCACAACGCGGCGGAGCAGCACAGGAGGAAAAATTAGTGTTAGCATAAGAGCAGTAAAGAAGTGAAAGAGGGGGAGAGGAGAGTAAGGAAAGAGAGAGTAAGAGAGGAGATATGAGGAGATATGAGGAGAGGATGGAGGGGGGGGGGGTATGCGCCCCGTGGCCATGGATCATCACCAGGTGCCTTTTGGGTTTCATCAGGTATCTGCATGCTACCTCTACCCAGCTGTTGTATTTGTTAAAAGATATCCTGAGAAAAGTCAAGCGGGTGCATCCGAGCTTCTCAGAGCTTGGCCTTCATCTGAATATATAAACATTATCCACAGCTGCCAGGTTTTGGTGAACGTCTCCTGCCTTTCCTGCGCTGTGAGAATAAGGTCCTCCATCTTCCTGATGTCTTCCACTTTTTGAAGCCACAGGTTAATGGTTGGCGGGAGAACAGACTTCCAGCATAATGGAATGCAGTACTTAGCTGCGTCTAACAGGTGCCGGATCACCGATTTCTTATATATCCTGTCTGGGATGGTGGAGGCATGCAATAGAAAGAGGGCAGGGTCAGCTGTGATTGTCCTTTCAGTGATATGGCAGTTTTATGACTTCTATCAGTGTCTGGTTAAAGCTTGTAGGAGGAGTTTTCATACCCCCTCCGACTGTCCTCTGAGGCTGAATGACCCCTGACCCTCTGTCTGGAGAGTGCTGATCGGCCCTGTGCTGATCACATGCACCCTCCCAAAAAAAAAAAAAACTCTCTAGCAATACACATCAAACTGAGCATGTGCAGAGTGCCTCCAAAGGCTCTGAGCTATCAACAGATTGATTGGGAACAGTAAAAGAAGGGGAGGATCAGAGAAGATGGGATCAAGCAGCCTTTTTACACAATGTGGAGGATTAACCCCTTAGGTTCCACAGTGAGTATAACAAGCATGCTTTACTGCATATACAGACTGGTTAATTGTTGTGGGTTTAGTAACACTTTAAAGCTTAATTCCAGGCAAGTGGGAGAATAAGGGAAGGGTGAATCTGTGAGGTTTCATAGGGAGTTTATCAGATCCTGCTTGAAGTCTGTAAAACATGAACTTAGCATCAAATCCTTATGAAGTTACATAAATAAACTGAAAAAAAAAGACACAAGTCTGTCAATGTCAACCAATATAAAAGAATGAATAAAATAATAAATTGAAAGCCTTCACATAGACACCTAAACCCACAGCTGATACAGAAGAAAGCAAAGAAAACTTATAAAACATGGTCAAATTATCTCCAACGGGTAAAAACATTTTTTTTCCCTGATCCCCTAAGGCAGTTGTATATTCCCTGGATCAACAATCTCTGGTGTTATTACTTATAAATGTTGAAAGTTTTATATTCTGTGCATACCAGAATGCATCTGGCTCACCTAAGCTGGTTAGAGCTACTCCACATTTACCAGCTCTCACTGTAAGGAAGCATTTCCATATGCATAGGTTAAATCTCTTTTCCTCCAGATGCAAAGAGTGTCCCTTGTCATTTGCAATGACCTTAAAGTGAATTAATTTACACCATGTTCGCTGTGTGGACCATTTTTATTTTGTATACGAGGTGCCCCCTTCTCAAGAGAGAATGAACTCAGTTTAGCAAATCTAGACTCATAGCTGATGTCCTCAAAGTTTAAATACTCCTCTAACCTTCACTGGCTGAAATGGAGCAGCAGCACCCCAATCGGATTTACTACAACTTAAAAAGGGGCCTTTTTTTCATTTTTGCTGTGACACCTGATATTCTTTATTTATCAGTACTAAGCCTTAGAATGGTAGAAGTGGTAGCCACAATAAATCTAAAAGCTATAGGAAAGTTTACTGATAAAAAAGATACATTAAACCTTTCAACTTTGTTCCCCATCCTTTCCCCCTTTTTGCAATTATTCCAAAATTATCAAATTAAAGACTTTAGGTATGTGTTTGGCAATTGTCAGCATTTGATAGGCAAATAGAAAGTTTTATCTTGCAATAAAAAATATGTGAACTACATTATCTGAGAGAAAATAGCCCAAAATATTGTTCAGAGGCAGGAGTGAGGAGCTTGGTAAGGTCACAATGTAAGAGGGAAACACAAGGCAGGTTTTATCTTGAAATAAACATTATAATGAATTATCTGAGAGGCAATAAGCACAAATATTGTACAGTGGCTAGATAGGAGGTAAGCAGCTTGGAAAAGCCACCATTTTAGAGGGAGAGAAGAGTAGGCTTTATCTTGAAATAAATACTAGAGTGTATAATTTGAGAGACAGTAGCCACAATATTGTTCCATGGCTGCACAGTATGTAAGCAGCTTAGTAAAGCCAAAGTGTAAGAAGGAGAGATCAGGCAACTTTATGTTGAGATAAACATTGTGGTGGGTTATCTGAGAGACAATAGTCACAAATATTGTGCTGCGACTGAAGAGTATGCAAGCAGCTTGATTAGACCGCAGTATAAGAAGATGAAACGAGGTAGCTGTTATCTTAAAATAAACGTGTATCTTCTGAGAAAAGCTAGTCACCAATATTTTACAGTGACTAGACATTATGTAAGCAGCTTATTTAGGCTGTAGTCTAACAGTAAAAGATAAGGTTTTATCATAAAATAAACATTAGAGTAAATTATTTGAGAGACAAAAGCAAAAAATATTGTCCAATGGCTGGGCAGTAAGTAAGTAGTTTGGTTAGGCCCCAAAGAGAAGGAGAGACAAGGCATGTTTTATCTTGAAATAAACATTATATGTATTATCTGAGTGCTGGAGCACCGGAATAGGCCACAAATTTGAATACACAGAGCATGATTCGGCTTGCAGCAAAAAAATAATAATTTGGCATCTGAGGTTTGGAAACATTGTATAGCACCATTTCAGTGCCAGAGCACTGGAAAATGCCACAATTTCCAAAAAGCAATGCAGGTTTTACCCTGCAGCAAACTTGGCAGCTAAGGTCCACTTGCAGAAACATTATGTGCAACATTTTTACCATGCTGGAGCATCAGAATAGGCCAGGAGAGGTGACTGGAGAAGTGGCAGGTATACATTTTTTGTGAGGCCTGATGGCACTGAAAATGTTTAGTCTTTAGCATCAGTAGCAGGGATTTTGTACTCATTAATAATCCAAGACAGATTCAATTGATAAAAGCGAGCCTGTCCACACGTTCAGGGGACAGGGAGATTTACTTCTCCAATAACAAAACCTCCTGTTGTGCTGAAGGCCCATCCATACAGCACACTTGTTGCAGGGCAAGCCAGAAAACCTAGTGCATATTTTGCATTCTATAACCATCCTGGACACCCAACAATGCACAGGGTCCTCACTTCCAAACGTGTCCACATCAGACCTGGACCAAATGTAGTACAGTTTTATACAGAATTTTACAAACCTTTAGACCCCCACAGTTTATTCAATATTTTCCATTCACTGACCATACTTGCTATCACCTTTAACCAGTTTTTTTTTCTTTTCTGCTGCAGTTTCTAACACTGGCTTGACCTGCTTTGCTGAAATGCTCCAAGCTGTAAATCACAGAGCAGTTTTATTTGGTATCTGCTCAACTGACTCCATTTAAGCACAGAGTTCCTAAACGATGAAGGGGGAATGTGTTTGGGCCCCAAAATCTGTTGGATCTGTTCAGCTACAAATTAATTTTTTTACTAGATTACCTTGGACTCTTGGACATTTGTTTGGCACTCTCATTGGATTGTATGCGTGTGGATTCTCAAAGCTGGGTCCTTCCCCTTTTTTCTGAGTATGGAGTGCTGCCGAACCAGAGCCAGTGTATCAAGTGACAATTTCAGTGACTCTTAGAAAATCCAGTGCCCTTTTTCTTTTTTAGTGCTGTAATGCAGCATTCTTGGTAACCTGGTCTGCTTTATGATTTTCCTTGGCCTCCAGTTTGTTTGCTTTAGTGTGCACTTTTAACTTTCATTATGCAAGAAGTTGGAAGGTTGAAGGCAGCCAATCAGCTAACTTTATTTTATTTTATTAACACTTTATTCGGTTGTACAAAATCAGATACAGGTCCAGAGACAAGTAATTGTATTACAGTGAGGACTCAAATAAAACAATGAAGGACACTGTTAAAGTAATACAACCATAAGTAACAAAGAATTGTATGTAACAACTGGACCAAACATAAGCTGTCATGTTCAAGGGGAGTCAGATGGACCAATAGGAGAGGTATAGGAAAAATCAATACAATCAGTTCTTCCAAGTCTTTGATTCTGTTAAACTTAATAAACCATTGATTGTTGAAGTTTACAACTCCAATATGTAGGGATACATTACTGTGCTGCATTTACCATGTGCAGTGCTGCATTTACCGTGTACATGATCAGTGATATAAAATGTAAAATTTTAGTTAAGGGAGTGCGATGAAGAAGATATTGTGCTGGGGTATAATTCAAGGGATAAGTAGTGACATTGATGATGATCCTATGCACTACCATCCAAAAGCTCAGTTTTTTTTCACATGAACACCATATGAGCAATATTGTACCTTCCTCCTTTTCACGTCAATCAACTAATTTAGTATGCTAGGTTGGTTTGCCTGCTGAAATAAAAAAATATGTCTAGCCCTCCAAATGGGAACCAAAATCATGCACCACCGCAAAAGCATATCTGCTATTTGTGCAAATGTTTACTTGTTTGATAATTCAGACTTTTTAATATGGTATATGTTTCTGCTTCTTGAATGGAGGCAGAAGAATCTAATGACTCTAAATACAGAATGTCCTCCTGTGTGACAACTGCATAACCAGTATAGGATTACCATCCTCCGCAAAAAATCAGGATCCATCTACAAAAAGACAAAGATCTGGGTTTTCAAGGGGTGTACTCTGCACTAGCCTTACAGAAGCTTATGCCTACACATTAAATCAAAACATGTGGCTCCTCTTTGTCTCCAGACTCTTCTAATACAGGCAATAGGATGGTTGGGTTTAAAATGGTACACCTTTTGCTAGTGAGATTTGTATATAATAGCAATGCAAATTCATATTTTGTAAACCTTGCATTAGACCAGGATTTCTCAACATTTTTACTTCAGAGGAACCCTTGACAAAAAGTTTAAGACCTCAGGGAACCCCTGAAATATTGTTCACATCTACAGCTCATGGAACATTAATGTTATCAGCAAGCTGTTAATATAACTGGATGAACTAGAACGACGTGTGTTTTTTTTCCAACCTGACTAACTATGTAACTATAACAACAAACCTTTTTTGAAGTAGGATTAAATAATAGAATAAATATTAAGACATACCTATATAAAGAATGTATTGGCTATGGGGGTACCTCATCCATATAAAGATTGTTTAAAGAAAATTGGACAGACTGAGCGGACTTTACTGGTACCAGAGAAGGACAATCACTACGTAATAATACTAAATCTCTTTTTTACAAAAATTACAAAAAATGTATTAGTTAAAAAAACGTTTGTACATTCTATAAAAATTAGAGCTCTCATCAATTTGACCACTTAGTTGATATCATAATAGATATCTGTTGCTACTAGGTCAAAAGAGGTCAACGTTTCGCTTTTATGCTTCCTCAGGACCTTATTTCCTTGACTATAGACAGAGATCCCGTACAAAAGAAAAGAGGAGGGAAACATCAAATTTTTAATCAGATCAAATGTGCAGCATAACATTTTCTCAGTATAATCCCCATATACATATATAGAGATGCAATGTGTACAGGGTACCACTTTTATATAGAGAAGGGCCCTCATAAGAGTGGTGTGCCAGGTGTCACCCGGAAGCGACTTAACAAACAATGTCTTCTATAAGTAAGTCAACCAATACCCAGACAAAATTGACTGAATGGTCCTATTCTGAAAGATAATAATAATAATAGGCAAGAAATTGTTAAGCAAAGCATCTATAAAGGATGCAATTGGTGCTAGCTTCAATCAATGGCTACAATGATGTAATTGTTACTGGGCGCTAGACCCCAGAAGGGAAATGGGAGAAGAGGAATCAGCCACCAATTCTCAATGTTTATACTGGCTGGTCTGTAATATTCCTGGATCCCTATTCATGCCCTCAAGAAACAAATTGGGGGCCACGCCAGTGGGAAAAAAGACACCCACTCAGCCCACCCTGTGGTCGTTAATAGGGCTATGCGTACTTTATTGGGTCTCTTATTATTTTATGCCAGGAAGGCGATAGTGCTCAAGTGGAAATCAGCCACGACCCCTACTTAATGCACATAATGACTGGTTTGTCTTCTCTACTTGTGCTTATATCCTCTTGCTTCTAAAAAAAATAGTACAGCAGACGTGTGCTTCATATAACTAAATACGTACCCTTTGTCTCAACAATGCCCTACCGATCAGTGAAGTCTGATAACAAACAAAAGGCTTACCTTGGGAGCTGAGTATCAGAAGTTTCCTGATCATCAAAAGGTCCTGGTTTCCGATCCTCAAAGTCCCCTGTAACTCCCCTAATATTGATCTGTGGTTCCAAATGAATAATTAACTACTGCCGTAGGGCAGTGTTTCTCAAACTTTTTTTAGTTGAGGCCCCCTTTAAAATCATGCACATTTTTGAAGCACACCATTCTAAAATGTAAAAAACGAAACTAATAGTTTTACAAAACACAGCGACAGCCACACACGTTAGACACCCACCGTTAGAGGTGATTAATCCCTCCAAAGCAAAAACACCTTTGCACACTGGTAGTATTCAGTGGCGGCTTGTGCTCCAAATTTTTGGGGGGCACAAATAAACTGAAAAATTCTGAAAAAAAAGCTCCATCAATTGCTGCCTCACTGTGCCCATCAAACGCAGCCACTGTACCAAACGCAGCCACTGTGCCCATTAAAAGGCAGCCACTGTGCCCATTAAAAGGCAGCCACTGTGCCCATCAAACGCAGCCACTGTGCCCATCAAACGCAGCCATTGTGCCCATCAAACACAGCCACTGTACCATCAAATGCAGCCACTGTACCATCAAACGCAGCCACTGTGCCCATCAAACCCAGCCACTGTGCCCATCAAATGCAGCCACTGTACTATCAAACGCAACCACTGTGCCCATCAAACGTAGCCACTGTACCATCAAACGCAGCCACTTTGCCACTGTGATATCAAACGCAGCCACTTTGCCATCAAACGCAGTCACTTTGCCATCAAACGCAGTGAAAAATAAATAAAGTTAAAAACCATCAAAGTGAATGCTCCATCATGCTGAAAAACCATCAACTGCATAGAGCCTGAGAGCAAGATTTCCTTGTGCTTCAAAATAAAGCTGTCCCTGCAAAGAAGACCATAAATACATCTCCTGCTGAACATGCTGCTAATCTCGGTGCCCCAAGTGCTGCCACTGTGCCCCCCCCCGCCCGGCACTTACCTTGTCTCGGGTGACGGCGGCAGCGGTGTCCTCCATTTCTTCTCCTGTCTGCTCCTCCTCTCATCCTCTGCTATGATTGGACGCCTTATAGGTGCCCAATCACAGCGCCTGTCGTTTCAGCCAATCAGGGCACAGGTAACACAGACCTGTGCTCCTGATTGGCTAAGGGGCGTTACAATGTTAGCAAAGCGAATTCCTTTGGTTTGCTAACATACTGCTGAGTGAAAAGGAACGCACAGCGTTGCGCCCGCTTGTCACTTTTTTGGACGCCTAAACACCCAAAAAAACACCCCCCACCGCTGTAATTAAGGTGCCCAGTGACCGAAAAGGGCCCGGACACCTGAATAGGGAGTTTCAGCAGCAACCATAGATAAATTCATGCAATGCATGAATCTATCTATGGTGATTAGAGAGTGTCAGGAGAGGGTGGGCGGCGCTCCTGTGCCCTTTATGGACGCACCGCCGCTGCTAGTATTCCAATGTTTATCTTCTCCCTCAGTTTCTCTTCCTCATTCAGCAGTAGGGATGAGCCAAAACACCCCCCGGTTCGCACCAGAACATGTGAGCAGCACCGTTAAAGTCTATGGGACACGAACACGAAAAATCAAAAGTGCTCTTTTTTAAGGCTTATATGCAAGTTATTGCCATAAAAAGTATATGGGGACCTGGGTCCTGCACCAGGGGACATGTATCAATGCAAAAAAAAAAGTTTTAAAAATGGCAGTTTTTTCAGGAGCAGTGATTTTAATAATGCTTAAAGTGAAACAATAAAAATGAAATATTCCTTTAAATATCTTGCCTGGGGGGTGTCCTTAGTATGCCTGTAAAATAGCGCATTTTTCCAGTGTTTAGTACAATACCGCAGCAACATTACATTTCTAAAGGAAACTGCTCACAGCTGTAATGAATTATCGGATCCCCGCAATATAGATAAAATTCATAAGAAAAAAAAAAAAATGGCATGCCCCCCCCCCCAGTCCATTATCAGGCCCCTTGGGTCTGGTATGAATATTAAGGGGAACCCCGCACCAAAATAAAAATGCGTGGGGGTCCCCCAAAATCCATACCAGGCCCTTCAGGTCTGGTATGGATATTAAGGGGAACCCTGTGCTAATTTTTTTTTTTTTAAATGGAGTCGGGGTCCCCTAAAATCCCTACCAGGCCCTTCAGGTCTAGTACGGATTTTAAGGGGAACCCTGCGCCAAAACAGTTTTCATAGTGAAGTGGCTTCAGTCAGCAGGAGCCTCCCATGGAGGCGGAGTTGCTGCGTTTTTTTTTTTTCTCGGGTCGTCGGATGCTGTGATTGAAGATGAATGGACATCCCGGGACAGTTTTTTTTTTTTTTTTGTGCCAAATTGTCTACTGTCATTTTTACAATTTTGGCACTTCGACTCGAACTCGAACTCGAACATCGGGATCATCCCCATTCAGCTAATGGGACCCCAGTACTGATGGACAGAGGCAAACAAGAATGCTATACAGTTGTCCGACGTCCTCCTTATCAACCGATGATGTCATTGGTTGTTAGGATGCCAGCAGCTAGAAGGTTGTAATGGTGCACAATGAAAACCTGTGGCTTTGTGTAACTAAAAGGCAGGCTTCATCCACACACTGGCTTGTATACAATATTTGGGCAATTTTTAGGCATTTTGCCAAGGCACCCCTGAAGAAACTCGATGGCACCCTGGTTCAAAAAGGCTGCAGTAGGGAACAGATATAAAAAGATACAATCACATTAACCACTTGCCTACTGGGCACCTAAACCCCCTTCCTGCCCAGACAAATTTTCAGCTTTCAGCGCTGTCACTTTTTGAATGACAATTGCGCGGTCATGCAACACTGTACCCAAATTAAATTTTTATAATTTTTTTCATACAAATAGAGCTTTCTTTTGGTGGTATTTAATCACAGCTGGGGAAAAAATATAAAAAAAAAAAAAAAAAAGTCTGTTTCATAGTTTGTTATAAAATTTTAAAAAACAGGTAATTTTTCTCCTTCATTAATGTGTATTGATGGGCACTGATAGGCACTTATAAGGCAGCACTAATGGGCACTGATAGGTGTCACTGATAAGCACTGATGAAGCGGCACTGATAGGTGGCACTGATGGGCCCCTGATGGGTGGCACCGATAGGCTGCACTGAAGGGCACTGATAGGTGGCACTGATAAGCAGCACCTATTTGTGGCACTGATAAGCAGCTCTGATAGGCAGTACCTATAGGTGGCACTGATGATGAGACACTGATGGGCATTGATTGGCAGCACTGATGGGTATTGATAGTTAGCACTGGTGGGCAAAGGTAGGTGGCACTGTGGGCACTGGTAAGTGGCACTGGTGGGCACAGATGAGGCATGCGTGGCTCTCTGTGTGAGGGACCGATGTCCCTCTGACAGAAAACAGTAATCGGCTTTTTTCCCTCAGGCTGATAGCGTGAGGGGAAAAAAAATACAGATTACAGATCTTCTGTTTACATCAAGTGATCAGCTCTCATTGGCTGACAGGTGATCACATGGTAAGGATCCGGGATTGGCCCCTTACTCTGATCTGTGATAAGCCGAGTCTCATAGACATAGATAGTGCAGGCGGCAAGAAGTTAATATTAAAATTGTAGGCACTACATTGGTAAGCTATTTTATTGTTAGTCGAATATGTGCAAAATATTATTAGTACCATTTGCAGAATATGAGTGCAATGTGCAAAACACAAGAAGAGCATACAAAATGTAGTACGATTTTACACAGAATTTAAAATTTCTTTCAAAGGTTTAAAGTAAAGGATAGATGGAAATTCCTACTACAATGATAAAATAATTTTCAAAGGATTCATAAAAATATGTTTTTTCCACACACTGATAAATGAGTTTACAACTTAAAAAAAAATGAATGTCTATCATGCTCTGTCTATATTTGCTTACAAATAGTTCTGGGGCAAGAGAATGTAGGTCAGGGTTGCAAACCTCCCGCAGCATTTTTTACTGACAAAACATGGACAATTCACTGGCGGAGCACATTTTTTACTGGCAACCTGAGAAATTACAGAACCCCTATTGAAAACTAACACAGTGAATATTTGAACAGTATAAACATGATATGGAAACACTGACAATACCTATAACAAAGTAATTTGCTTGATTTACTCTTAAAAAGTCAACACAGCATGACATTATCAGCCCCTGATATTTACAGATTTTTACTTCAGTAAATTTACTGGCAGTTGACAACCCTGGTATGATTGAAATACCTCATAAGCTGGTGATGTAACTGCATGTCCATGGACTGCATGTTGTAGAAGGCATTGGTGTGGTACATTGATCTGGGTAGGACTATAGACAGTGTTATGGTGTTGTGAAGCTGCATTTGAATACTGTAGATGGGTGGGTGTGGTGTGGATGGAGGGGTATCTCAAGGGTATCATACAGTAGACATCATTACTTTTAACACACAGCACCCAATCTAGCATACCAGTGAGTGGAATGCAAATCAGTCTGCCATTGCATAGGAGGCACATACAAGAACAACCTTTTCATCGGTTAAATATAGCACTGAAAGAAATGTGTTATATCTGTCCGATAAGTGGAAAAAAAACGATTGATTCTTGGTGGATTGCTGGAAGTCAATGCACACGCTGACTGGTGACTATGGTTATTACACAAAAGTTCAAATGACCTTCTCCAGAATAGACCTTTTATATGTTGAAAATTTTAATCTAGACCACCTGGAAAGGGCTACAATAGAACAATGTATGATCTCTGATCACACGCCCATGAAGATATCATATTTGTGTTCTGTAAAGATCAGTTGTGTCGACAAAATCTCAATTTTTTGGATGATATTACAGGTAACAACTGACATTTAAAACAATTTTTAGAGTAATGTCCCTGGGGAGGTGTCTTAGAGCTCAATATTGGAGGTATCTAAAGCTGTCATACACGAGGAGCTTATTGCTCATGGTACCCACCTCAAAATAGCAATAAAAACTGAATTGTCACAAATTATTCATAACATTCACACATTAGAAAATGCACACAAACACCAAATATCGAAGAGTAATGAGAGCAAAGTGAATGTTCTTCATCTAAAGTTAACTTACCTTCTGGACAATTTCACACAGAAAAAAGTTCAAGTGCTTGTCACATAAATGGTATAACCAGAGAAACAAGTGTGGTAGAATCCTCACCAGCAATTAGTTCTAAAGAGAATCTTTTAGTGTGTGTCTGTAGTTTTTCCAGTAAAATGAATTGTTTGTTCAGAATATACAGGCCCAGGGATTACAAAAGTTCCTGTACCTGGAGTCCTGCTGTAACAGTTTGTTTACAGAAGTATACATGTAGTAGTACATTGTTATCCTTCCTTAAATTATATATTTTTTCCAATCACAGTGTTGTAGCCTCAGGGATTCTGCATGTCACCAGTGCTACTGCTGTCAATATATCTTAACAAGATCGGGAATTGATATTTCCTTGGTGGTGATTTAATTCTCTCTCCAGAATAATAGCTAATTGCAGCAAACATTCCCCCCGCCTGGTTCTCCTTCTTTATATCCCAAGATTCGACATTTTATAACATGGGTCCAGTGCTTTTATCAGCAGAGACACATCTGCTATGATCTCAGGGCACAAATGTCATAGTTTATAACTCATGTCAAGCTGCTGGTGTCTGTCGCTACTGATGAAAGCTCTTAGCTGTACACATAAAGGCAGGATCACTGTTTGCCTATGACGCACTGCACCATTTTCCTCTCTGCAGCTGCAGACACCTGTTAATTACCTTTAAACCATACTGAGAACCAAATGTAATACTAAGAAATATAAGCATGTTATAAGCAAAACCATATATTTGACAATGCCACATTTATAGGCTTATTGAATTTAAATCATTGCAGTCTTGTTAAGGTCTTAACCAGTTACAAACACTTTGCCAAAGATGGTAAAGTTGCACAAGACAGGTTTTCCAGGGATTTTAACCTACATAATACATCTCTTTATGCCAGGCCTGTCAAACTGATGCATTTAGGAAACCGTGGCCAGCTAGTGTAAGAATTTAAAGCGAATTTGTGCTTTGTCCATGCAGCGTTTGCCAGTCAACTGTGGAGAGTGACACGAAATATCCAGTATTTCTAGGTATGGGGAAGGGTAAGAGTACATGGCTCTAAGAAAATTCCAAGTCTTGATTTGAAGCGTACACAGGGCTAACATCCTTTACTCCTAATGACCAAACAGAGCGGTGCGGAAGTGAAGGTAAAAAGAAAGCTGCCTGTAGGGCCACTATTAACATAAACCCTGTTGCTTTTTTCAGCATGGACAAGGCACAGGTTCACTTTAACTTGAGTGACCCCCATTATGTCTATATTGCCTTTTATAATTTTGCTTTTGCAATTGATTAATTCAAAAAGGGTTTCTACACCATTTTTAGAGTTAACATTTTTAAAAGGATAAAAAACAAAAATGTCTGCATCTAGCTAATGAGAAAAACTCATGTTTAAATGTCTAATGATTATGCTATTCCACACGTAAAGCTTCCACTTCAAAATGTACATCTGCAATTAAAGCTAAACTCCAAGCATACAGATACATACACAAAAGATTTACACATATGAGATCTATTATAGATCACTTGCAGACCAAGCCTTTTCTGACACTTTTTGTTTACAAGTTTAAATCAGTATTTTTTGCTAGAAAATTACTTAGAACCACAAATCATTATGAAGGAGCCCTAGGGTAGTGGATTAGATCAAGGGACTTGCAAGTCAAAGGGGTCTCCAAGTTAAAGTAATTTAAGGAGCGGAAAAGAAGTTCAGTGAGTGCCATAGAGAGGATGAGTATGGTCAAGGAGTTGAGCTAGTGTGCTAAAATATATGGTGCAGGTGCGCAACGGGGCTGAGAACATAAAATGATCAGTGAAAAAGTAACCCAAACATACAAATAATTGCGGGACTTCGCTTTTTTCCACATGGGATCCCTGAATAAGCCAGCTCCCTAGATCTCACCCGATGAACAGGGTTATGTAACTGCCCGTCTGTAAAATGGCCTGATTGGAAATGCCTAGGATGTAAAGACATGGGAGTGCTAGGAGGTGGCCAGTGAAGCCCATGATAGAACAGAAGAAAGCGGTGCCCAAATAAGGTAAATGTTTTCTATACCAGTAACTAATAACAAATTGTAAAAACATCACATGAACAACAGATAAGAAAGCTAATGTGAAATCATTTACCCATATGTCCTAATACCGTAGAGGCCATGAGGGCCACAGTGGGGGTAGATTCATTGATAGCTGAAGCGGTTGTTGGAGCCTGAGGATTTAGTACGTTTTGGGGGGTCCTTCCTTGGAGTCCATTGATACAGGGGCATGAGGTAAGTTGGGTTTTAGTAGGGAGATTTGCATGAGCCTCTGGGTTCAGGGAGCGGAGAAAGTTTTTATATCTGTAGCATGCCTGTCTGTACTGCCTTCTCCACTGATGCAGCGATGGTTGGGGCCAGGAGAGCAGCTACTGCTGGAGCAATATGCTCAGTGTGTGTGTCCTCGGGCATAAGAGGTGAAGGGGTGGAGGCTGCACTAACATCCATGGCCAGCGGCTCCGCCATGTTGGAGAGCAGGGCTGTGTCCGCTGTGTCCGGTGGGCACTGGGCAGTATGAGATTGCATAGATAACTAACATGTCATGCTTTAAAATTGCACACGCTCTTTACAGGATAGCACACTTCATAGATCACAAAGGGATAAGGCAACAGGCTTATTTCCGGGAGACGTTACAGATGCCCCAGACGGAATCTTTCCATCTGTATCAAATTACTCATTTTATAAAATCCCTGGGTACCGATCCGATAGACATAACCACCAGGACCTTGTTTGAAAATAAATGCATATGCGGACCTGAGTCACGTGGGGGGATCTCGGAGCTCTATGCCCTCTTCAACACTCAACAGACTAAACCCTCATACCAAACAGCATGGGAATCAGATCTAGGCGAGACTATATAAAAGGAGGTTTGGGGGCAGTGGTCGACCATGGTGCACAGAGGAATAGTCAATACTTCCTTGGTGATCCTAAGAAATTTTTTAAACTTTTGAATAAAAATCTATTGCAAACGCTTGTGGAATGCCCAAAAACTACGATACTTAAAAATCTCCATAGGCGAAGCTTTAAACATTTTGACAGGTTACCTTTATAGAGTTACAGAGAAGGTTACATAGTAGGCGAGGTTGAAAAAAGACACAAGTCCGTCAAGTACAACCTACAGTATGTGTGTGATTTTATGTCAGTATTATATTTTATATCCCTATATGTTGTGGTTGTTCAGGTGCTTAATAGTTTTTTTAAATTATCGATGCTCCCCGCTAAAATCACTGTCTATGGAAGAGAATTTCACATTCTAACCGCTCGTACAGTAAATAACCCTTTACGCAGTTTAACCACTTAAGGACCGAGCCTCTTTTTGAGATGTGTTGTTTACAAGTTAAAAACATTTTTTTTTCTAGAAAATTACTTAGAACCCCCAAACATTATACATTTTTTTCTAGAGAATAAAATGGCGGTCGTTGCAATAATTTCTGTAACACCGTATTTGCGCAGCGGTCTTACAAGCGCACTTTTTTGAATTAAAAAAATAAGATTACAGTAAAGTTAGCCCAATTTTTTTTTATATTGTGAAAGATAATGTTACACCGAGTAAATTGATGCCCAACATGTCGCGCTTCAAAATTGCGCACGCTTGTGGAATGGCGACAAACTTTTACCCTTAAAAATCTCCATGGGCGACATAAAAAATTCTACAGGTTGCATGTTTTGAGTTACAGAGGAGGTCTAGGGCGAGAATTATTGCTCTAGCTCTACCAATCGCGGCGATAACTCACATGTGTGGTTTGAACACGGGATGGGGCGCGTTTAAAAAATTTTGTTTTTTTTCTTATTTATTTTAACTTTTACTTTTTATTTTTTATTTTTACAGTTTTATTTTTTTTTTTAAATTGTGTCACTTTTATTCCTATTACGTAATTAACCTATTATGTAAACATCCCTTGTAATAGAAAAAAAGCATGGCAGGACCTCTTAAATATAAGATCTGGGGTCAAAAAGACCTCAGATCTCATATTTACACTAAAATGCAATTAAAAAATTTTGTAATTTAAAAAAAAATGAAAAAAATGTCTGTTTAAGAACTAAGGGCGGAAGTGACGTTTTGACATTGCTTCCGTCCTGCAATGTTATGGAGACAGGTGAGGGCCATCTTCCCCTCACTCGACTCCATACCCAGCAAGGGGTAACATCCAATCGCCTCCGCCGCTGCCGACGGCTCCAGTAAGTGGCGGAGGGCACCGGAGCACAGTTGAAGAAGAGGACACCAGGGTTATGGCAGCTATCTGCTGCCATAACAATGATATTCCTCTTCAAACTTAGGACGTATATTGGCGTGCTGCGGTCCGTAAGTGGTTAAGGTTAAACCACTTTTCTTCTAATTCTAGTGAATGACTGCGTGTCTTATTAAATTTCCTTTCGCAGAAAAGTTTTATCCCTATTGGGGGGTCACCAGTACGGTATTTGTACATTGAAATTATATCCCCCTCTCAAGTGTCTCCTCCCTAGAGAGAACACGTTCAGTGCTCATAACCTTTCCTCATAACTAAGATCCTCCAGTCCCTTTATTAGTTTTGTTACCCTTCTCTGGACTCTCTCCGGTTCCAGCACATCCTTCCTGAGGACTGGTGCCCAGAACTGGACAGCATACTCCAGGTGCCATCCCCATCCTCCAGGTTGTTTATGAATAAATTAAATAGGATTGGTCCCAGGACAGAACTCTGGGGGACCCCACTTTCCACCCCGGCCCATTCCGAGTACCCCCCATTTATCACTACCCTCTAAACTCACCCCTGTTGCCAATTTTCAATACATGTACTCACCTTATGGTCCATGCCAATGGACCTTACTTTGTACAGTAGACATATATGGGGAACTGTATCAAATGCTTTTGCAAAATCCAGAATGGGATAAGTGTGGGGCTGGCGGGCAAGTGGGGGCTGGCGAGCAGGCTTGCAAGCTGGCCTGCCGAGCCGCTGAGCAGGGCTGCCGAGCAGGGATGCCTAGCAAGAGAGTGGTTTGTTTGCCGCCCCCCAAAAAAATGGAGCACCAGCCGCCACTGGTGATGGGCCAATAGGAATGTGTAAGAAAAGGTTTTGACAGCATGCTCTGACACTAGTTGAAAGTGCATGAGCTTTGCCCATCAGAAAATCTGAAGTTGAGCTGTGCTAAGATCTGCGATCTTTTCTGAAATAATTTCAAAAAAATATATATACTTTGATCCAAAAACTTTCAGGTTGATTTATTAAAGAATTAGAGCATGTTCACTTTTCAAAGTGAATTAATTCTAGTTAAGTGAATGAGGTGAAGTAGACATGTACATGATGAAAAAATGTATTTAGTTTTGTTTTGTCTTGTCTAGATTCGTTAATCTTGTTATTTAGTTTCCTTAAATTTGGTTGATTTGTTCAATTCGTATTCAGAATTTGTATTTGGAATTCGTATTCGGAATTTGTTTCATGTCTTTTTGGAATTTTCTTTGATTTGAAACGTTTGAGTCGATAAATTTTGAATCGGTCGAATCAAAAACTTTACTCTTTAAATCTTGAATCGGTTGAATTGAAAACTTTTTTTTTTTCATTCAAATGTGGCAAAGCGAACAAACGAAAGAAAAATCTTAATCGAATGATTACAATGACTCTTTAAATCACCTTTGGCTTAACAAAAACAGCATTATTTCGAAATGGTACTCTAATGACAAAAAAAAGTAAATATGCATTGCATCCCTAGTCTAACTGTTTTTAGAATGTTACATTCAAAGGACCTATTTGAATTAAAACTCTCAGATAAAAGTTTACTTGCATAATTGGTTCTGTATTTCTGTTTCTGTATTATGAATGTTGTAAGATTGCAATGTTATAAATATTTGTAAGGAAAGGCTATTATTTTCTTACTCTCAGTACTTAGAAACACTCCTTGGCACTGGTGAAAATGATAAGATCCTTGTTATTTTACCATTCCTCTGGCGCTAATCTTGATGAAGCCACATGAAAGCTGACATGACTGTCCATGTTGGCATATGTTGGTTCAAATTAGCCCATCTACTGGCTCCAAATCGTTTCTGAAAATATTCCAAGATCCTTCAGGCAAGAGTCCATCTGCTTAAGTTTTGGTCTGAAACTGTTTAGACAGAGGGAAAAAAGCATTTCTAAATAAGAATTTATATAAAGATGTAACTAACCAAGCACATTTAAAAAAAAAAAAAAAACTATTCAAACCGAGAACATCCCCCACAAATGGATAAAGGTCTGTTTACCGAGAAGCAGTAATTCTCCAAGTAATTCTCCTTAACAATCCACAAATAGGTTTGTATTTGCATAGAGACAGTGAAATTTTTAGCAGAAGAAAAATAACGTCTGTTCAAACACCGAAGATATTTCTACTATTACTCAATAGGAAAGAAAAATTATATATAAATAGTAACAGGTAATAAACACAGATGTAACTAAAGTTATTGTTCTGCATTTTTGTTTGGCAGATATTTGTAGAAGTTGTTACTTGAAATATTCTGCTACTATAGGAGGCCCCAAATGACCATTCCACTAAGGGCTGGCAGGTCTGCCTTTTAAATCTAAATTTATCGACAGGTGTAACGGTTTGTTCACACTGGGAAGGAGGCTCCGTGTCTGCAATTCTTGCAATGCATTCTGTGCATTAGGCAAGATTTCAGAAGTTTAAAAAAATAGGGCTTGCATGCTTCTTGTGTTTCTTGTAAACATTTCGGCTTCCAAAGTACTATGCATCTTAAGCAATTGATTTTTTTTTGTAATAAAATGTGTTTTCACCCTTTTTCCATCATTTCCTGCATCTCAGTGCAGTCTCTTTGCAGCCACTCCAGTCTACATGCACTCCAGCGATGGCTGCATCATACATTTCCTGGCAGAATTAAGATGGTGACAAAAGTTTAGGAGGGTCTCTATGGGAATGTTTCACCATTCTTCCAGAAGCGCATTTGTGAGGTCAGGCACTGATGTTGGACAAGAAGGCTTGGCCTGCAGTCTCTGCTCTAAATCATCCCTAATGCCGCGTACACATGATGGGAAATGCTGCCAGCAAAACTCAATGAGAGCTTTTTGTCAGAAAATGCGACCGTGTGTATGCTCCATCGCTCTTTTGCTGGCAGAATTCCAGCCAGCAAAAGATTGAGCGCAGGTTCTCTATTTTTCGGTCGAGAAAAGTTCCTATCCGAAAATGCGAACGTCTGTATGCAATTCGGACGCGCAAAAAATCTAAAAATTCAACGCATGCTCGGAATCATTGAACTTCATTTTCTTGGCTCGTCGTAGTGTTGTACGTCACCACATTCTCGACGGTCGGAAGTTCAGAGAACTTTTGTGTGACCGTGTGTATGCAAGACAAGCTTGAGCGGAATTCCGTCGGAAAAAACATCCAAGATTTTTCGGACAGAAATTCCGCTCGTGTGTACGTGGCATAAGGTGTTCTATTGGGTTTAGGTCTGGACTCTGTGCAGGCCAGTCAAACCCCTCCACCCCAAACTTGCTCATCCATGTCTTTATGGACCTTGCTTTGTGCACTGGTGCACAGTCATTTTGGAACAGGAAGGGGCCATCCCCAAGCAAAGACGTTCCTATGGGGGGAACGTGATCAGACATATACTGTACAGTTTGTGTTAGCTCCTCACAGTATAGAAAGCTAAAAACTGCCCGGGGGTGTATTAGGCAAAACAAAGGTAAACAAAAAAACAAAAAACATGTCCCTCCGGCAGACATACTAGAAGAAAAAATAAAATATATATATATTTTTTAACGACTTCACGCAAATCGCCGTACCCATACGTCGGTACTTTGACGCTAAATACTGGGGTTATGGCATTTAGGTATTTTCGGGAGCGGCGTGCGTTTCTCTTTAAGATAAAAGTGGTCGGGGGGCGTGACCGGATGTGACTGCGGTAAGACGTGCTGCTACTGAGCTCCGGCTTTCTCCTGATCGTTTATCCTGACACCGGCGAATAGACCGAACGACCGAGGGCGCTTTCACGCTGGGAGGCTAGCGGAACAGAGCGGGCAGCAGGACATGCCATTTGCGGCAAAAAAGAAGCAGAAGAAACCACATTCCCAGCCGACTAAAGGTCAGAGACTTCTCCGCTCACAGGGAAGCATGGCGTCTAGCCCCGCCTCCCCCTCCACAGGCCCTGCACATTACAGTACCCCACAGCGCGCCAAAACACCTAATGGCGCCGTGGAACTACAAGGCGCAGCAAGCCTGGAACGGCCTGTAGACGCAACCCCTGGCCCACAAGAGGTGGAGGTGGACACGGCCGCAATAACAGGCCCCATCCTAGAAGCCATAGCGGCCTCCAAAACGGAGCTGGTGGGCCGCATGGATGACCTGGCAGCTGAATGTAACTTAATCCGCCATGACCTGGATAAGATTAGAGGCAGACTCACAACCGCAGAGGACCGCATCTCAGAAGTGGAAGATGCCTCGCATGTACATGGCTCACAACTGGCAGATCTAAGAGAGATGGTTGGTGCACTACAACACCGAGCAGACGACGCGGAAGACCGCCAGAGAAGGAATAATGTAAGGGTGGTGGGGCTGCCAGAGGGTGCTGAGGGGTCTGCCTCTACTACCTTTGCTGAGCAGTTTTTTTTTTTTTCCAATGGTTTTTATTTCAAATTTTTTTTCCAAAACATTACATTAACATAATAAAACATGTTATTACAACTGTGTCATTTATATTTAACTGGCTTCCTGCCGTATCACTCAATATCAGGTTTAAAGGTTGCAGAGCCTGTTTTTCATTCTTTTTTATTTCTTTGGAAAGAAGAGAAGAAAATAGAGATTAGAAGTCAAGTTAGTGAAAGTAAGAGAAGGTAGTGTGAAGAGAGAAGACTCGTACAATCCAGTTTCTTTACCCTGTCCCCCCCACCGGACCCTTTACAGCTGTATCGCCCTGGATCCCTCCGACACGTATTTAATCCAAGGATCCCATATTTTCTCAAATTGGGGCATTCTATCTTTGAGTGATGCTGTCATCCTCTCGTTTAGCATAATCCAAGAGAGTTTGTATTTGAGCTGGTCGAATGGCACTATAGTTCTCTTCCATGCCTTTGCTATTATAATTTTGGCTGCTATAAATATAAATCTTATAAGATGTTTAAGGGGGTTTGATACTTTTTTTATTTCAGTTCCTAGCAGAGCCTGGACCGGGGATTTGGTTAGATTCACCTGGGTGAGTGTGTAGATAAAATTATAAACCCTGATCCAAAATCGCCGCACCTTGGGGCATTGCCACCATACATGGAACATTGTACCTATCTGACCACATTCGCGAAAGCAAAGCGGGGATGCTCCAGGTATAAAGGTTGCCAACCTCACCGGGACCATATACCACCTCATTGTTACTTTAAAATTGGCCTCGATTAATGAGGTATTCATGATGGATTTCGTCGCTCCCTCTGCTATTTTGTGCCACTCGTCCAGCTCAATGCTCTCCCCAATATCCACCTCCCATCTTTTCATATATTCAAGCTTCCCTTTGCAGCCTGTTAGTGTTACATATATTGCTGAGATGTGTCCTTTAATTTTATCGTATTGTGCACATAAGTTTTCCATAGGGGTCCTTGCAGTAATATCCGTATTTTTAGATATGGCACTCAAAAAATGCGTGATCTGACCATACCTAAACAGCTCAGAAGCTGGCAACTGATACATCTCTTCCAGCTTTTTTCTAGTTAGGACTCCTCCTCGGTCACAAAAGTCTGCTATTCTCATTAGCCCCTTGTTCGTCCACCAATCAAATGCTCGGGGGGTGAGACCTGGGGTGAAGTCCGCATTGCCTAGTAGCGGTGCTAGTGGAGCATGCTGGGATTGAAATCCATGCGATTTACGTAGCCTGTCCCAGATATTCAGAGAGATAGAAAGTGCTGGGCATAGAATCGGGGGTCTTTGTTTGGGGGGCAACCAAAGAATAGAGGAAATCAGGTGCGTTTTACATGCTTTGGCTTCTATCCACATCCAAACTGGATGAGGTCCTAGGCTATGGAATCTGGTGATGTGCGCTAACTGCGCTGCCTGATAGTATTTTAGTAAATCCGGGAAACTTAGTCCCCCTCTATTCTTTGGAGCGTATAGCGTGCGAATGTTCACCCTGGGTCTCTTGTTTCCCCATATAAAAGATAAGATTTTAGTCTGCAACATTTTCAGGTCACCCCTGGTAACTGTTAAAGGTAGCGTTCGAAATAAGTACAGTATTCTGGGCAATACATTCATTTTGACCGAGTGTAGTCTGCCAAACCATGACGGCGGGTGGAGCGACCACCGCTGTAAATCTGACTCTATGTTCTTAAATAGCCCAGGATAGTTCTGGGAATACAACGTGTTCCATGAGGGGGTGAGATTTATTCCCAAATATGGGAGGGCGTGTGTTTTCCACACAAATTTAAAAGATTGTTGTAGCGTAGAAACTGTGGTCTCATTCAGGGAGATATTCATGGCCTGCGATTTCTCATGATTTATGGTTAAACCAGAAATCATGGAGAACGGTTTAAGTATAGCATATAAATTCGGAAGTGATGTGATAGGGGATGTAATTGCCATCAGTATATCATCAGCAAATAATATGCACTTATGTTCCATGTCGCCACAGTTTATACCCTTGACATCTTGTGAAGACCGAATCCTAATGGCTAATGGTTCCATCGCCAGTACAAAAAGTAGTGGCGATAGAGGGCAACCTTGCCTCGTGCCTCTATAGATACCGATAGGATCTGAGTAGTAGCCTTTCACCATTAGAGCTGCAGTCGGGGAAGTATAAAGTGCTTGCAATGTGGACAAGAAGTAATTTCCGAATCCCAGTCGAGTCAGTACATACATTAGGTAGTCCCAAGACAGGGAATCGAATGCCTTATGTATGTCTAGTGAGAGTAACATCCCCTGCCTCGGGCCACCTCCGTCCCAGTCGGAGTGGACCGCTGATATTATATCTATCACCCGCCGTGTTTGATCCGTCGTTTGGCGCCCCGGTACAAACCCTGCCTGATCAGGATGTATATACCTTGCTAAAAAGGAATTCATTCTGACTGCCAGTACCTTTGTCATGATCTTTAAGTCTAGATTGATCAGTGAAATGGGGCGGTAGTTCTCACAGCTGCTATGGTCTTTTCCCGGTTTGGGGATAACATGTATAAATGCTTTATTCTCTTGGTTCGGTAGAGCTGCTCCCTGTCTGATTGCATTAAAGAACCTACAAAGGTGTGGAGTCAGAATTTCCTGGAATTTTTTATAATAGAGGCCCGAGAACCCATCTGGGCCTGGTGCCTTGGATGGGTTGAGACTTTTAATTGCTTGTGTTATTTCTATTTCTGTAATCGACTGTTCCATAAGCTCTATGTGTTCCTTTTGTATGTTTGGCAGGGAAATGTGTTCGAAGAATTCATCCATTTTGTCATTTCCTATCTTATCAGAAGTTTTGTAGAGTTTAGTGTAAAAGTCGGTGAATGTCTTTACTATTTTTTCTGGATTTTGACTAAGTTGTCCGTTGTTTAGTCTTAATCTGGGTAGCGCTGGCGTATAAGGGCGGGGTGTTAGTTTCCTTGCTAATAACGTGGTAGGTTTATCTCCCATTGTGTAATACCTATGTCGTGTCCATCTTATTTTTTTTTCCGCTTGAGTAGTGAGACTTAAGCCCCATACACACGCTCGGACAATCCGCGGACCAGGTCAGTCGGACTTTGTCCGACGTACTTTGTCCGATGTTGGCGTTGCGTACACACGGTCGGACTACGTTGTCGGAATATCCGGTCCGGAAGAACGTCGTGACGTAAGTCGTCGTCCACGAGATTAGAAAAGGGAAGTTCAGCACCACGTCAGGCACCCGTTGGGCTCCTTCTGCTGATCCCGTGTTTATCGAGAGTTAGTGGAAGTTTGGTGACTTAAGATTCGCGCTTCTCAGATTTCTGACTCAGATCGTTACTGCTCTTCAGTTTGTGCTTGTCGTGCGTATCTGTTTATTAGTGCGTGTAGTCAGTTCGCATTTGTTGGTCATTGCGGCCTATATCTTGATATAGGACGCTTTGATTTGCACTGCTTATTGTCTGCTCGTTGCTGGTATTCACTTCGTTCTTTCAGGCCTTGCTGTTTATCGGTGCTTTCTGTTTGTCCGTTCTGACCAGCCGACCTTTTGTGACCTTCTGAGCGATGTTTCCCGTGCGTACTCGTCGCCGAGTTCGTGCTGTACGCGGAATTGGTGTCGGGCTTTTAGCTTTGACCCAAGACCCGTCCATGAACAGAGTGACGAGGAGTATGTGGACCAAGAATTGGTTGCTTCAGCGTGACCAGTTCTCGCACATGCCTTTGCTTCGTGAGATCCGGGAGAATAATCCTGATGATTTCAGGAACTTTCTCAGGATGACGGACCCCGATTTTCACCGTCTTTTGGCTTTGCTGACCCCCTTTATCAGCCGGCAGGATACCTGCATGAGACAAGCCATTACTCCGGAGCAGAGGCTTGTTGCCACGTTGAGGTACTTGGCGACAGGGAGAAGTCTTCAGGATTTGAAGTTCTCCTCAGGTATCTCTCCCCAGGCCCTGGGAATCATTATTCCAGAGACCTGTTCTGCCATCATTCAGGTCCTGCAGGAGGACTATATTAAGGTAACATTTCTACTTTACTATTCCCTTCTATGTATGCTCTGTTTGCTAATGACTTGTATTTTTGACCTCCTTCCCTAATTACCATGATTGCAATATGTTCTAATATGCTGTGCCCCTTTTCTCCTTCATGCATTTTTCCCTTCACTTACCTCACCAGCATGCTCTTCTGCCCCAATAGACACCTATGGCCTAGTCACTTAAGCAATGTCTTTTGTCTGCTGCATAGTATTGTTTGCCCCAAAACAATCCCTAAAATATGCACAAATGTTTGCTGTGTGGTTTACTTCATGTAGAGCCCCCTTTTTTTGTTCTTTTGGTGGGGGGGGGGGGCCAAACTCATTAGGAACCCCCTCCCCCAACTGCTCTGTCAGATGGTACCAATCCTTTATCTGCTGGCTTTCCCAAGGTCCATACACACTATATACCTACCTCTTTATAGTGCGCATCTTTAGGGATGAATTCAGCAAAGCATGTAGTGCAAGGGACTGCCTCCATACATTCCATTTCCTATTTTTTTGTCTTCTTTCCCTCCTATTAGCTTGCTTGGTAATTTAATAATGTCACACTGTGCCTGCCTTTTTTGGGGGGGGGGGGGGGGGCCCTTGAAATGTTATTTGATCTTTCCTGTGGCCTGCCAATAGTGTTAAGTACAGAGGGTCTGGCCAAACTAGCCCACATTATTGAGCCATTTGCCAATCAATGAAGTGCAGAGGGTTAGCTGTCCACCACCCCCCCCCCAAAACCCCTAGTTATTGCCAATGGCCCATCAGAAGTGGGGGATTGATGGGGGGGTGAGTAATCTGTGAAGGGGAGCCTCTACTTTTCTGTGCAAATACTTTCCAGCCTCCAATTTTAGACAATGCTCTTGTTCCAAGATGTTGATTGTCTAATCTGCTTGCAATGTTTAGGTGCAAAGTGACTATTTTTTTTTTCTTGTTTCACTCCACAGTTCCCTTCCACGCCACAGGAATGGCAGACTGTGGCCTCCCACTTTGCCAGCCGTTGGGACTTTCCTAACTGCGGAGGGGCAATTGATGGGAAACACGTCCGCATCGTCCCACCGCCCAACTCGGGGTCCTACTATTATAATTATAAAGGGTTTAATAGTGTAGTGATGTTGGCGGTGGTGTCGGCAACATACGAGTTTATGTATGTGGACGTGGGGATGAACGGCCGGATATCGGATGGTGGGGCCATTACGCACACGGAGTTCTACTGGCGTCTCCAAAGTGGCAGTCTGTGCTTGCCACCTCCAGAGGAGAATGCCGAAGGACTCCCCTTCGTCTTTGTCGCAGATGAAGCGTTTGCGTTGACTCCCCATGTGATGAGGCCGTTCCCGATGAGGACCCTCACCCCGGACCAGAGGGTCTTCAACTACAGGCTGTCCAGAGCCAGAAGAGTTGTGGAGAACGCTTTTGGCATCCTGGCCAGCCGCTTCCGCCTGTTCCTGACGGCATTTAACTTGGCGGAATACAAACTGAACCACATAGTTCTTGCCTGTTGCATATTGCACAACTTCCTCAAAAGACATAACAGGAACTATGTGGTGCCCGTTGGCCCAGATGTGGAGGGCCCTCCAAATGCCGAACTCACAGCCCTTCGAGTGGCACGTCCAGGCTTGCCCCCTCTAAATGCCCGTGTGGTCCGGGACCAATATATGCAGTACTTTGTGGGTAGGGGGGCCATTGCTCTGCCTGACGATGTGTGAGAGGCATTTTTTAATAAATCTGATATTTTAACCAACCTATGATTTCATGTCATTTCAGTCTTCTTTTTAGCTTATTTTACTTTGACATTTTTTCCCTTTGCCTTCGACAGTGGGAATGCACTTTCTGGGCAAAAGGAGGTAACAGTCTCTTCTTCCCAAAAAGATTATTCTCATGTTGTGTGTTTGCTACCTAATCTTTGGTCTAGAGAAGGTTTGTACTGCATAACTGACACCCAAAATACTCCTTTTCATCACCAGGTCTGACATGTGTGTATTCTCCAAAATGCTGTGCTCCGTGTTTTCGTACAAAGCACTGTGGGTGTCATTTACATAAGTCAAATCCGCTATGCTCTACAAGTGCATTGAAAAAGTTCCCCGGGAAAGAAAATTGGAGTGCAAAGTGGATTTGCCTTTAGTAAATAACACCCATTGCCCCCCATATCCTTTTCATTTTACATACATAATGCATTGTGTTTTTTAAATAAGGAAGCCACACATTTAGAAAAATAAAAGTTTACTAGGAAAACATTCCCAAGTGCGTTTACAATCTTCACGCCAAAACTGACAACATCTTGGTTATTTACAACATTGTTTACAAACATTCCGCAATTGGTAAAACCAGGCATGGAGCAAAACAGAACCTAGGAACTTGGAAAGTTCAACTTTGTAAAGTGAAGACAAGATCAGACATGACTATATGTTCAAAGTGTGTTTGATCTTGCCTTCATCACATGGGGGGGTCACCCCCGAAAAGTGGAAATTTGGAACATGCACACAATTTGGGACTGAAAATGGTCATTAGATGGTAAAACACATGCCTAGAAGCTTCAAAAGTGCCATTTTCCATCATGGGGATGAATGGACGTTTTTTGGGGGTGCAACCCCTTCACCACAACCACTTTCGTAGTTCGTAAAGTGTTTGCACCCCCAAAAAAACGTTGCCATTCATCCACCATGGTGGGAGCTAGCACATGTGGACACAATGTGTGCATGTTCCAAATTTCAGACAGTTTTTAAGTTGCAAATGTGTTCTGAAGCTGGCACAAATGTGTGTTAATTACTTGGTGCGTTTTCATATTTTTCCTAAAATATCAATGATGTTCTTCAATTTTTGTTGAACATCATTGATGTTTTGCTTTATGTAATCTAGATCTCTATTGCAGACCATTATCTCTCCGATGAGTACGTGGGCACTCTCTGTGGTAAAGTGCGATTTTTCTTCCACAACATCCACGTCACCTAAAAACCACAAACAAACAAAAATGGGGTGTTGGAAATGAGGCAGCCATACATGGATTAGCTTACCAGTAGCTGTGTTCTCCCACACTCACCTGTTGTGGTGACAATTTCTCCAAGTTCGATGATCTCTCCTTCCTCCTCCTCCTCCTCCTCTGCTTCTGCTCTTTCCCCTTTTTTGGTAGGTGTTGGTTTGGGGGTTTCCTCAGACGGCCCAAGTTTTCGCTCCCCTATGAGAATGTCCAAAAGGAAGATTTAGCAACACAAGCTATTGAGGGCAGAAATAGGAAATGACAAACATTGCTTGAAAGTGACGGACACTATTTTAGTTTGGCCAGTTACAAATGTCAACTACATGAATGAAGTCACTTTGTAAAGGTGCTAAACTGACTAGCTTTTTGGTAGAAGTTTGTGTGATGGAGACCCCCCTCTAGTATCCACTGGAGCACATGTGTGGAAAAGCATAATAAAAAGGGGGTTTGGGTGTCCCAGCACTAGTGCTCTAGAGTCCAGATGGGTAAACAGCTACTGAGTGACCTCTCCTTTACATTGAATAAATTGGCTTTACATTCTTGATGACATTTCTAGTGAGAACAAACTTCCTTTCCCCAAAAAAACACCAAACATCGTATTATAAGTGGCCGAACGATCGAGGTTGCGTACGATCGAATGCACACACACACGACCATGACAGTGGCAGAAAGATCGAGGCTGAGTACGATCGAATGCACAGACGAACCTGAAAGTGGCCATTTTGGAATGTACAACTTGGTAAAAATCAAAACACAATGGAGCAGTATGCAAGCAAGAAATCAAACACAAAACACAACTACTTACTTTTTTGAAGAATTCTCTTGATCTTTCTGTACTGATCGGCCTCCCTCAGTTTCAGGTCTGACCAGCGTTTCCTGAGTTGCTCCTTGGATCGTTGTACCCCAAAATTATTGTACAGCCTTCTCACAACTTTAGACATGATCTTGGCCTTGCGGACATTGGGGTTGAGGTAAGGCCCATACTTCCCATCATAGTCGCTCCTCTTTAATATGTCCACCATCTCCAACATTTCTCCAAATGACATATTGGAGGCCTTGAATTTCAGGTTCCGGGATCGGGACGTTTCTGCCTCCGGACTTTCCTCGTCCTCCTCCTCGTTGGTGGGATATTTGTGGCGCACCTGCTGTGTCCCCGCCATGTGCTCTCCCCACTACGCCGTAAAGAGAAGGGGTGGGGAATAGACGAGAAAGATCGTCAGGGGCGGGCGGAGTTTGAAGCATGCGCAGTGTATATAAAACGTCACACGCCTGTGTCGTAGCCACGATCTGGGAGACGAGGGGAGAGAAAACTCACACGAGACGATCGCTACAAACGAAGGTACAATTTAACGTTGGTACATAACTAGCCTAGACTGATTTGAACTTGAGGCTTCTTTATGGAGAAGATTAGGAGAGTTTAGCCTGACATAATTTATAGGGTTTGGTGTGTTGTTGTGTCTTGCAGAGATTGATATGAAGGGATTCAACGACATGAGTTTTCTCCCCCTCTTCATTGCCAAATACAGGGATTTTCCCATATTGTGGCAGGGTATACACCCACATTACACCAACAAACCAAAGAGGCACGCAGCCCTGGAGGAACTTGTGGAATTTGTCAAGCCAAGGTTCCCCACGGCAACTGTTGATGATATTAGAAAGAAAATTGGCAGCCTGAGGAGTGCGTATATCAGGGAGAGGAAGAAGGTCGTGAAGTCTGAGGAAACTGCAACTTCAGCAGATGAGGTCTATGTCCCCAAGCTCTGGTACTATCAGAGTCTCCATTTTCTGAAGGACCAGGCTGATGTCACGGAGCCAACCTCAACTCCTCCTTCCACGCTTCCTTGCGCACAGCCCACCCCTGATGAGGCTTCCGAGGAGCAACCTGGGCCTTCCAGTATGGAAGAGGTGGAGGAGCCCAGCTTGTTCCAGGTATAGTAGTTTTGTTACCATTTATGGGAATAATGAATGATGTTCACTTAATTCAGGATCGCCAATTGCTTAGTTCCTAACGTGTTTGACATATCAACAGACAGTGGTGTGGGAGACATTTGGGGCCAGAATCTAAACTGCTGGGCTGAGAATTGTATGGTTTTCTATTTGTAAACATTTTGCACCAGTCACTAGATGAGAATTGTGTGTGTTTGATGAACAAATAACTGAAACTATGTCCCTTTTTCCTACACAGGAAGACCTCAGCCAGGAGGTGGCTGTGGAAGGTGGCAGTCAGGAGGAGGCAGGGGTTAGTGGCAGCCACCAGCTGGGTAGTGGCAGCCAAGAGGGGGCTAGGCCTCGGAGCCTGACTGACTCCCAAATCCCTCTCCTCCGCCTTCCGTACAGAAGGGCGAGAAGGGGGGGTTATGCGGCACAGTCAGCGCTCCGGATGATCAGAGAGGCTTCAGACTCCCTACATGCCACACCCGCCGACGAGGAGACCTTTGGCTCGGTGGTTGTCACAAAAATGATGGGTATGGAGGTGAGGCAACGCAACATGTGTGAGGGGCTCATCCTCCATGTCCTAAATAAGGGTAGGGCTGGGGAGATGACCCCAGTCACACATGTTTGCCATAGCTACCATGCTCCACCTCCTCCTCCTCCTCCTCCTCCTTCTGCCACCCCACCAGCACGACAGCCACAGCGTGGAAGGAAGCGTGGAAGGAAGACCTGAGAGTGACGACCTGCAATCAGTCTGGTGTGAGAGAAGATGGAGCCTCTTGTAGTACCAGAGCCTGGGGACCTAGATGGCATCTGCTGCAGTTCCGGATACTTTGGACTTCACGACCAGATTGCACTCCCCTTAATATACGTACTCCTCAGGCCCCCAATTTTCTACGCTTGGACAATGATGGTTGCCGTGGGGGGCCTAGACTTTGCAAATTCCCCAAGTTTCACCATGGCTGCGTTCCTCTTTGGTTTGTTGGTGTGACCTAAATAAAGGTTTTTTTGATTTGAAATAATCATTGACTATTGTGTTTTACTTTGCTACAATGACAGTTTTTCTTTGAGTAGGCTGGTACATTTCACTAATCCTAAAGTAGAATTAACAAGGGGCAACAACAACAAACAACCTCCTAGTAAATTTAAGCAAGAAATACAAATGTAAATAATGTGTTTTTGGTAATTTGAGACACACAACCCCCCTCCAAAAAAAAAAAAAAAAAACATTCAAATATGTATTCCCCAAAAAAAAAAAAAAAAAAAAGACAAATCATGGTAAAAAAATAACAAAGATTCTTTTCCGTTCAGAGTAAAAATAAACATGTAGTGTATAAATGCTGCAAAGTAATAAAGAAGTAAGTTTGTGAGAAGTGCGGGTGAATAGGAGCAGCTAAAACATGTCATTCTTGTTGCATTGTAAAGAAAAAGAGAATGCGCTGCATTAAAGACATTTTAACATTGCAGCGTGACGAATGTGCTGTGTCGATTAGGAAAGGTAGTTTTACCTGACCGAGCGCTTCCGTCACAGAATTTCTTCTGAGCATGCGTAGCACTTTGTCCGTCGGACAAGCGTACACACGCTCGGATTTGGTGTGATCGGACCGGGTTGACGGCAAATCATTCCAGCAGGAGATAAGACTTTGTCCGACGGACAAACCGACGAACACTGTCCGATGGTGCATACACACGGTCTGATTTTTCAACAACCTTGTCCGATCGGACCAAATTGATGAAAAAGTCCGACCGTGTGTATGGGGCTTAAGATTCAGCGCCAATCTGGCCTCGTCTATTCTGTGTCTAATATCCACTTGGGGATTCAACCTTTGTTCCGCTAGTGTCTCCCTCAGTGTTTGTTCCTGTTGTGCTACCGTGCTATCCCTGGACCGTTTGTTCCGTGCTGCTAATTGAAGCAGTTTGCCCCTTATTGTGGCCTTGTGTGCTGCCCAGTTTACTACCGGAGAAGTGTCTCCTGGTAGGTTCTCCTTGAAAAATAGACTTATTTCCTTTTCTACCTCTATAACTGTTATTGGGTCATTCAGCATAGTGGCGTTGAGTCTCCATGGGGACGGATAAGGCCTTGTCCATAAACTTGATAGGGAAAGTTTAAATGGCGAGTGGTCTGACCAAGGGGTGTTCATTATATCAACAGAGGTGACATATGGCAACAGCTGGGTTTTTATGAATAGATGGTCTATTCTCGAATAAGTACGGTGGACATGAGAGTAGAAAGTATAATCCCTCGTTGAGGGATTGTCCTCTCTCCATGCGTCTATGAGATCATTACCATGCAACAGCTTCGCCAGTTTATTGCTACCCTTGGGTATACTTCTCGACATTGGCTTATTGTGTGAGGACTTGTCTAGTGTGCGATCTAACGGCATATTACTATCCCCACCCAGTATTACCTGTCCCTGTGTTTTTGGGAGTAGTATCTTAAGCATGTCCTGAAAAAAATCTATTTGACCTGTGTTTGGGGCATAGTAGGAAATTATCGATACTGCTTGGTCATTTATGTGCCCCACTGCCATGACAAATCTGCCCTGTTTATCTCTGAGAATGGTAGTGGGTGTGAACGGTACCCTGCTTGAAAAACATATAGCCACTCCAAGCTTTTTCCCCGGGCCAGATGACGTAAAGAATTGTGGGTATTTTGCATTAAGGTATTTGGGGGTAGATGTCTTAGAGAAGTGCGTTTCTTGTAACATTAATATGTCGGCCTTTTGTTTGTGATAGTATGTAAAGGCTTTCGTTCTCTTTACAGGAGAATTAAAGCCTTGCACGTTGTGTGAGATTATAGAGTATTTGGTTCGGTGATCACTCGCCATCATGGTTTTGCAAAGCACACTTACCCTGATCCAGATTGCCCAACACCGTATTTCCGGTTATTCGGGATGAGAGGAATCCAGTATTCCAGCTGGGCCCCCTTTGTCCGGGGGGGGGGGGGAAGGTCAACTCTTCAGAGAAAGGAAAGGGAGAAAAAGAGAGAATAGAGAAAGTTAGTAGACTTAGACAGAAGCTGTTATTCGCTTCCATAGGTATACCATATTGCATCTCAGTTATCAATCCTGTCTTATAGGGGCAGGTCCCTCTCCAGGTATCCCCTGGGATTGAAAGGTGAAGTTGTTCTCGTCCGCGGATAAGAACAAGTTCACTGGAGTGGCACGCGTGTCCACCCCGGCATCAAACTTATTTTCTACTTCAACAAATGTAGGACATAAAATTGTTGGAAGTGGCAGTCCAGGCATTAAACATATTCGCATAGTCGCCAAATAACAAAAAAAAAAAAAAAAAAAAAAATAAAAAAAAAAAAAAAAAGGGGGGGAAGGGGGGGGGGAGTAAAAAATCCCCCTCCTTAAAAAAAAAAAAAAAGGGGGGGGGGGGGAAAGGTGTCCTTAATGAATGGATTACTACGGGTCAGTCGACCCTTCTGAGTCTGATGTTCATTAGTGAGACCGGACTCACGGGTTACGTTTCTCTTCTCTTCATATCGTGCCAATAAACAAAGTTTGGCATAACCTGTAATTCCTAATAACCGAAAATAACTTCTGGGCTTGAGCCACAAACTTGTCCCTCAGAGACGATGTCGTCTTTTATGGGCTTGACTGGGTGTAGTCAGGTCTAGCTTCCATCAGGGGTAGGGGAAATGGTCTCACCCTCTAGGAAATACGATTCCCCGATTCGGGGTCAGCTTTTTTTTCTTTTCCTTTTTCCTTCTTTATAAAATTCAGGTTGGTGGTGGGGTCCGTCGATCGTTTCTGTGTCTTTGGGATGACCATATGGGAGACAGAGCCCTGTCTCTATGATTGGGAGGTGGCGTGGATGGTCGTTCCCTGGAAATGATTCCCAATTCAAGCAGTAGGCACTCCCCATCATGATAGTTAGAAAATGAGCAATTTTTGCCTTTGTATGTAAAGGATAGGCGGAAGGGAAAGGACCACCTGTATTTTATTTGACAGTTCTGTAATTGCTGGAGAAGGGGCTTCAGGGTGCGGCGTTTTTGCACCGTTGAGGGAGCCAGGTCAGTGAATAGCTGTATCGGAGAGCCCAATAAAGTCAGGTCCTGTTTATATCTTGCAGCCGACATCAACTTTTCTTTTACTTTGTAGAAGTGAGGCTTGACTATTATGTCCCTGGGGAGCCCGTCTGATCTTGGGGCTGTCAGGGCCCTATGGATCCTGTCAATCTCCAGGTGCTGCGGTGCTATGTCGGGTATTAACTCTTGCATCAGAGTATGCATGGCCCCCTCCAGGTTTGTTTGGGTCTCAGGGAGTCCCCTTATGCGGATATTGTATCGGCAGGACCTATTTTCGAGGTCCTCGATTTTAGCGTAGGCCTCGTCCAATCTGTCCTGCATTTCAGCTGTCATTCTGGTATTCTGATTAATGCGGTGCACCGATTTATCCACCTTGGTTTCAATTGTATCTATTCGCATGCTAAAACTCTGTATGTCTTGCTTGATGTCCTGCGTGATTATGTTGCACGCTTTGGAAAGTTCCTGTTGCAGCATGGCTGAAAATCTTGCCAATAAGGCTGCATCTCCTGTATATGGGGCCTGCTGGGGTGGAGAGTCTGCTGGGGCAGGGCTGGTTTGGCTGGTTTGGCTGAATAGAGTGTCTGCTAGTTCTACCATGTTTCTATCCATGGATGAGCCTGGGGATCCTGCCTGTTCTTGGGCCCCCTGGGATGCGTCTGTGGATGGGGATGGGGAGGGTGAGATCGCTCCCTGCATGTCATCTTCTAGTTCCCCCGAGGATTGGGAGGAGAAGGGGTCTCTAATCTCCCCTGAAGGTGAGGGTTGTGAGCGCTGTGGCGAAGGTTGTGCATGCTGTGGGGATGTAGGCTGCTCAGGGCCCTGGCTGCCTCGTGTGTCCTGCTTACCCGGCGCCATCTTGGATATGGGGGATTGTGCTGCGGGAGGCTGTCTCGGCTGGTTTTTCTTGATAACCTGTTTGTATTGCCTCTTCTGGCGTCTCATCGCCTTCCCTCCGTGTTCCGGTCCACTGCTGTGCCTGCCTGTGGCGTTATGCTGTTGTCCTTTGCTAATTATAGCCTCGTTTGTGCCGGCGGTGTGCGGAGCTCGGTTACAGCATGACCGTCCCGGGTTCCACGCGCATGCGCACTTGCTGAGCAGTTTTTTAAAACTATCCTGGCCCTGGGCGACCTACCACCCACTTACGTGGTCGAGCGAGCACATAGAGTCCCTACGGGAACCAGACCCCCAGGGGCCCCACCCAGACCCTTCCTGGTAAGGTTCTTAAACTACAGAGACCGTGACATGATCCTAGCAGAAGCAAGAAAACACAAAGATCTGAAATTTGACAACGCACGCATTATTCTGTTTCCAGACTTCTCAGCAGAAACCCAAAGGAGACGCAGATCATTCATAGAGGTGAAGAAGAGGCTGAGGGAGAAGGAACTGAAGTACAGCATGTTGTACCCGAGCCGTCTACGCATCCAATACAAAGGTACTGTAAAAATTTTTGATCACCCTCAGGATGTCAACGACTGGTTGGATCGCAATGCCTGAATCGCAGGTTGCCTTGAAAGCTGCTAATGGCTCCCCTCGGTCACTGAGCTTGGGTAATGTTTCCCATGTGATATCCTATCTTTCTGTTTTTTCATACCCCCTGTCTTTCAACGAGATCCACAGAACCTCTAGGCCCTTCACTAGTTACAAGGAATTATGTTTTTTTTTTGGATTTCCTGAGTACCAGAGACCTGCACTAGCAGGAGATTAACAACTTAAATGTACGCCTGACTACAATACTCCGGGCATTTGAAGTCATTCCTCTAGGGATTACCTGACACAGACTGTATCGGGGGTGCCTCCTCCTTTTTTATCTCTCTATGTTTCCTTTTATTTTTCATTTTTTTGTTCATTATTTTTTGCTCTCATTACTGTGACCACATTTGCTCTGCTATTACCTGCTCTACAGAACCGTATGACACGGTCTGTGGGGGGGGGGGGGGGGATGTAGGGGCTGCAAATACACCGAAGTATTCACTAAACTGTCCCGCTATAGAGGTGTAAGCGACTGTTGTTGGCCTCATTTTTTCTGGCGATGGTCTATCCAGCCGGTTCGCTTTCCTGTTAAGAGATAAGCCCGGAGGCTTATGTAGATGGTATGAACATTTTTTCCATCTTTCAATGCCGAACTATAGAAGCAACCGGTTGAACTCTTTTTGGCTGTTTAGTTTTGGGGTAAAAGCTGCATGCTGGACTTTTTTTGGTTTGAGCCAATTTTTCTGGCTCTCAGTTTTCGGTATAACAGCAGGGGGGGGGGAGGGGAAGGGGATTTTGTGCCTTATGTTATGTAATGCTACTTGGTTGAGTGTACCTATTCTGTGCAACCCTAAGCAATATATATGTCTTGCGAAACTGAGACTGGGTTTATGGGATATCCGTGATCTTCAGTTACTGATTGAGGATTATGGATAGCAGGTTGAAAATACTCTCATGGAATGTGAGGGGGTTAAATAGTAAATTCAAACGGGCAGCTGTCTTCCAATACCTTAAGCAAGTAAAGCCACATGTTGTTCTCCTTCAGGAGACGCACTTGGAGGGGAGCAAAATTCTCTCTCTCCGTAAACCCTGGATACAAAAATCATTCCATGCTACGTACTCATCCTATGCCAGAGGCACCACTATCCTGATCAGTAAGGCCATTGCGTGCACTATACACCAGGTGGTCATAGACCCAGGGGGACGATATGTGGCTTTGGTGATTGAGATAGCGGGTAGGAAGTTGCTATTGGTGAACATTTATATGCCACCGCCATTTAAAGTACAATTGCTCTATGACTTGTGGGTGACCCTAGCACCGTACTTGGAATTACCCTTACTGATCTTGGGTGACTATAATGCTATTTTAGACTCGGCACTAGACTCCTCTAATGTGTCCAGGCTGGTTTCGCTGGATTTGTGCTCCTGGGTGTCCATGGCCAACTTAACAGAGGTATGGAGGTGGAAGCATCCTGGGGAAGTAGTGTACTCACATCTCTCCTCTACACACAAATCCTCGGCCAGAATAGATCTGGCTTTTGGGAACTCCCTTATCCTTAAACGTGTGTATGCCGCTGAATACTTGGCCGGGGGGACCTCGGATCACAACCCATTACAGATTACTTTGACACTCCCCACGGGTGGTGGGAGAGGGGGCTGTAGGTTGGCCTCTGGTTGGATGCAAGAAGACCAGGTGGTAACACAAATACAATCAGCAATGAACACCTTCTGGGTAACCAATGAACAGTCGGCGGACACACACATCGTTTGGGACGCCTTTAAAGCGGTCTCTAGGGGCGAATGTATCTCAGCCATAAAAGCCGCTAAGAAAGACCGCTCGGAAGAGGGAGAAATTTTACTGGCCAAGGAGAGGGAGTCTGCTCAACAGCACGCAGACTCCCCCTCGGAGGCCACCTATAGAGATCTAATGACAGTCAGGAGATCGGTGGCTTTACACTTTGATAATTTGGCTCA
Source organism: Lithobates sylvaticus (assembly GCA_028564925.1). Classification (NCBI taxonomy): domain Eukaryota; kingdom Metazoa; phylum Chordata; class Amphibia; order Anura; family Ranidae; genus Lithobates; species Lithobates sylvaticus. The sequence continues at coordinate 69,634,848 of CM053033.1, read as the reverse complement.
CACTGAACTTAGACAAAAAGCATAAACAATCCTCGCTGAAGGGGACAAAAATGGCAAGTTACTGGCCAACCTGGCAGCTGAACATAGGATACCTGTTAGCATCCCAGCAATCAATGGTAGACGTGGGGAGAGGGTTACAGAACCGGAAGGCATCTTGGCAGAATTCACTCATTTTTACTGATCACTATATACCCCAATAGCCCCATATGACCAATTAGAACTGGAGGGGCTGCTGACGAGCCTCTCCATCCCGCAATTATCTGATACTGACAGGACCTCCCTAGATAGGGACATTACGGTGATGGAAATTGAGGCAGCTATAGCCGCATTTCCGCCACACAAAACCCCGGGTTCAGACGGATTCCCCGCAGACTTCTACCAGACTTTTAAGTCACAGTTAGCTATCAGGTTAAACCTACTGTACTTGCACTGTAGCGAACAGGGAGCTTTGCCGGCTTCAATGATGGAGGCCTACATGGTTCTTCTCCCGAAGCCCGGCAAAGACCCCCTGGAGTGCTCCTCATACCGCCCTATTGCACTGCTCAACACTGACCTGAAGATTCTTGCCAAGGTACTGGCCTCAAGGTTGGCTGGGGTCATTTCGACTCTGGTCGACATTGACCAAACTGGATTTATGCCAGGTATGTCAACAGATACGAATCTCAGAAGACTTTTCACGCACATACAGCTAGAAGACTTAGAATTCCCAGAAAAGATAGTGGTCTCTATAGATATAGAAAAAGCCTTTGATTCGGTAGATTGGCAATATATGCACACGGTCCTAGGGGCCATGGGATTCGGTCCAGGTTTCCGCCAGTGGATAGCGCTACTTTACAGCGCCCCAAGGACGGCGATCAGACTGGGTAACATGGTCTCAAACTACTTCGAGATTGGTAGGGGAACGAGGCAAGGATGCCCTCTCTCCCCCTTCCTCTTCTCGCTAATGATGGAACCTATAGCTAGAGCCCTCAGACAATCGAGAGAGGTGGGAGCAATACAGGTAGGTAGTATAGCTGAATGTGTTGCATTATATGCGGACGACATGCTACTGTTCCTAAGAGACCCTGGGCCATCACTGAAAGCAGCTCTTGAGGTACTAGATAAATTTGCCCTATTTTCAGGACTCCGGGCAAACTGGAGCAAGTCATCAATACTACCTCTAGGTTCGAAAGCAGTGGCGCGCAAAGATGACTCCTTGCCACTTAGATGGGTTTCCACCATTACATATCTGGGGGTTAAGATTACGGCCAACGTACAGGACTATATGACCATCAACCTTCTCCCACTGAAAAATAGACTAAAACAGATGACAACGACCTGGAAGAATCTCCCACTCTCTTTGATAGGACGGGTTAGTCTCATAAAAATGAAATTCCTATCAGTGATCCTGTATTTCCTTCGTCATTCTCCGGTATGGGTACCAAAAACCTTCTTCAAGTCACTTGATAGTATTATTGGGTCGTTTATATGGTCACCACAATCACCACGCATAAGTATAAAGTCACTACAGGAACCTTGGGGACAAGGGGGCCTAGCACTGCCGGACTGGCAAAAATACTATTTGGCAGGCCAAATGGTGGTTGCCAGGAAATGGCTGACGGCGGAGGAAGGTGACTCCGCCACGGTTGTTGAAGCGGCATTGCTGGGCTCATATGAAAGTCTGCGTCTGGCACTATACAGGGGCACAAAATCCTGTTTACCTTTGACGAGCTCCATGAAGGCCACTATTAGGGCTTGGGAGGTCACTACTACCCTGACAACACCTAGCTATGACGGGGTTACTCCATCGGCCCCCCTGTGGATGAATCCTAAGTTCCCACATTTTTTCTCCTTACCGGACCCGGAGATTTGGGCGTGTAAAGGCATCAAACTGCTGAAAGACATCACTAGTAAAGGGGAACTCTGTACCTTTGACCAGTTAAAAGCCAGACACGACCTCCCGAATACTTACTTTTTCCGCTATATGCAACTGCGTCATGCATTTCAGGTTCAATTTGTAGGTATGCGTATTGAATATTTGCCCTCAGACTTAGAGTCCATGCTGACTACAGTGGACCTAGCCAAACCTCTCTCCACAGTAGATAAATCCCTTTTTAAAACCCCCCCCCCCCTGGTTTAGTCAACTGTAGGAGGAAATGGGAGAGCGAGATTGCGGATATTCAAGGGGAAGATTGGGATGACATGTGGGATCACCCCTTTAAACATCTGGTCTCGGCGAGGGACAGATTGATACAGTTTAAATTTTTGCACCGAATCTACTTCACACCAGCTAGGCTAGCTTAAATCTACTCATCATCCAACAGCAGCTGCTGGCGCTGTGACTATTCCCCGGCGGATGCCGAACACATTTTTTGGAGCTGCCCGCAAATACAACCCTTTTGGGCCGGTATTACAGACTGTTTGACGGAAGTGCTGAGTATACCTATACCCCCAACGCCCAGGGTGTGTATGATCGGCCTTGTGGAGGAGGTAGTTCCTTCAAGGGCACATCGCACATTCCTGAACATTGGCCTTTTCTATGGCAGGAAAGCCATACTTTTAAAATGGAAAAAGAGGGAGGCTCCTACGCTGTCATTCTGGAAGGGTTTAGTAAATAAAGTTATCCCCCTATACAAGGCGACATATAGATCTAGAGGCTGTGAAAAGAAGTTCTACAAAGTATGGCAACCGTGGTTAGACTCATCAGACACTGTGGGTTGATAGAAATAATTGTTAGACGCTGATCTAAATATGACATACTTGAAAATGTAACACTTTAATGTAGAGTGGTTATTAATCCCTATGTTTGAAGGTATAACGGTGGACAGTCCATATCCCCTCTTATACGCAGGGATGGCATGATGCGAGTAGGTTAAATTCACTGCATTATAATATGGTACACTCCAAAGCATTGAGTTGCACGCAAGGTTGGGGGGGGGGGGAACAGGGGGGGGGAGGGCAGGGAAGGGGGGGCTCTATGAACTACGTTAGTTCATCAGCCACAGGATGTGGTAGGTTGCCCATTTTTGGGTTCTGGTTTTTTGGGGTGTGGGTAGGTATGTAGATAGGACTGTACTGTTGTACTGTTCCTTGTATGTTTTATACATGTATTGTTATGTATGCATGTGTTGTACTGTTTTTCAAAAATTTAATAAAAAGATTTTTCAAAAAAAAAAAAAGATAAAAGTGGTCTCCACTGCGGATTCGTTGCAAGTTCACTTTTATTGGCAGCGGGTGAGGTGCCCACCCCCCTCCCACCACGCTCTGCTCGTCTCTGCTGGTAGCGGCGGAGATGATCGCGTCCTCTCCCATAGATGCCTGGCTGCCGATGGGGAAGGGGAAGATGCCCCCTGCTCGGCTCCATGGCATGGGAGGGCGGAAGCGACGTCAAACGTCACTTCCGTCCATTGCTCTTAAAGAAGACATTTTTTATTTACTTTTTAAATTATTTTTTAATTAAAAAAAAATGTTTTATTGCATTTTAGTTTAAATATGAGATCTGAGGTCTTTTTGACCCCAGATCTCATATTTAAGAGGTCCTGTCATTCTTTTTTTCTATTACAAGGGATATTTAAGTAAAATTTAAGTAAAATAAATAAGGAAAAACATAATTATTTTTGAAAGCATTCCGACGAGCTCACGCGCAGAAGTGAATGCATACGTGAGTAGCACCCATATCTGACACATGTGAGGTGTTGCCACGATCATTAGAGCGAGGGCAATAATTCTAGCCCTAGACCTCCTCTGTAACTCAAAACTGGTAACCTGTAGACATTTTTAAACATTGCCTATGGAGATTTTTAAGGGTAAAAGTTTGTTGCTATTCCATGAGCAGGCGCAATTTTGAAGCGTGACATGTTGGGTTTACTCGGCTTAACATTATCTTTCACAATATAAAAAAAAATGGGCTAACTTTACTGTTGTCCTATTTTTTTATTTAAAAAAGTGTATTTTTTCCAAAAAAAGTGCGCTTGTAAGACCGCTGTGCATAATTTGCTCTTTAAAGTGATAGTAAAGGATCGTTTTTTATTTAAAAACAAAACAAAACATATCATACTTACCTCCACTGTGCAACTTGTTTTGCACAGAGTGGCCCCAAACATCCTCTTCTGGGGTCCCCCGGCAGCTTTTGCGGCTCCTCCCCACATCAGATAGCCCCCTAGGAGAAGCGCTCTCCCCAGGGGGTTACCTTGCGGGTGCGCTCCCGAGTCCAGCATTTGCTTCCACAGACACGAATGCCGGACTCGGCCCCGCCCCCGGCGCACGCGTCATTGGATTTGATTGACAGCAGCGGGAGCCAATGGCTGCGCTGCTATCAATCTATCCAATCAAGAGCCGGGACCCCATGGAGAGAGGGACAGCGCGTCCCTGCCGAGGAGATGAAGGGGCTCAGGTAAGTAAAATGGGGGGGCTGGGAGGCCGGTGACTGCCAGGTGTTTTTTCACCTTAATGCATAGGATGCAGTAAGGTGAAAAAACACAGGGTTTACAACCCCTTTAACCATGAATTTATGCAGTTTGCAAATAACATCTCTTGTGTTTGCCACATCCTGAGAAAGGGGTCGGAGGGCTCTGTGCGCTCTATTAATTTCGATTGACATGGCAGGAGGTAACTCCAGGATCTCCCTGAATATGCCCTGTAATATAGGGCTATATCTTTAGCTGACGTAGCCTCGGGTAACCCGTGGATACAGATGTTAGAATGTCGGCTACGATTTTCGTAGTGATCAAGCTGACACACCAGGGCCTTAATCCTCTGATCCTGTGTGGAGCACGTGTCTCTGAGCTGGGATATAATAGGCAGTGATTCCTGAAATCTCTGCTCTAGGGTTTCAAGTCTATTGCCAAGATGGGCAGTATTTGCCTGCAGCTGCTCAATGTTTTGTTTCAGGGCCTTCTCCACTCTGCTAGCAAATCTCTCCAGATCCTCGTTAGTGGGGAGGGACCATATGTGCTTTCTCAGGTCCTGATCTCCCTGCAGCTCAAAGATGTCGGAGCCCTGATCTTGGGAGGCGAAGGAGCCCGGAGACACTGCGGAAGCTGTGTTACTTACTAGCCGTGGTGATGAGATAGAGGAGGCTGCAGGCTGATGTGCTGGCAGGGCCATGGATGCTGTGACTGCACCCCCGCTCCAACCGGGCGCCATCTTGGATATCCCTCCATGCGGCTGCCCTCCATTGCTGAAGAAGTTATTTATGGAGCCCTTGGCAGACTTTGCGGTGCCCCGTGGCTGGGAGTATGCCCCGCGGCACTGTGACATCGCGGGCAATGTCCGATAGCGGCGGTATTCCCCCTGGTATATGCTGAATCAGCGGCAGACTGTGAGGAGCTGAGAAGCCGTGCTTCCTCACGCAGTCATGCCCAAGCCATGCCCTGGGTAACATACATTTTCAGTAACCTATATCCAACATTTTGGCGGAGAGAAATATCCTTAAGATATTGGCTCTGTTAGGAAAGCCTCCCATGTGACAGCACAGACCTGCCAATTGTTTGCTTCTGCCCTGAGCTTTGTATTGTGGAAAACCACTGCAGTAGATCCCATAACAGTATGTACATCAATGTAACCATCCATTTTGTAAATTATTCTTTTATTTCTATATCTGCATCAATTAAAGATAAACTCCAGGATAAGCAAACACTCTCTAGATACAAGAGGAATGTGCATTTTTACTTAGGGATAGGGTTATTTATGTTTTTTTTTCTAAATCTGTGCAGTAACGTGGCATGAAACCTTGCCTCTGTGCAGGAAAAATCCTGTAAAAAAGACCACTCACTACTGTTCTCCCTCTTTATGCAGGGTGACTGGTCTTGTATCCGCCCCCATTTCTAGTTTTCGCAGGCAAACTGTAGAGGGTGGGCCTACTCAGTCCTTCCTACTACTTCATTCTCAGCCCAGGCCATGTACAGCACAGTGGTGATGTCACCGCTACTTTTACAAGGTAATAACTGGGTTGTCAAAGACACTTGGTGCACAAAAACTGGAGATATATTCTTTATGGACTTCATTTAAATGAAAGGCTTTGTGCCTGGAGTTCAAGTTTAAATTTTTTTACACAATGTTTTTTGTTTGTACATTAAACTATTCTACTGTATACTAAAAATACGTATTTCTCATTCATTTACAGTATTCATAACATAGAATCAACCCTTTTATGCAAATAGATACAAGTAACTTTATCTTTGCTGCTATGTATTTATTTTTGGACATTTAGATGGCCATTGACTACTAATGTTGTTGTGTGTTTTTGACTTTGTATACAGTATATATGCATGCTTACATAGCCCTATTTTATGCACTTCTAACAAAGGATAACTCCACTGCATAAAAACTCTACATATAATTGCTACAAAAGCCATTTTGTAATTTCTTGGTGATTATAAACTATCTTTCAATTTTAAACAGCAGCTAGCTATAATTTTCCAAAATTGGCAAAATTTCAAGTATGGCTTCATTGTAATCATGACAGCAATGGTGGTATTTTGTACCCTGTTTGTGTACAGAATTGGTCCAAAAATTTAATTTTCAGCTCATGTGATTGATTGCCTTTTCATAGTTCTGGCTTCACTGAGTACGACGGAAGTTTGGTAGGCTTATATCTACCCCCAACCCTATGCATCATTCATTTGCTAGCTAATTAATTCAAATTGCTTCCATTTTTGAGTTTTATTATTATCTTTGGTGTCTTCCTGTATCAGGCGTATTAACATGTTTTTCCTATCGGGTATAAAGGGGCTTCTACTTACCTGCAGCAGTCTTCAAGCTGTGCTATATTGGAATGCTGTTTTTTTTTTAATAAGACAAAGCTCAGGCACATTTGGTAGTGTCAGAGCTTGTCCACTCTCATCCTGCCTCATTTGCATTCCTATTGGTCATCGTGGTGACCCATCATAGTGATGGCCCAATAGGAATGCTTGGGAGGTGGGAGTTAAACATCACCAGGAAATGTCAAAGCTTTACTTAATCATAATAGCCTGGGATTTGCACGTTGTGGTGAGTAATGCACCTTTAGGTGCCTGCATTTTATAGCTTACTTTTTATGAGTGACTCTGTTATTTTAATGTCAAAACATGGTATGTTGATATACACACAATAGTTTTTTTTATTTTTTTTTAACACCAAGTCATTGCAGCACTCTTCTTTTTCCTTCTTTTTAATACATCTGAAGAAACAAATCCTTACTGCTTCCAAGTAAGCAAAAAGGCAATATACTAGGGCTGTTACTGATTAAAATTTTCGTGTTCGGTTAACCGTTTTTTTTTTAATCGATTAATCGACTAATTTTGATTAATTATAATGCACATACGGTGGTAAATGTGGTATACACTATATACAATCACCCGACACTAGTTAGTTTCCACAATCCATGACTTAACTACACAGTTCACACAAAAACCTTTTAAATTCAAACTGTAGCACTGACGTAAGTAATTATTTTTTTCCACAGTAGCGTGACAATCCCTCCACCTCCTGTCTAACTAATCACTCTCACCTTATGGCATGGACCCCTGTGCAGACAGGTGGTCATGCAAGGGGGTATCAAAAGGGTTAACACGGACCATAAACTTCTCTCACGTCTCCTTAGATCTCAGCAAGGACGCCAGGTCATGGGTAGAAAGAAAAGATCTAAGTGCTCACCGCTTAAGTATAAGATTAAATTTTTGTGTTCAAACACAAATTACTCACATAAAGATGATAAAAACACAGCATGTAAAGCCGATAATCGTGTTAGTTCCATAGGGCAGCAGCGGGTGACGTCATGCATAGCTCCTCCCCCGTATGCAATACGTTCAATCAGAACTTCAACGTCACCGGACTCCTCCCCCTTCCCTTCGTTAGCAGATGGAGGCACTTGGGGAAGGTGGGAGGAGTCCGTTGATGTCGATGTCTTTGACGTCACTGGATCTCCGGCGGAACTCCCTAAAGACCCGAAAGCCAGCGGAGAGGTGAGTACCGATCAAAAGAATTGATCAAAAAACTATTAATCGAGGAATTAATCTTTAATTTCCACAGCCCTACAATATACTGATAACAGTTTCAGCTCTAGCTCCCTGACACCTCCTCAAGTCTATTGCCTGATCCTCATAGGCTTGAGGAAGGATCAAGTAGCTAGACCTGAAACTGTTGCCAGTATATCGTCTTGCTTGAAACTTGGTCACAATAAATATTGACCTGATTTGGATATCTCTTCTGTTGATTTATTTTCAATTTTGTTTATTGATAAAAATAAACTATCAACACTTATGTTCCTGAAATCCTACTTTATTTACAAAAATGTTTCACACCTGCCTAAACCTTTTGCATATATATATATATATATATACTATATTACCAAAAGTATTTGGATGCCTGCCTTTGCAAGCACATGAACTTTAATAGCATCCCCGTCTTAGTCCATAGGGTTCAATATTGAGTTGGCCCACCCTTTGCAGCTATAACAGCTTCAACTCTTCCTTGGAAGGCTGTCCACAAGGTTTAGGATTGTTTTTTTGAAGTTCTCGTTAGACTATGTTGTTTTCCAATATTTGATATATGTATGTTGTACCATCATCCCACATTGTTATAAGAAAAAATATGTGTTTGGAGATACGGGACTGTCAAGGGTACATAGTCACAAAAAGATTGCATATATGATAAAAATGGTATTTTATTAACACACAAGAGATTTTAAAGGAAATATATTTAAATGACCTCGTATACAACAGTACAAAATATATCAAAGTTCAGGGGTCTATGCATACAATCCCTAATAGACCTAAACATATTCATATACTAGAGACACGCAAGTCAAAGTACTTGTCCATTTGTTCTCGACATGTTTCGCCAGAGTGGCTTCTTCAGGAGACAAGGGTAAAGTACGAGTAAAGGATGAGAAGGGTTTATAAGGATGTTTCCTTAAGGAATACGAGGTCATTTAAATATATTTTCTTTAAAATCTCTTGTGTGTTAATAAAATACCATTTTTATCATATATGCAATCTTTTTGTGACTATGTACCCTTGACAGTCCCGTATCTCCAAACACATAAGGTTTAGGATTGTGTCTATGGGAATGTTTGACCATTCTTCCAGAAGCGCATTTGTGAGGTCAGGCACTGATGTTGGAGAGAAGGCCTGGTTCTCAATCTGCACTCTAATTCATCCCAAAGGTGTTCTATCGGGTTGAGGTCAGGACTCTGTGCAGGCCAGTCAAGTTCCTCCACCCCAAACCCCCTCAGCCATGTCTTTATGGACCTTGCTTTGTGCACTGGTGCGCAGTCATGTTTGAGAAGGAAGGGGCCATCCCCAAACTGTTCCCACAAAGTTGGGAGCATGAAATTGTCCACAATGTCTTGGTATGCTGACGCCTTAAGAGTTCCCTTCGCTGGAACTAAAGGGCCAAGCCCAACCTCTGAAAAACATCCCCCACATCATATTTCCCCTCCATCAAATGATTTGGACCAGTGCACAAAGCAAGGTCCGATAGAACACCTTTGGGATGAATTAGAGTGCAGACTGCGAGCCAGGCCTTCTCTCCAACATCGGTGCCTGACCTTACTTCTGAAAGAATGGTCAAACATTCCCATAGACACACTCCTAAACCTTGTGGACATTCTTCCCAGAAGAGTTAAAGCTGTTATAGCTGCAAAGGGTGGGCCAACCTAATATTGAACCCTACGGACTGAGATGTCATTAAAATGAATGTGCGTGTAAAGGCAGGTGCCCCAATACTTTTGGTAATATAGTGTGTGTGTGTGTGTATATATATATATATATATATATATAGCCAAACTGGGTAGTCTGTTATTTATTGATCAGGAAAACAACTCGCTATGCCTGTGTAACAATTATTTCTTGTTTTCACCATGACTTACTATAGAATATGTAGTTAGTAAATGGACACTGCTGCATTGTTGAGCCAACACTAATAGAAGTAAAGTCATGTTCATTGGATGCACAGTCTAAAAATTTGTCAATACATGTTTTTTTACTGCTAGTCTTGCTCAGTATTTCCATCGTTCAAATGACAGAGAGCAATTTATATGGCAGTTACAAGTGATACAAATGAATGTAAATATGCAGAGAAATAAGGATTGATGTGCAGAATAACACATACCCATATGTTTCACTGAACATTAATAGAAAAAATATGTCAAAATAAATGCTACTAACACATAGGGTATATTTCCCTTTTTAAGTAGAATGCCTGTTAAAGAGAAGCAGGCAGAGGATAGCTGAGATAAATGACTAAAGAGATAGACATATCCTGTACACTTGCATAGTGTGATGATGATAGTTTGTACAGTGTAAGTAGTGCAGAAAATAGTGTTTATCCTATGTTACTTTGCTCCGGTTTGTTAAAATAGCTTGGGTAATCAAAAATTATACAAAATTTGCTAAATTACTTAATGCAGACCTGAAGTCCTCCTTCCCCTCCCTACTCCAAGCTAATTAACTGACTCCAGACTACACTGGCCACTGTTAACTTTTTCCTCTGAAAACCAGACGTTCAGGGAAGGACTACTGACAGATTGAGAGCCAGCAGCATTGAAAGTTGAAATCTGCAAGTGTTGGAGTAAGCATTTCAAAAATACTTTACTGAGGAATGTTTATTGTATTGTGGTCAGTATGTTAAGCTAGAAAATGCTGAGGGTTTAATGCTACATCAAGAGGGACCAGTCCATTTGTTACTTTAGAGGGACATTGCTGTTTATATTACATCTTCAGTCGTTATGTCTTACTGAATTAAATTCAAAGGCAATAATGGCACATATGTAAATAATTTACATACAAAATGTAGTCCCTGTATATATTCACTTATATTGGTAGGTGCCTTTGTCTTTTTACTAAAAGATTGTGTTTCTAAATGGGTTTTTAGGATACCTAATTTATCCAATATACTTTTTTATTCTTTATTTATTATTCATCAGAGAAGAAAAGAGCAAACATATGTGGAACACTAAAAAGTGTGTGGCCTCACAACATGAAAAACTAGGGTAATACTAATAACCAAAGTACCATCATCCGTAAATATATAGAATAGGGAGATAGGGAAAGGGGGAGCTAGCGGACTATCACGGTACGTTTTGAAAATAATATTTGAATGGATATTTGGACAGGTATATAAAAAATATACATTATTTTATTAATACAGAAACAATTTAAACAATAAAAACAGGTACATGTGATGGGCTATTTCGTCTAATTTCGCTATTTGCATAGCTTCTTCAAGAAATACAGAACATATATCTGAAAAAAATATATAATATGTAAACATATAGTATGATAACAATGATGTTTAGAAAAAACATATATTAAAGCATTGGAATGAGGGAGAAATAGGTAATAACAATTACATGACATGCAGCTTCTTACCCCATTTCCATACCGTCAGGGCATATAGAGCACCCAGCAGAGCCTCCCGCTGCGACTGGGGGAGGTCTATTGATAGACAGATGGCCAGTGTCTGAGTAAAGAAGTGATATAATGAGTTGCCACATTTTGTAGGGAATGAGGGAGCTATACCCTGAATGACACCAGAGATGCAAGTGACGAAAACTGTGGGTGAGGACCCAGGACCCACCTGATGTGTGAATTGTGACGAGAGTAATGGGTGGCTTGAGAAAACCCCCTTATGAATAGGACGTGAAAAAAGTATATTTTTTATATACCTGTCCAAATATTCATTCACATATTATTTTCCAAATGTACCGTGATAGTCCGCTAGCTCCCCTTTTTTCTGGTGGTTTTGGTTGGGGACAAGACCCCCAAATCCCTATTCTATATGTTGAACACTGATATAAAGTGACATTTTACATCCAGGAATGATATATTTTAGGGTATGGAATCAACATGGGTGTAATCAGAAAGAAAAAGCAAGTTCATATGACAAATTGGAAATAAAGCATCTGTTTGAACACCTGCATGTCTAATATGGTGAGAAAGATTGTATCCTGTCACAGACATCTATGTTGCATACATATATAATGAATGGGTTCAATGCACAGTTCGTTGTGTTTGTGTGGGCGCGCTGGGTTCTCCAAGGAATTGCATTTCCTTCTATGTAAGGATGGTGAAAAGAGAGGCAGGGATAAGATTAGGTGGAAGAGCACCAGGCAGGAGCTATTGAGAAGGAGGCACTCAATCCCATTGTAGACACAGAGTAGTCAAATATTATTATAGAATTCTTTTAGTCGTATGCATATGAAGTACTTGCACAATTATGAATTACAGTTTGAGTTGGTATGAAAAACAAAAAAAGTATGAAACTTTAGGTCCCACTGGATAATATAAATGGCTAAGCAATGCAAATCTAATGCAAGTTTAACTAAGTAGATTGGAAAAAGCTTTCACATATTGAGTGAAAGTGAACAAGACAACAATATATGCAGTTTCAGGATTTCCTTTCTCAATCACTAGGGCAAAATTCTGACCTTAATAGCACTACAAGCACTACAGAGCTAAAAGGAATAGTAATTTCAATGTTTTTCTGGAAGCTATATAAAATATCAACTATGATGTAAATGTCAATAACCTTTTCAATGCATGATAATGTTTTAAAAACTTTTTTGTATGCATAGTCTGATATTAAATGTTTGCATGAGAACGGACATATTTTTAAAACGAATGCACGCTCTATTTCCAGCTTTAAAGTTTAACAAAGTGCTTAGGCTTTACGGTTTACTAAGTTCGATGACCAGCTCATTAAGTAAAAACATTATTATGTCTTATCTCAAGAGTTGTTATTGGAAGAGTGAGAGTGCGGCACTGATAAGTTCAGTCCACCATGACTTTATTTGTAACAAAAGTCCTTAAAAAAAAAATTAAAGTCAGCAGCTACAAATACTGCAGCTGCTGACTTTTAATAATCGGACACTTACCTGTCCTAGGGTCCAGCGATGCGGAGGAAAGAAGCCCCGCTAGTTCCCCGCTCCGCTCGGCGGCGCCGGCATTCTTACTGTGGGCACCCGGCTGTGGCTTCACAGGGAGGAGGATAAATGCTGTGGAATGTCTTCCTTTGTTACTCCTGCATTATCTTTCTGCAGTGTGGACAGGATTAAATTGAATATTCATTAATGCAGAAGTGCAGCCACCAACTTTAAGGAGACCCTGTTATGCCATGAGCCTGCAGAATGCAGTGAGGAAGCCACTGTGGGGACCATGTGCTGCTGCAACCATTTTCCTGTGCTGAGCAGCTGAAAGAGAGCACCACAAGGTTACAGTAAATTGGGAACAGTGGTGTGTGGCCAGAGCTTCCTGGTGCTATCTGATGCTGTGCTGCCCAGGAGAAGAGAGCTGATCAGAGACTGCTGCTGTCATCATACTCTGTGCAATGCTACATGTGAGGTGACGGTCCTGAAAGCAAGCAGGTGTGTGGAAAAGAGACTGAGTTTCTTCTGCTGTTAGATCAACGGATACCTGCCATAGCTGACCACACTTGGGTGAGAACTCAGAGAAGCAAAGAAACTGAGAACCTTCTCCCTGGGAGGGTGTGATTTGGATGCCTGATGACTGCACTAGAGAGCATGCCCACTACTCGTAAGAAAGGAAAAGATGGACTGTCTGACTTGGAACTGGACTTATACTGAATCAGAGCACATGTCTGGAGATCCAGAAAAGGGTGCCCTGGGACTGGTAAGAGGCTAACATCATACAAGTTAATCTGTTGTCTGCTGGTAATTGTTGTGGCTTCTTCAAGGGCCCCAACGCTGCCGGCCAACTTCTTTCTTTATCAGTCACTGGACAGTGGCATAAAACTGGAACTATTAATACAAGTTAGGACTGTATATACTATTGCTAGGTAAATTTGTTTCATTCCCTTAACCACCTGAGACCCAGTATACGTCATATGACGTCTTTTTGGTCTCAGGGGTATATCTGAATGATGCCTGTAGCTACAGACATCATTCAGATATTGCCGGTTTCAGCCGGCGATTACCTGCACCATAAGAACGATCATAGCGGCTGTTCCGCCGCTTGATCGTTCTTACGGGCGGCGGGAGGGGACGCCCCCCCCTCCCGCCGCCCTCCGGTGCTTTTACCGACTCACCGCTTCCATCGGTGAGTCGGACTCGGGATCCGCCGGCACCGGATGATGCACATAGAGATTTCCGCCGGAGTCTCTATGATCGTTCGGAGGCCGGGCGCGATGTTATGACGTCACGCCCGGCCTCTGCATTCAAAAAACGGCGCCGCCTCCGCTGGGAAGCGGTGATCGTTTTTTTTTTTTTTTTTTTGATTTTAGGCTTCCCAGCCTAGAGGTGAGATGTGGGGTCTTATTGACCCCATATCTCACTGTTAATAGGTCCGATCGTGTCATATTCCTATTACAAGGGATGTTTACATTCCTTGTAATAGGAATAAAAGTAATCAAATATTTTTTTTTTTTTTTTAAAGTTGTTGAACTAAAAAAAATAAAATAAAATGAACAATAAAAAGAAAAAAAAAAAAAAATTTAAAGCGCCCTGTCCCCGCGAGCTCGTACGCAGAAGCGAACGCATACGTAAGTCCCGCCCACATATGAAAACGGTGTTCAAACCACACATGTGAGGTATCGCCGCGAACGTTAGAGCGAGAGCAATAATTCTAGCCCTAGACCTCCTCTGTAACTCAAAATATGTAACCAGTAAAAAATGTTAAAGCGTCGACTATGGGGATTTTTAAATACCAAAGTTTGGCGCCATTCCACAAGCGCATGCAATTTTGAAGCGTGACATGTTGGGTATCTATTTACTCGGCGTATCTTCATCTTTCACATTATGCAAAAAAATTGGGCTAACTTTACTGTTTTGTTTTTTTTTAAAGCAGGAAACTGTTTTTTTTCTGAAAAAAACGCGTTCGAAAAATTGCTGCGCAAATACCGTGCGAGATAAAAAGTTGCAACGACCGCCATTGTATTCTTTAGGGTCTTTGCTAAAAAAACACATATATAATGTTTGGGGGTTCAATGTAATTTTCTAGCAAAAAAATTTGGAATTTTACATGTAGGAGAGAAATGTCAGAATTGGCCTGGGTCTCAGGTGGTTAATTACTGTTAGTGAGAATACTGAAGGCGTTTAACCATATCTCTCAGAGTAATGTTGCTGTCTTATTGATTGTATAAGTACACTTGCTAAACCTCTCTTCATTTAGGCTATGCTTGGCATAATAAATTATTTTAAATACCTCAAGATGTGTTGGTATGTGCTAGGTGTGTCATCCTCAGGTGTGCAAAGAAAGCACAAAACAATTCTGTGGCTCCTCAGGTTAGCACTACATATTTATTAAATTTGAAGCAAAGATAAAAAGCCAATGTGTTTCAGGGGCTCACAATCCCCCTTTATTAAGACAGGAACAGTTGTTAAGAAGGGAGACAGATTGATTGCAACCTGCAATTTGATTTGTAGCTTGATTTGCAAACTACAAATATTTAGGGTGACCCTGTCACCAGCTTAAAAAATTGCAGGAAAAAGGACAAAAAAAAAACCAAGTGTTTAAAATGCTTACTTGCAGTGTTTTTCCTTTCTATAAATGAATATGCAAAGTGCCTTTGAGCTTGCTAGAAAAAGTGTTTAATTACATTCTCTGTTGGCTTAACTCCTTCACACCTTCCCTCACCTACCTACATAACTTTTTATGTAGCTGCTAGGAGAGTAGTGAGGGGGAATACCATACAGTGTTCCCCTACAAGGATGGCTGGCATCACATCTAAGATGCCCAGAAGCAGTCTCAGGGATTTTGCTGAAAAAATGGTCTGCTGACTGTCTCTCCTTTAACGGCTTGCCCACCAGCTGCCGTCATTATACTGCGGCAGGTCGGCGCGATCCCGCGAACCGTCGTAGCTATACGTCGGCTTGCAGGATCGGGATAGCAGGCGTGCGCGTTGCACAGCGTTGGTGCCGATGCTCATGGCCGATGGTCGCGATGACCACCGGCCACGAGTGATCGTGAGCAGGAGACACAGAACAGGGATGAGTGTGTATAAACACACACTTCCCTGTTCTGAGAGGAGTGACAGATCGTGGGAACCACAATCCGTCACTTCCTCCAGTCAGTCCCCTCCCCCTTCAGTTAGAATCACCTCCCAGGGAACACAATTAACCCCTTGATCGCCCCTAGTGTTAACCCCTTTACTGCCAGTGACATTTTTACAGTAATCAATGCATTTTTATAGTACTGATCGCTGTATAAATGCCAATGGTCCCAAAAATTTGTCAAAATTGTCTGATGTGTCCGCCATAATCTCGCAGTCACGATAAAAATCACAGATTATCGCCATTACTAGTAAAAATAATAAATAATAATAAAAATGCTATAAATCTATCCCCTATTTTGTAGACGCTATAACTTTTGCGCAAACCAAAGAATATACACTTATTGCGATTTTTTTTTACCAAAAATATGTAGAAGAATACATTTCGGCCTAAACTGAGAAAAAATTTGCTTTTTAAAAAAAAAAAAAAATGTGAATATTTATTATAGCAAAAAGTACAAAATATTGTGTTTTTTTCAAAATTGTCGCTCTTTTTTTGTTTATAGTGCAAAAAATAAAAACCGCAGAGGCGATCAAATACCACCAAAAGAAAGCTCTATTTGTGGGGGAAAAAAGTGCAGCGTTGCATGACCACGCAATTGTCAGTTAAAGCGACGCAGTGCCGAATTGCAAAAAATGGCCCGCTCATTCAGCAGCCAAATCTTCCGGGGCTGAAGTGATTAAGATTCGTACACACGATGGAATATCGGACTAATGATTACCTGGTTATATTTTTGCAAGCTAGTCTCATATTGAAGATAAAGAGGTTACTAAAGTTATGAAAATTCTCGTATGACAGAATACAAATTCAGAAGTGATGTAATGTATTGTAATGTATGCTTTCATTTCCGAGCATGCGTGGTCTTGGTCTTTCATTTTTTTTTTCAGACAAATACTCTACTGATTAAACGAAAATCGTTTGTTCTGGTATTGTACGAGAATTTTTTTTTGTGTGTGTGCCTTCAGATAATCTCACATGAACTTTTGTGATCGGCTCTGGAAAGCTGTGTACTAACAATCAGATTATCGTACACAGTGGCGGCTGGTGCTCAAAAATTGGGGGGGGGGGGGGGCGGCAAACCAATGCCACCCTTCTCGGCGGGAGACGAACAATACCAGAAGGAACATCGGGAACACCCCCCCCCCCATGGGAGATGAACATTAACATGGGGGAACACCCCCCACCCCCATGGGAGATGGACATTAACATGGGGAACACTGGGCACACCCCCCTCCGCCTCAGGAGGCGGACATTAACACAAGGAACACCCACCCTGTTGCCACGGGAGACAGATGGCCTTCTTACCTCTGCCCTGCCCAGACTCTGATCTTCCCTCCTCGATCCGGGGAGTGCTAGATAGCTGAGCTGGATGCTGGATGGTGAGCCATCCCTGGAGTGGCGGCTGGTGGGTCCATCGGTCTTCCCATTGCTTCTCTCTTGGCTGCGCGTCTCCTCCCTCCTCCTCCTCCCCCTTGGCCATTATCACCACTTCCTGATTGGCTGGGAGGAGAATCAGTGTGAGAATAGCGAATATTCATTGGCTATTCTCACACAACTGGGTGGGCTCGGGAATGCAGTGCTCTGCGCCCCAAGCCCACCCTTTTTTTAAGCCTATTAGAGCCTCTGGCTCCAATCTCGTGCATCAAACCCCCCCATTGGAATCCATGATCCAGCGCCCTGTATGTAGATCAAGAGGCCGGATGCATTGATGGGGGGCGGAGCCCGTGCGCCTCTAATGGATGGGCCGCCACTTATCATACAATTGCTTTGAAAGCTGTATTTTCGTCCGATTTTCTGATCATGTGTACTAGGCATAAGCTATTGCATCTCTAAATACTGTATCTGGATACTTAATTGGCAGGAGAAGAGCAGCTGTAGTCTCACTTTACTGTTGCTGCTCTGTATGTGTTTTTCACAAAAGACTTCTACACAGATACAGCCAGCAGCAGGCTCTCTTTATGCGAGTCGACCAGCACTGATTCAGACCATAACACACCTGAGTGCAGTGGGAGCAGTGAGCGGTACATCATTATCTGAAAGCAGGGGAAGCAGAGTGGACGCTATCCTTGAGCCTTGGATTGTGACCTGGACCATGGAGAGCCTGCTGTACAGTAAAGAGTCACATGCTGAGGATACCACCAGAGAGAAAGAGATAAGCCCTTGGTGCCTGGCGCTGGGACAGAAAACCTCTGCCTTTACAGGACTGGTGATTGGCCTCTGGCCAACTATACACTGCAGTCTAACAAAGGACAGACTTGCTGGGTATGAACACTTTCATTTTGTATGCACCAGCTCCTAAAAGGACACTACCCTGGGTGCTTCAATGCAAGGTTTTGGGCACCAATAAGCTGGCCAGCAGATTTAGTACATGTGGAATACTGACTGCTGACTGTTGATGCGGTAACAACCCATAGGTCCTCTCAAGCCACCTTAGCTAGGCCACCCTGTTTAGAGTAAGGAAATAAGTGTATTATTAGGTTTGCAGCTTGCTAATACTCTCAGTTAACCACTTCAGCCCCAGAAGGATTTACCCCCCTTAATGACCAGGCCATTTTTAGCGATACGCCACTGCGTCGATTTAACTGACAATTACGTGGTCGTGTGACGTTGTACCTAAACATAATTGATGTCCTTTTTTCCCCCCACATGAGAGCTTTCTTTTGGTGGTATTTGATCACCTCTGTGGTTTTTATTTTTTGCGCTATAAACAAAAAAAGACTGACAATTTTGAAAAAAGTGCGTTTCGGCTCCGACGACTCCCACGGGCACGTGTGTGGACCGACGTACACCTACGTATAACTGCGGCGGCTGGTCAGCAAGCGGTTAATTAACATTTGCAAATGTTTGATCGTTACCTGCTGTCTTCTAATCTTTGATATTGAACCCAGTATAACTATTCCTTCCTAATATACCCCGGTATAAGCTCTTCTTACATCAATTACAGTACTTAACGTGGAACTATATTACATCTAAGCACCACAAACCAAAAATGCTATTTGATTCATTTTTAATATTCAGAGCAAACTCACCCATCCATTCACGTCTCCATGATTTATTTTGTTGAGAAATCACTTTGAAAAACACCCTAGCATTTTTGGCCATAGCCATCTTGAGTAAGGGCAGATGATTCATGTAGTATTTACTTCCTAAAATGTATCTGCACTTAGCAGAAACCTCTCCTAAAGACTCATGGGATCTGACATAATTTTCCTAGGCCTAGAAACTAGGAAGTAACTGAAGTAATGTAAAAAACAATTTAAACCAAGTAAATATAATATACCTTCCTATTGATTTACTAATACTAGTAGCATAAGGATTTAGAATAGTCAATATTGATTGAAAGAGTGAAGTTTAAACAGGTCTGTCATTTTATGGTGTATATTTGTTTCTGTGTTTGGGGGTCTTTATACATACAGGTTTCTGTACCTATATACTCAGCCCAACCAGGTGTATCAGAGTACAGAGCTGTTAGCAGAGTCGTGGGAACGGAGGACCTCACACGTCAAGTGGTTCCTTCGGGGGTTAATATTTCAATACAATAACAAAATGTGGAAGAGTAAACATGTAAAAATTTGAAACTTACATCAAATTTTACTTTCTGCCAAGCACTGCAATAATAAATAAAAATATGTGTGTGTCCAATTAAACTTCAAAATACAATGTCATTGAGACATATGTGAGGTGAGATCACAATACTGTAGACCACACTGAGGCATTGCACACGTCAGCTTTTTAATTTAAATCGCTCTGACTAAATAACCAGCAACAACAAAAAAATCTTCAGCTTTGTCCCTGTAAAAACCCAACTTCCTCCTTCCATTTTCTGCCTCCTGTTCACTCAGTACACACATACCTAATCCTCCTTCTCTTGTTGCATGTGTTTTCACATGGGTTTCTGAACTCCCATGCAAGCATGTTCAAGTGTAGGTATTGGGGTGCCCACTTCTGATTTCTCATTGGTCAGCCGCTCTATATAAGATGGTTCTTGCCTGAGCCCAGCGCATATTGCAGTGCTTGCCTGGTCACTCTGTGGATGCTATTCATCTCTTCCTGACTCCTGGGCAGTTCTACTTGACCTTAGTTTTACAATTATGCATGGTTTGTTCTTACCCCTGACCCAGAAGGTATAGAGAGCTTCCACACACACACACACACACTAGGGTTGCCACCTTTTCTTCAAGCCAAACCCGAACACATTAGCAGCGCACGGCAATTTTTTTTTTTTTTTTTTTTAGTACATTAAATTCATTACCTCTGTACAATGCAAGGCAATTTTTATGTATTTATGTAGTATACACTATACATATATTTTATGATTAAATAACATTTCTAATCATATGGAGTTAATCACAAGAGTCCCCCTTTACCTCAGAGTTAACAAAGTTGACACTCTTGGCTTACAATTGCAGTGAGCAGTCTGGGCCAGGGGTGGCCTGAAAACTCATGGGGCCTCCGGGCAATTGAAGATCATGGGTTCCCCAGGTTTAAAGATGGCTGTCTCATGGGAGCCAACATTATTGTGGCAGGCCAATGCATAGAGGCACCAAGCTCGGCAACATGCAGAGTGGCAGAAGGAGTACCACACTATACCACGGGTATGATGGGGGCAGTATGTACAAGAGAGGAGTGTGGAGGGGATGGTGTGGGCAGTATGTATAGGAGAGGAGTGCGGAGGGGATGGTGTGTGCAGTAGGAGAGGAGTGCAGAGGGGATGGTGTGTGCAGTAGGAGAGGAGTGCGGAGGGGATGGTGTGTGCAGTAGGAGAGGAGTGCGGAGGGGATGGTGTGTGCAGTAGGAGAGGTGTGCGGAGGGGATGGTGTGGGCAGTATGTACAAGAGAGGAGTGTGGAGGGGATGGTGTGGGCAGTATGTATAGGAGAGGAGTGCGGAGGGGATGGTGTGTGCAGTAGGAGAGGAGTGCAGAGGGGATGGTGTGTGCAGTAGGAGAGGAGTGCGGAGGGGATGGTGTGTGCAGTAGGAGAGGAGTGCGGAGGGGATGGTGTGGGCAGTAGGAGAGGAGTGCGGAGGGGATGGTGTGTGCAGTAGGAGAGGAGTGCAGAGGGGATGGTGTGGGCAGTAGGAGAGGAGTGCGGAGGGGATGGTGTGGGCAGTATGTATAGGAGAGGAGTGCGGAGGGGATGGTGTGGGCAGTATGTATAGGAGAGGAGTGCGGAGGGGATGGTGTGTGCAGTAGGAGAGGAGTGCGGAGGGGATGGTGTGGGCAGTAGGAGAGGAGTGCGGAGGGGATGGTGTGGGCAGTATGTATAGGAGAGGAGTGCGGAGGGGATGGTGTGGGCAGTATGTATAGGAGAGGAGTGCGGAGGGGATGGTGTGGGCAGTAGGAGAGGAGTGCAGAGGGGATGGTGTGTACAGTAGGAGAGGAGTGCAGAGGGGATGGTGTGGGCAGTATGTATAGGAGAGGAGTGCGGAGGGGATGGTGTGGGCAGTATGTATAGGAGAGGAGTGCGGAGGGGATGGTGTGGGCAGTAGGAGAGGAGTGCAGAGGGGATGGTGTGTACAGTAGGAGAGGAGTGCAGAGGGGATGGTGTGTACAGTAGGAGAGGAGTGCAGAGGGGATGGTGTGTGCAGTAGGAGAGGAGTGCAGAGGGGATGGTGTGTGCAGTAGGAGAGGAGTGCAGAGGGGACGGTGTGTGCAGTAGGAGAGGAGTGCGGAGGGGATGGTGTGTGCAGTATGTATAGGAGAGGAGTGCGGAGGGGATGGTGTGGGCAGTAGGAGAGGAGTGCGGAGGGGATGGTGTGGGCAGTAGGAGAGGAGTGCGGAGGGGATGGTGGGGGCCGTAGGAGAGGAGTGCGGAGGGGATGGTGTGGGCAGTATGTATAAGAGAGGAGTGCGGAGGGGATGGTGTGGGCAGTAGGAGAGGAGTGCAGAGGGGACGGTGTGTGCAGTAGGAGAGGAGTGCGGAGGGGATGGTGTGTGCAGTATGTATAGGAGAGGAGTGCGGAGGGGATGGTGTGGGCAGTAGGAGAGGAGTGCGGAGGGGATGGTGTGGGCAGTAGGAGAGGAGTGCAGAGGGGATGGTGTGTGCAGTAGGAGAGGAGTGCGGAGGGGATGGTGGGGGCAGTAGGAGAGGAGTGCAGAGGGGATGGTGTGTGCAGTAGGAGAGGAGTGCGGAGGGGATGGTGTGGGCAGTATGTATAGGAGAGGAGTGCGGAGGGGATGGTGTGGGCAGTATGTATAGGAGAGGAGTGCGGAGGGGATGGTGTGGGCAGTATGTATAGGAGAGGAGTGCGGAGGGGATGGTGTGGGCCGTAGGAGAGGAGTGCAGAGGGGATGGTGTGTGCAGTAGGAAAGGAGTGCAGAGGGGATGGTGTGTGCAGTAGGAGAGGAGTGCAGAGGGGACGGTGTGTGCAGTAGGAGAGGAGTGCGGAGGGGATGGTGTGTGCAGTATGTATAGGAGAGGAGTGCGGAGGGGATGGTGTGGGCAGTAGGAGAGGAGTGCAGAGGGGATGGTGTGTGCTGTAGGAGAGGAGTGCGGAGGGGATGGTGTGGGCAGTATGAGAGGAGTGCGGAGGGGATGGTGGGGGCCGTAGGAGAGGAGTGCGGAGGGGATGGTGTGGGCAGTATGTATAAGAGAGGAGTGCGGAGGGGATGGTGTGGGCAGTAGGAGAGGAGTGCAGAGGGGACGGTGTGTGCAGTAGGAGAGGAGTGCGGAGGGGATGGTGTGTGCAGTATGTATAGGAGAGGAGTGCGGAGGGGATGGTGTTGGCAGAAGGAGAGGAGTGCGGAGGGGATGGTGGGGGCCGTAGGAGAGGAGTGCGGAGGGGATGGTGTGGGCAGTAGGAGAGGAGTGCAGAGGGGATGGTGTGTGCAGTAGGAGAGGAGTGCGGAGGGGATGGTGGGGGCAGTAGGAGAGGAGTGCAGAGGGGATGGTGTGTGCAGTAGGAGAGGAGTGCGGAGGGGATGGTGTGGGCAGTATGTATAGGAGAGGAATGCGGAGGGGATGGTGTGGGCAGTATGTATAGGAGAGGAGTGCGGAGGGGATGGTGTGGGCAGTAGGAGAGGAGTGCAGAGGGGATGGTGTGTGCAGTAGGAAAGGAGTGCAGAGGGGATGGTGTGTGCAGTAGGAGAGGAGTGCAGAGGGGACGGTGTGTGCAGTAGGAGAGGAGTGCGGAGGGGATGGTGTGTGCAGTATGTATAGGAGAGGAGTGCGGAGGGGATGGTGTGGGCAGTAGGAGAGGAGTGCAGAGGGGATGGTGTGTGCTGTAGGAGAGGAGTGCGGAGGGGATGGTGTGGGCAGTAGGAGAGGAGTGCGGAGGGGATGGTGTGGGCAGTAGGAGAGGAGTGCAGAGGGGATGGTGTGTGCTGTAGGAGAGGAGTGCGGAGGGGATGGTGTGGGCAGTAGGAGAGGAGTGCGGAGGGGATGGTGTGGGCAGTAGGAGAGGAGTGCAGAGGGGATGGTGGGGGCCGTAGGAGAGGAGTGCTGAGGGGATGGTGTGTGCAGTAGGAGAGGAGTGCAGAGGGGATGGTGTGTGCAGTAGGAGAGGAGTGCGGAGGGGATGGTGTGTGCAGTAGGAGAGGAGTGCGGAGGGGATGGTGTGGGCAGTAGGAGAGGAGTGCGGAGGGGATGGTGTGGGCAGTATGTATAGGAGAGGAGTGCGGAGGGGATGGTGTGGGCAGTATGTATAGGAGAGGAGTGCGGAGGGGATGGTGTGGGCAGTAGGAGAGGAGTGCAGAGGGGATGGTGTGTACAGTAAGAGAGGAGTGCAGAGGGGATGGTGTGTACAGTAGGAGAGGAGTGCAGAGGGGATGGTGTGTGCAGTAGGAGAGGAGTGCAGAGGGGATGGTGTGTGCAGTAGGAGAGGAGTGCAGAGGGGATGGTGTGTGCAGTAGGAGAGGAGTGCAGAGGGGACGGTGTGTGCAGTAGGAGAGGAGTGCGGAGGGGATGGTGTGTGCAGTATGTATAGGAGAGGAGTGCGGAGGGGATGGTGTGGGCAGTAGGAGAGGAGTGCGGAGGGGATGGTGTGGGCAGTAGGAGAGGAGTGCGGAGGGGATGGTGGGGGCCGTAGGAGAGGAGTGCGGAGGGGATGGTGTGGGCAGTATGTATAAGAGAGGAGTGCGGAGGGGATGGTGTGGGCAGTAGGAGAGGAGTGCAGAGGGGATGGTGTGTGCAGTAGGAGAGGAGTGCGGAGGGGATGGTGGGGGCAGTAGGAGAGGAGTGCAGAGGGGATGGTGTGTGCAGTAGGAGAGGAGTGCGGAGGGGATGGTGTGTGCAGTAGGAGAGGAGTGCGGAGGGGATGGTGGGGGCAGTAGGAGAGGAGTGCAGAGGGGATGGTGTGTGCAGTAGGAGAGGAGTGCGGAGGGGATGGTGTGGGCAGTATGTATAGGAGAGGAGTGCGGAGGGGATGGTGTGGGCAGTATGTATAGGAGAGGAGTGCGGAGGGGATGGTGTGGGCAGTATGTATAGGAGAGGAGTGCGGAGGGGATGGTGTGGGCAGTAGGAAAGGAGTGCAGAGGGGATGGTGTGTGCAGTAGGAGAGGAGTGCAGAGGGGACGGTGTGTGCAGTAGGAGAGGAGTGCGGAGGGGATGGTGTGTGCAGTATGTATAGGAGAGGAGTGCGGAGGGGATGGTGTGGGCAGTAGGAGAGGAGTGCAGAGGGGATGGTGTGTGCTGTAGGAGAGGAGTGCGGAGGGGATGGTGTGGGCAGTAGGAGAGGAGTGCGGAGGGGATGGTGTGGGCAGTAGGAGAGGAGTGCAGAGGGGATGGTGGGGGCCGTAGGAGAGGAGTGCGGAGGGGATGGTGTGGGCAGTATGTATAAGAGAGGAGTGCGGAGGGGATGGTGTGGGCAGTATGTATAGGAGAGGAGTGCGGAGGGGATGGTGGGGGCAGTAGGAGAGGAGTGCGGAGGGGATGGTGTGTGCAGTAGGAGAGGAGTGCGGAGGGGATGGTGTGTGCAGTAGGAGAGGAGTGCGGAGGGGATGGTGGGGGCAGTAGGAGGGGATGGTGGGGGCAGTAGGAGAGGAGTGCGGAGGGGATGGTGGGGGCAGTAGGTGAGGAGTGCGGATGGGATGGTGGGGGCAGTAGGAGAGGAGTGCAGAGGGGATGGTGTGTGCAGTAGGAGAGGAGTGCGGAGGGGATGGTGTGGGCAGTATGTATAGGAGAGGAGTGCGGAGGGGATGGTGTGGGCAGTAGGAGAGGAGTGCGGAGGGGATGGTGTGTGCAGTAGGAGAGGAGTGCGGAGGGGATGGTGTGGGCAGTAGGAGAGGAGTGCGGAGGGGATGGTGTGGGCAGTAGGAGATGAGTGCGGAGGGGATGGTGTGTGCAGTAGGAGAGGAGTGCGGAGGGGATGGTGGGGGCAGTAGGTGAGGAGTGCGGATGGGATGGTGGGGGCAGTAGGAGAGGAGTGCGGAGGGGATGGTGTGGGCAGTAGGAGAGGAGTGCGGAGGGGATGGTGTGGGCAGTAGGAGAGGAGTGCGGAGGGGATGGTGTGGGCAGTAGGAGAGGTCTGCGGAGGGGATGGTGTGGGCAGTAGGAGAGGAGTGCGGAGGGGATGGTGTGGGCAGTAGGAGAGGAGTGCGGAGGGGATGGTGGGGGCAGTAGGTGAGGAGTGCGGATGGGATGGTGGGGGCAGTAGGAGAGGAGTGCGGAGGGGATGGTGTGGGCAGTAGGAGAGGAGTGCGGAGGGGATGGTGTGGGCAGTAGGAGAGGAGTGCGGAGGGGATGGTGTGGGCAGTAGGAGAGGAGTGCGGAGGGGATGGTGTGGGCAGTAGGAGAGGAGTGCGGAGGGGATGGTGTGGGCAGTAGGAGAGGAGTGCGGAGGGGATGGTGTGGGCAGTAGGAGAGGAGTGCGGAGGGGATGGTGTGGGCAGTAGGAGAGGAGTGCGGAGGGGATGGTGTGGGCAGTAGGAGAGGAGTGCGGAGGGGATGGTGGGGGCAGTAGGTGAGGAGTGCGGATGGGATGGTGGGGGCAGTAGGAGAGGAGTGCGGAGGGGATGGTGTGGGCAGTAGGAGAGGAGTGCGGAGGGGATGGTGTGGGCAGTAGGTGAGGAGTGCGGATGGGATGGTGGGGGCAGTAGGTGAGGAGTGCGGAGGGGATGGTGGGGGCAGTAGGAGAGGAGTGCGGAGGGGATGGTGTGGGCAGTAGGTGAGGAGTGCGGAGGGGATGGTGTGGGCAGTAGGAGAGGAGTGCGGAGGGGATGGTGTGGGCAGTAGGAGAGGAGTGCGGAGGGGATGGTGTGGGCAGTAGGAGAGGAGTGCGGAGGGGATGGTGTGGGCAGTAGGAGAGGAGTGCGGAGGGGATGGTGTGGGCAGTAGGAGATGAGTGCGGAGGGGATGGTGTGGGCAGTAGGAGATGAGTGCGGAGGGGATGGTGTGGGCAGTAGGAGAGGAGTGCGGAGGGGATGGTGTGGGCAGTAGGAGAGGAGTGCGGAGGGGATGGTGTGGGCAGTAGGAGATGAGTGCGGAGGGGATGGTGTGGGCAGTAGGAGAGGAGTGCGGAGGGGATGGTGTGGGCAGTAGGAGATGAGTGCGGAGGGGATGGTGGGGGCAGTAGGAGAGGAGTGCGGAGGGGATGGTGGGGGCAGTAGGTGAGGAGAGCGGAGGGGATGATGCCAGCTGGATATATGAAGTGGTCTGGGGGGGGGGGATGCCCCTCGGGGGAGTTGGGGGCTGAGAAATAGTGATATATATATATAAAAACAAAAGCCATTGTACTCATCCACTAATATTTACAACAATGAAAACTGCCGGCTCCCAGCACTCTGTATGTACAGATGATGTGAATGTAAGGTATGACCATTCATAGATCCCTGTGTTGTCCAAGATCTGTACAATCAGAAGTTTACACTCTCCACACACAGGGTTAATGAATGGTCATAAATGTAGGAGAGGAGTGCGGAGGGGATGGTGTGGGCAGTAGGAGATGAGTGCGGAGGGGATGGTGTGTGCAGTAGGAGAGGAGTGCGGAGGGGATGGTGGGGGCAGTAGGTGAGGAGTGCGGATGGGATGGTGGGGGCAGTAGGAGAGGAGGGGATGGTGTGGGCAGTAGGAGAGGAGTGCGGAGGGGATGGTGTGGGCAGTAGGAGAGGAGTGCGGAGGGGATGGTGTGGGCAGTAGGAGAGGAGTGCGGAGGGGATGGTGTGGGCAGTAGGAGAGGAGTGCGGAGGGGATGGTGGGGGCAGTAGGTGAGGAGTGCGGATGGGATGGTGGGGGCAGTAGGAGAGGAGTGCGGAGGGGATGGTGTGGGCAGTAGGAGAGGAGTGCGGAGGGGATGGTGTGGGCAGTAGGAGAGGAGTGCGGAGGGGATGGTGTGGGCAGTAGGAGAGGAGTGCGGAGGGGATGGTGTGGGCAGTAGGAGAGGAGTGCGGAGGGGATGGTGTGGGCAGTAGGAGAGGAGTGCGGAGGGGATGGTGTGGGCAGTAGGAGAGGAGTGCGGAGGGGATGGTGTGGGCAGTAGGAGAGGAGTGCGGAGGGGATGGTGTGGGCAGTAGGAGAGGAGTGCGGAGGGGATGGTGGGGGCAGTAGGTGAGGAGTGCGGATGGGATGGTGGGGGCAGTAGGAGAGGAGTGCGGAGGGGATGGTGTGGGCAGTAGGAGAGGAGTGCGGAGGGGATGGTGTGGGCAGTAGGTGAGGAGTGCGGATGGGATGGTGGGGGCAGTAGGTGAGGAGTGCGGAGGGGATGGTGGGGGCAGTAGGAGAGGAGTGCGGAGGGGATGGTGTGGGCAGTAGGTGAGGAGTGCGGAGGGGATGGTGTGGGCAGTAGGAGAGGAGTGCGGAGGGGATGGTGTGGGCAGTAGGAGAGGAGTGCGGAGGGGATGGTGTGGGCAGTAGGAGAGGAGTGCGGAGGGGATGGTGTGGGCAGTAGGAGAGGAGTGCGGAGGGGATGGTGTGGGCAGTAGGAGATGAGTGCGGAGGGGATGGTGTGGGCAGTAGGAGATGAGTGCGGAGGGGATGGTGTGGGCAGTAGGAGAGGAGTGCGGAGGGGATGGTGTGGGCAGTAGGAGAGGAGTGCGGAGGGGATGGTGTGGGCAGTAGGAGATGAGTGCGGAGGGGATGGTGGGGGCAGTAGGAGAGGAGTGCGGAGGGGATGGTGGGGGCAGTAGGTGAGGAGAGCGGAGGGGATGATGCCAGCTGGATATATGAAGTGGTCTGGGGGGGGGGGGATGCCCCTCGGGGGAGTTGGGGGCTGAGAAATAGTGATATATATATATAAAAACAAAAGCCATTGTACTCATCCACTAATATTTACAACAATGAAAACTGCCGGCTCCCAGCACTCTGTATGTACAGATGATGTGAATGTAAGGTATGACCATTCATAGATCCCTGTGTTGTCCAAGATCTGTACAATCAGAAGTTTACACTCTCCACACACAGGGTTAATGAATGGTCATAAATGACTGCACATTATCTGGACTGAGGATGGGGGATGTTTGTAAAGACACAGCTATCTGACACACTTCAGAACGATCCTCCTGTCACCTTAACCCTTCACAGCAACTACTGCAAAACAAGTCCTGTCAGCTTTCCACCCCACTCAGACAAAAACTCTCAGCTCACCTCTTCCCTGTGTGAGTAGAGCCAGCCCGACATCATCTCCTCCTCCTGACATCCTCTCCTCCTCAGCTCCGCCTCCCGGGACACTGCACTAGTGATCAGAGGGGGGGGGGGGATTAAGTCACTGATAAGAGACCCTACAGGAGCCTGGGGGAGGGGGGGTCAGCAATGAGCTTTAGATTATAACAAACAGACCAGCACAGTGTATTTATGCAGAAGCAGTGACACTGCTGCTGTCTCCAAAGTGACAAATATGCTAGAGGAGCTCCCCCTATCTGAATGGTCTGTCCGGGTTTCAGAGAGTCTGAAAACCGGACAGATGATTCAGAACCCGGACTGTCCGGGTGAATCCCGTACAGGTGGCAACCCTAACACACACTCAGCTGAGAGCAATGGAGGGGGAGGCTGGTAACCATGAATTTTTCTGAGTTAAAAGCTGGGCATATAGACAGGGAATAGAGCTTTCCATACCTATATGCACATTCTGCCTGTGTAGTGTATTCAGTGCAGGTTTCTTCACAGTAAGAGCTGTGAAAATGTGGAATAGGCTCCCTCCAGAGGTAGTTCTGGCTAGCTCAGTAGATTGCTTTAAGAAAGGCCTGGATACTTTCCTAAATGTACATAATATAACTGGGTACTAACATTTATAGGTAGAGTTGATCCAGGGAAAATCCGATTGCCTCTCGGGGGATCAGGAAGGGATTTTTTCCCTGCTGTAGCAGGTTGGAGCATGCTCTGCTGGGGTTTTTTCTTTTTTTTTTCTTTTTTGCCTTCCTCTGGATCAACTGTGGGTATAGAATTGGATATATTGGATTGTACGATATTTTTTATTTTTATTATTTCTTTTTTTATGGTTGAACTGGATGGACTTGTGCCTTTTTTCAGCCTAACTGCGGTTATCCCTTTGTAATTAGGTGGGGAACCCATGCCAGTTTCTACATCACTCTCCAATAGAAACGGGTGTGGGTGGTGCAGATAGATCTGAAATAGGTCTATCTGCTTTGTTGATGCAGCATATGCCACTTATGCCGGCTTCCTGCACTATGATAATGGAGCAGGAAGCTCTGTTAATTCCCACTTATATGTCCATTACATTTTTTTTTATCAAGAAAAACATCAATGTCAAGTAAAAACATGAATAAAACATATACATACCTATTTAGGCATTGTGTTAAGTAACAATATATTGACTATGTTTAATTATAATGTATTTCATAGGTACACAGTTATTTGTGCTGTTGTAGTTCAGTTGAGGATCCTAAAGAATTTGAAAAAGGTTTTCAGCCCAATGGAACATCATAAGAATTAGAAAAAAACATAAAGGTCAGGACTTTAAAAATACAATGCGCTTTTCATAACCTGAAGGCTGAGTATATCTGTCTGCAGCAACAAGTGAAAGGTCACTTCAAGACTTTTGACAGCACACAGACCTTGGTGTCAACTCAATAATCCCCTGGGGAGGGATTTTTATGCAGAAAAATAGATTAAAATTGCATCATTCATTCTTTCACAGGCTTGTAACACCTTGAAAATAAATAGAATGTCTTCAAAATGTATTTCTGATATGTGAATGAATCTGCTGATCTGAGACAAGCAGGGGCTCTGTAACATTTGCCCCTCACTTGTTTAAATACAACAATTTATGGGAAAACTGTTCTGAAAAAAATGTGTAGACTGCTATTGCTGAATCTTGACTTTGGACTTTTTTTTCTGAATAACTGACCTAGAACACGTGTGCAGATGAGGAAAACTAACTTTACTCTGACTTCATTAGCTGCATTGCTTGTTCCATAAAAGTGTTGAACCCAGGGACAGCAATGATCTAGCATTCGCAATGGCAACCCCTGTACATGTTTTCTTTATAGCTTGTTATTTTTATATTTTGTGCAATAAAATGATTTTTAAAAACTCCAATGACCCCTTATCTGCAAGTCTAGGGTCTAATCACATGCACGCCCGCATACTGCATGTACTGTGTCACGCTGTCACACATACCCCTAATGCAGGTGATCAGACACTATAGCTAGCTTCTGTATTCTTCACCTATAGCTGCCCCCTTTCCAATAAGGCAAGCAGACCTACCAGTATTTGGTTGCCCTCCATGCACAATGCTATAGTGCCTGGCTACCATGCCAGGCCAGGCACAAACTGAGCACAGCAAACAAGTACTTGTGGTTGACAGACAGGCAGAGTGGTTCAATTGACAGTCCAGGTAAAAGGCAGGCGAGGTTTAGAATAGTCAGGGTCAAATCCGTAGTCAAAAGGCAGGCAGGGTTCAGACAGTAGTTGATATCCGATCTGAGGTTGTCAATAAGGGAATTCAATTTAGCAGAGCAGGGCAGGCAAACAGGGAGCCTGCCCTGCTTGTAACAAACGCAATATCACAAGCATGAGACTGCAGATTTGGCTGGCCTAAATCAGGTTTGGTCTCCACTCAGAGACTGGCCACATCAATCACCTACCAGGTGGACAGATAGGCAAGAAGAATGCCACAGCCAAAACCAGGATGCTGGAATGAGAAGCAGGAGCGTTACATGCTCCTGACACACACCTACCCCTAGCTTAGGTAGTCAGGCACTATAGTTGGCTTCTGTGTTCTTCGCCTATAACAGGCTCCTTTTCCCAAATGCAAGCAGGCCTACTGGTACTCAGTTGCCCCCAGGTCTTGTACACAATGCTTTAGTGCCTGGCTACCACACCAGGGCAGGCACGAACTGAGCACAGCAAACAGGTACTCGTGGTTGACAGACAGGCAGAGTGGTTCAATTGACAGTCCAGGTAAAAAGCAGGTGAGGTTTAGAATAGTCAGGGTCAAATCCGTAGTTAAAAGGCAGGCAGGGTTTAGACAGTAGTTTATATCCGATCTGAGGTTGTCAATAAAGGAATCCAATTTAGCAGAGCAGGGCAGGCAAACAGGGAGCTTGCCCTGCTTGTAACAAACGCAATATCACAAGCATGAGACTGCAGATTTGGCTGGCCTAAATCAGGTTTGATCTCCACCCAGAGACTGGCCACATCAATTACCTTCCAGGTGGACAGATAGACAAGAAGAATGCCACAGTCAAAACCAGGATGCTGGAATGAGAAGCAGGAGCGTTACATGCTCCTGACACACACCTACCCCTAGCGTAGGAAGTCAGGCACTATAGTTGGCTTCTGTGTTCTTTGCCTATAGCAGCCTACTTTCCCATAATGCAAGCAGGCCTACCGGTACTCAGTTGCCCCCAGGTCTTGTACACAATGCTATAGTGCCTGGCTACCACGCTAGGGCAGGCGCAAGTTGAGCACAGCGAACAGGTACTTGCAGTTGGCAGACAGGCAGAGTGGTCAGTAACAGTCCGGGTTCAGGGAAGGCTGAGTTCTGAGCAAAGTCAATATCCGATCCGAGGTCGTCAACAAGGGAATCCAAACAAGCAGGCATAGGGCAGACAAAAAGGGAGCTTGAAGCACATGTTACACACACTATCACAAGCAAGTGACTGCAGGACTGGCTGGCTTAACCCCTTCGTGCTGACAGTACGCAAATTGGTGTTCATGGCTTGAAGGGGTTAAACCAGGGATCTGCATCTGCAGACATCACCCTGGTACCATTTTTTAGAGCCAGCAGTTGGCTTTTTAGGACACTTTCACACTGAGGTGCTGGGGCGTCACTTTTCCGTTGTTTTAGCGGCGCCTTTCGGCCGCTAGCAGGGAGCTTTTAACCCCCTCAAGCAGTCGAAAAAGGTTTAAAAGCGCCCGCAGCGGGGGGCTGCCCATTGATTTCAATGGGCAGGGGTGCTTTAGGAGGGGTGCATACACCATTCCTAAAGCGCCCCAAAGATGCTGCTTCCAGAACTTTTTTTAGCGTCCTGCCAGCGCACCGCTCCAGTGTGAAAGCCCTCAGGCTCATCCATGGCTCATCCATCCATCCGTGCTCCATCCATGCTCCATCCGTGCTCCACCATGGCTCATCCATCTGTGCTCTACAGGTACGTCCCTTTGAATTTGCTGCCATGCCATTGCGCGTGCACCAGTCGGGACCCCCGTGAGTCCGATAGCGGGTCCTGGGGGATACCCGTGATCGTCTCATGGGGAGGAAGAACGGGGAGATGCCGATGTAAACAGCATCTCCCCGTTTTGCCTAGCAACAAGTGACACTGATCTCTGCTCCCTGTGATTGGAGCAAAGATCAGTGATCTGTAAAGCACAGCCACGCCCCCCACAGTTAGCAACACGCCTCTAGGACACACTTAACCCCTACACTGCCACCCCCGGTTAACCCCTTCACTGCCAGTGTCATTTACACAGGAATCAGTCCATTTGTATAGCACTGATTGCTGTATAAATGACAATGGTCCCAAAAATTTGTCAAAAATGTCCGATGTGTCCGCCATAATGTCGCAGTCACAATAAAAATTGCTGATCACCATCATTACTAGTAAAAAAAAATATTACTAAAAATGCCATAGATAAAAGGGGTAACTAGTGCGCTCAACCAATATATAAAATTAATGTAAATATAAATGTAAAAAATATATGAGGAAAGCCGCCAACATATAAGTGATCTCACACTGCAATAAGGTAAATATAACGGGGGGTATGTGGCGCTAACCAATATAATAATGTACTCTATGAGTTCCTCAGGGGCGTAATTCCAAAAGATTGGTAACCTTATGGCATAACAGGATCAGTTTTACATAAAATGCAGACACCATAAATACATGAACAAATAAATACAATATCCTCAATGGCAGTAAAGTAATAAGTAAAAATGTGAATAAAAGAATATGTGCAATAATGTGATCGATAAATATGACCAATAAAAACGTGCTGAGATAAAATCTTCAAAATTAATGACGATGTGCAATAGTGTGATCAAATCAATATGACCAATAAAAACGTGCTGAAATAAAATCTTCAAAATTGATGACGGTAAAAATTCCAATGAAAGTTCCAGAGAATGTGATGAATGGTCTAAAATCAATATGAAGCTCTAAAATCAATAAGAATTAAATGCCTTCTGTGAATAAATAACGTAAGAATCTAAAGTGCACTGTGCAACGTGCAAAAATGTGAAATAGAAGACCAAAACTCTGGTCTATAAAGTGCAAGAAAATAAATAAATAAATATAAGTGCATCAATCACTGAATAATGCAGCAATATGACTAAACCGAGGATTCAGACTAAATCACTGCAGGAATTCTAGAATAACAATAGTAAATCCAGAAAAGAAAGAGAATAAATACAATGGTGCACTACAAATCCCAGCTTGTAGTAAAGAATTGCACAGGAACAGCTAAAGGGCAAGAATACCCACACAATCCGTATTGGAAATGAAAATTCTTGATATGTGTAAAATAAAAGAGGGTTCCAGATAGCTATATAAAACAAAGCTCAGTGATATTCCGTGTGATTGGAGAAAAAAGTGCTCCGTGGTGTTTTCACTGGGGGTGCACCCCACTGTTTCCCCCAGCCTCTCACCTCTAATATTGGCCCCTACAGGCCTAGTAAAGCAGATAACCTCTGGGTGGTGGTCTTGGTATATGTCCTGGTGTATCGCGCCTTCCTATAGATTCCTATGGGCTCTCCTGCATCTCATTCCGGTCCCCATACTCTATCCAAACGACACTCCAGAAAGAAGGGATCAGGTCAGCATAAAGGGGTAAGGGATAAAGAAAAGCGCTCCAATGTGTAGTAATATATTACACTTTTAATAGTAAAAAATATCCACTCACATAATAGTTAACTTGTATCCGCATAAGATGGACGAACTTCCGGTCTCGGCCGAAAACCAGAAGTAAGCAATAGGCACCTGACTTCCTCCCTCACGCGTATCGTCACAGCTCACGTGACTTTGTCAAAGGGTATTAACTTAAATTAACTATCCCCTTTTTTGTAAACACTATAACTTTTGCTCAAACCAATCAATAATCGCTTAATGCGTTTTTTTTTACCAAAAATATATAGAAGAATAGGTATCGGCCTAAACTGAGGGAAAAAAAAATTTTTTTAATATATTTTTGGGGGATATTTATTATAGCAAAAAGTAAAAAATAATGTGTTTTTTTTTCAAAATTGTCGCTCTTTTTTTTTGTTTATAGCGCAAAAAATAAAAACCGTAGGAGTGATCAAATACCACCAAAAGAAAGCTCTATTTGTGTGAAAAAAAGATCGTCAATTTTGTTTGGGAGCCACATCGCACGACTGTGCAATTATCAGTTAACGCGACGCAGTGCCGAATCGCAAAAAGTGCTCTGGTCTTAAGCCAGCAAAATGGTCTGGTCTGAAAGTGGTTAATTGGTTAAAGAAAAAATGTAATTACTTTCAGACAGAACTGTAATATATTATATGCTGGCCATACAAAAACATGTCTGCCTTAAAAAAAAATAATAATTTTAGGAACGTTCGTTCAATTTTCCAATTGTTAGTGGGGTCAAATCGACGTTCTTTTCAACCACAGTGATGGGAAAATTCGAAGGAGCAGAATAGAAAACTTCTTGGTCAAAGGAATTTTCAGACAGTGTATGTGGTTTTCATTCAGAAATGACATTCATTTTAAAACTGAATGTTAAAAGCAAGTGACATTTTCAAATTACATTATTTCATTCAGCGAATGTACAAAGATTCTTTGTATGAATATTCTCGTCCAAAAATGTTTATGGCCAGCATAAGGCTCAGTTCACACCAATGCAGTTTGCTTTTTATCCATTTCTACACTGTTTTTTGCATTTTTGCATTTTTGCACACGCAATTTGCGTTTTTCTTGCATTTTTTTGTGAATTTTTTCTTGGCCAATTTGTTGTTTGGCAGATTAAAAAAACGCAAATTGCTGCAAAAACACACTACATGCTCTTCTGCAGCTTCACTATTGAAGTCTATTGAACCAAAAAAAAAAAAAAAAAAAGCACTGTTTTGCATTGAAAAAAGTCCATGACCCTTTCCAAATACGCAGCGGCTGAAAAAAAGCATAGATGTGAACGTGTCCTATAGGAAACCATGTTAAATGAACTGTAACGCATTTCTGCAAAAATCACCAAAAAATGCATAGGTGTGAACCAGGCCTAAGACGTTAAGTAGTAGTAGTAGCAGCAGCAGCAGCAGCAGCATGCTTTTTTTGTATCACTTGTCATCATGGGGTTAAAAAACTAAAATTACCCCTCTATAGTACAAAAAGAGCAGATAATCTCTACTATAAGGCGTTCATTTATATTGTGAAACAGTGAAAGTAATTATATATATATATATTATACATATATACAATAATTTACAAAGCCATCCATAACTCTGCCCCCAGCTACATCACTAACCTAGTACCAAAATACCAACCAAGCCGCTCTCTTCGGTCCTCCCAAGACCTCCTGCTCTCTAGCTCCCTTGTCACCTCCTCCCATGCTCGCCTCCAGGATTTCTCCAGAGCTTCTCCCATCCTTTGGAACTCTCTACCCCAATCTGTCCGACTGTCCCCTAATCTATCCATCTTTAGACGATCCCTGAAAACCTTTCTCTTTAAAGAAGCCTATCCTGCTTCTAACTAACACTGTTTTACTTCCTCCATCAGCTCATCCCCCACAGCTATTACCTCTTGTATCAATTGACCCTTTCTTTTTAGATTGTAAGCTCTAACGAGCAGGGCTGTAATGTAATGTAATTGTAACGTCTGCCTTTATTTTGTTAAGCGCTGCGCAAACTGTTGGCGCTATATAAATCCTGTATAATAATAATAATATATATATATATATATATATATCATATACATATATATATCATATACATATATATCATATATATATACCCACCCAGAAGTAGGATATTTGAGCATTATAAGTGGGAGTCAGACATGAATCTATATGAAGGGTAGAAGGGAGTAATAAATCTTCTATATTAAAGTAGTACTAAAAGCTGAGACTTTTTTTTTTCTATGATCATTTTAACCACTTGCCGACGATATACGTCGGCAGAATGACACGTACAGGCAGGCAGGAGGGCGTATATATAAGTCCCTACCTGCCTGCGGGTGGGGAGCCCAATCGGGCTCCCCCTGGTGCCTGCGGCGGTCGGCATCGCTGGGGGAGCGATCGGAGATGAGGGGAGGCCACTCATTCGTGGCCACCCCCTCGCGATCGCTCCCAGCCAATCAAACACTTCCTCTAGCCCCGTCATGTAAACAGGGCTAGAGGAAGTGATGTCATCCCTAACGGCCGCGGGTGGGGGGCCGATCGGGCCCGCCCCCGTACCTGTAATTGTCCGGGACATTGGGGGAGGTATCGGAGATGAGGGGGGGGCACTTATTCGTGGCTACCCCCTCGTGATCGCTCCCGGCCAATGGAATGCTTCCTCTGGCTCTGTATTGTGTACAGAGCTAGAGGAAGTGAGGTCATCTCTCCTCGTGGCGGTCTTTTCGAACCAACGCCGAGGAGAGAACACGTGAGTTGCACAACACTACACTTACACTACACTACACTAACAGTAGAACACTCTAGGCACACTTTTCACACCCCAGCCCCCCCCCCCCCCCCCCCCCCCCCCCCCATTGCCCCCCTGCACCCCCTGTCACAGTGACACCAAAGCAGCATTTTTTTTTTTTTTTACTGTTAACTGCATTGGTGCATTGTGACCCTAATAACTGTTAGGGAAGTTAGATTTAGCACCCTTTAGGTCTAGGAACCCCCCCTAATAAAGGTTTAACCCCGTGATCACCCCCCGTCACCAGTGTCACTAAGCAATCGTTTTTTTGATCGCTGTATTAGTGTCACAGTTGACGCTAGTTAGGGAGGTAGGTATTTAGGTTTGCCGCAGCGTTTTATAGCGTCAGGGACCCCCCCCCATATACTACCTACTAAAGGTTTTAACCCTCTGATTGCCCCCTAGTTAACCCCTACACTGGTAACCCTTTCACCAGTGATCACCATATAACTGTTACGGGTGACGCTGGTCAGTTAGTTTATTTTTTATAGTTTTTAGGGCACCCGCCGTTTATTACCTAATAAAGGTTTAACCCCCTGATCGCCCGGCGGGTAATATAAGTAAGGTTTTAGAGTCAAATAGGGTCTGCGTCGCCCCAGGCAGCGTCGGGTTAGTGCCAGTACCGCTAACACCCACGCACGCAGCATACACCACCCTTAAGCCCCATACACACGGTCGGATTTTCCGATGGATTCTGTCATATCAGACAATGTTGTCGGAAATTCCGACCGTGTGTAGGCACCATCGGACAGTTTCCATCGGATTGTCCGACGGACAAAGTCCTATCTCCTGCTGGATAGATTTTTTGACAACAAAGTCCGATCACACCAAATCCGATCGTGTGTAGCGAATTCCGACGGACAAAGTGCTACGCATGCTCAGATCACATTACAAGACCAAAGCTATTGGCTACTAGCCTCTACGTAGTCCCGTCGTAGGCAACAAACGTCACCACGTTCAGAATGATCGGATTTTCCGACAACTTTGTCCGACCGTGTGTACGCAAAACCAACATCGGACAAAGTACGACGGACATGATCCGACGGACCTGGTCCTCGGATAATCCGAGCGTGTGTATGGGGCTTAAGTGGTATAGAATCTGAACAGATCGATATCTGATCTGATCAGATCTATACATGCGTCCCCAGCAGTTTAGGGTTCCCAAAAACGCATTGTTAGCGGGATCAGCCCAGATACCTACTAGCACCTGCGGTTTCCCCCTCCGCCCAGCCCAGCCCACCCAAGTGCAGTATCGATCGATCACTGTCACTTACAAAACACTAAGCACACATAACTGCAGTGTTCACAGAGTCAGGCCTGATCCCTGCGATCGCTAACAGTTTTTTGGTAGCGTTTTCATTCAGTCGCTAAACGTCAGGAGCTTTTTTTTTCCTGTGAGTCTCACTAGTGTACTACTAAATTTAGAGCCCAAAATGGCAAGTCAAACGTACACTAGTGAACAGGCCTACTTGTTTCTGAGTATGACAGGTAGTGAAGAGGAGGTCACTCACCTGTCAGAATCAGGCTCAGAATACGACCTAGTAGATGACAGCGGCTCCATGACAGATAGCTCTGACGGCGGAGTTGTGGTCCCTGCTAAGGTCAGGCGTACCAGACCCCAAACTCCTTCTTCTGTTGTTGACTAGGGATGAGCCCGGTGTTCGATTCGAACCCATGTTCGAATCGAACATTGGGCGTTCGCCTGTTCGGCGAGCCCAGAACTATTTGGGCCGCTCGCATCAAATTCGTGTGATGCGAGCGGCCCGCAATGCATTGCGCCAGTCGCAGTGCAATGCTGGCTGATGATTGGCCAAGCATGCACTGTGACCCCGCATGCTTGGCCAATCACAGCGCCAGCAGCGAGGAGAGCCATAATTGGCTACAGGCAGGATGCCTGTAGACAATTATAGCTCAGGGGCTTTAGTACACGCCCCACGGTATAAGAGGCCGCCGTGGCGGCGGCCTCGCATATTGTGTTTCAGTGTCAGCGTGTCAGTGTGTTGCTGACTGCTGACAATATGTGCTCTATTTCTGGGGATTTGTGTGTGCGTGCTGTTAGTACAGCATTGCAGTATCACATCTGGGGGGTGTCTATAGGTTGCCTGTGAAGGGGGGCAGGTTTCCTGTGCTTAGAACTGTCCCTGCAAAAAGTGTCATTTTTGCAGGAAAAAAGCTATTTAAAAGCACTCGCGGCTAATGAATTGATGGCTCCCGTAACACAGAGAACTGTCATTCATTGATAAAAAACAAAAAAAAAAAAGCGTGGGGGTCCCCAAATTCAATAACCAGGCCCGTCAGGTCTGGGATGGATATTAAGGGGGACCCCAGCCAAAAAAAAAATGGCGTGGGGTCCCCCTCAAAATCCATACCAGACCCTTATCCGAGCACGCAACCTGGCAGGCCGCTGGAAAATAGGGGGGACGAGAGCGCCCCCCCCTCCCGCCTGAACCGTACCAGGCCACATGCCCTCAACATTGGGAGGATGCTTTGGGGGTCTGAGACCCCTAAAGCACCTTGTCCCCATGTTGATGAGGACAAACTGTGCCCGGTGGTTGTGGGGGTCTGCGGGCGGGGGGCTTATCGGAATCTGGAAGCCCCCTTTAACAAGGGGACCCCCAGATCCCGCCCCCCCCCTGTGTGAAATGGTAAGGGGGTACAAAAGTACCCCTACCATTTCACCAAAAAAGTGTCAAAAATTGTAAAAATGACAGGAGACGGTCTTTGACAATTCCTTTATTAAAATCTTCTTTCTTCTTTCTTCATCCTTCGGTTTCTTCATCTTCTCCTTCTGTCATCTTCTTCCATCTTCTTCCATTTTCTTCTTCCTCCGATCCGCTTCTTCTTGCGCTGGCCTTCTCGTCCTTCTCGTCCGGCATCTTCTTCCATGGCGTCGGCGTCGGTGTCGGTGTCTCTTCTTGGGCCACTCCTCGCAATGGGAGGCTCCCGCTATGTGAGGCTTCGCTGCCTCTGACAGGTCTTTTATAATGGAGGGCACCTGGTTACCCCGCCCCCTCTGACGCATGGGGACTTCATGGGGAATTCCCTATGGCTTTCCCCATGACGTCAGAGGGGGGGCGGGGTCACCAGGTGCCCTCCGTTATAAAAGACCTGTCAGGCGGAGCGAAGCCTCACACAGCGGGAGCCTCCCATTGCGAGGAGCGGCCCGACAGAAGAACAGATGCTGACGCCATGGAAGAAGATGCCGGACGAGAAGGACGAGAAGACCAGTGCAAGAAGAAGCGGATCGGAGGAAGAAGAAAATGGAAGAAGATGGAAGAAGATGACGGAAGGAGAAGATGAAGAAACCGAAGGATGAAGAAAGAAGATTTTAATAAAGGAATTGTCAAAGACCGTCTCCTGTCATTTTTACAATTTTTGACACTTTTTTAGTGAAATGGTAGGGGTACTTTTGTACCCCCTTACCATTTCACACAGGGGGGTCCCCTTGTTTTTTTTTTTTTTTTTTTTCAATATATTTTTATTGAATTTTTAACAACATACAAACATGCACAACATATAAAACAAAGGTGCTTCCAGTGTATACAAAGGGTCATTGGAAGTCATATCTACACGCAGTGTAAACATGGTACAGCAGTATTATATATCTCTATAGGGGTACATCTCTGGAGGCCCCAGGTTGATAAGTGCGGTAAATTTCGAACCCGAGCCGGAGCCTACTGGAAATAGGTAATGTCGGGGTCCCCCAGGGGGAGGGGAGGGGGTAGCAGAGCTCTGACTAAGGATCTAGCCCCATTACAACCACTCAGGCTGTTTCTGGTTCGGGGGGGTCCCCTTGTTAAAGGGGGCTTCCAGATTCCGATAAGCCCCCCGCCCGCAGACCCCCACAACCACCGGGCACGGTTGTGGAGATGAGGCCCTTGTCCTCATCAACATGGGGACAAGGTGCTTTGGGGGTCTCAGACCCCCAAAGCATCCTCCCAATGTTGAGGGCATGTGGCCTGGTACGGTTCAGCCGGGAGGGGGGGGCGCTCTCGCCCCCCCCTCTTTTCCTGCGGCCTGCCAGGTTGCGTGCTCGGATAAGGGTCTGGTATGGATTTTGAGGGGGACCCCACGCCATTTTTTTTTACTTTAGATACGTTCGCGGGTTCTGGTGCGAGCCGAACGGGGGGGTGTTCGGCTCATTCCTATTGTTGAGGTGCAGGAACCGCAGGTCGCTCGTAAGAGGCAGAGATGTACTAGAGCCGCTATTCCTTCTGGTGAACTGGCAAGCACCAGCGGCCTAGTACACCCTGGACGTACATCCAGCACTGCAGTATCACGTGGTGACGTGGCGAGTCCCATAAGTGCAGTTCCAGCTGGCGAGGTGGCAAGCACAAGTAGTGTCCCGCTGCCACCAAGAAGTAGACAAAGACAGGCCCGTCGTGCCCATAGTGCCCTTCCTGCAGAAATCGCCAATCCTGATTGGGTGCCCACCACTTCTGCAGAACCCGTACTTCCCCCATTCACTGGCCAACCCGGTATTCAGGTGGAAACAGCTGATTTTACGTCACTTGATTTTTTTTCGCTGTTTTTCACCGAAGATCTCTATAGATCTATTGTGGACCAAACCAATTTGTACGCTGGTCAACACATCGCCGCTAATCCCCAGTTGTCCACCCTTGCCAGAGATTGGAGACCAATTACGGTCCCAGAATTTAAGCTCTTTCTGGGCCTTTCCCTCATCATGGGCGTAGTTAAAATGGGTACGTTGCGTTCATATTGGTCCACTGAGCCAATGTACCATATGCCCGTGTTCTCTGCTTCAACGTCCAGGGCACGATACAAGATGATTTTGCGGTTCATGCACTTCAACGACAATGAAATCTGTCGTCCTCGTGGAGACCCTGCATACGATCGGCTCTATAAAATTCGGCCCCTCATAAACCATTTCAACCAACGTTTTGCAGACTTGTTTACTCCCCATCAAGTTGTCTGCGTTGACGAGTCCCTGATTAAGTTTACTGGCCACTTGTCATTCAAACAATACCTTCCCAGCAAGCGTGCCAGATAGGGGGTCAAGATGTATAAGCTCTGTGAAAGGGCCACAGGCTATACATGTAGTTTTATGGTTTATGAGGGCAAAGATAGCCACGTAGAGCCGACAAACTGCCCTGACTACAGCGCTGGCAAGATTGTGTGGGACTTGGTGTCATCCTTATTCGGAAAGGGGTACCACTTGTACGTGGACAATTATTACACGAGCGTGCCACTGTTTAGTCATTTGTTTGATCAGCAGATTGGAGCATGTGGCACAGTGCGACCTAATCGTCGGGGCTTTCCCCAGCGGCTTGTAGATTCCCGTCTTAGGCTGGGGGAGAGAGCCTGCTTGCAGTGTAATAATTTGCTCGCTATGAAGTGGAGGGATAATAAGAATGTTTTCGTTCTTACCTCCCTTCATGCAAACACGACGGTCCAAATTACTACGGTGGCTGGTGTTGTGACGAAACCCCTCTGTGTCCACGAGTACAACCAAAACATGGGAGGGGTGGACCTCAACGACCAGTTGTTGGCGCCGTACCTAGTTGCCCGTAGGGCTAGACGCTGGTACAAAAAAGTGTCTATTTACTTATTCCAATTAGCTTTGCTGAACGCTCATGTGCTATACGGAGCTTCAGGACGTACTGGATCCTTCCTTAAATTCCAGGAAGAGATCATCGGAGCCCTTCTGTTTCCAGACGGTGCTCCACCTCACCTTCCCAATCCAAATGCAGTTAGCCGGCTGCATGAGCGGCATTTTATTTATGTCCTCCCGAGTACCCCTACCCAACGAGCCCCCCAAAATAAATGTTGTGTCTGCAGAAAGCGCGGATTTAGGCGTGACACCCGCTATTATTGTCCTGACAATCCTGGTCTTTGCATCTGTGAATGTTTTGAACGCTACCATACACTAGTTGAGTATTAGCGTAGGGTACAGCATTGCACAGACTAGGCAAACGTTCTCAAGAATGCCATTGCATTTTGAGACCAAAACCGCTGGAACCGTTACAACAGTTCCGTTAGAACTGTTACAGTTACAAACAAAAGTTTAAAAAAAAAAAGTAAAAAATAAAAACCACCACCACAGTTAAAAAAAAAGAGCATATATGCCGAAGCATGGGGGCAGCAGGGGCGAAGGAGCGATTTGCTCCTAATGCCGCCTACATACGGTCAAAATTCCGACG
Source organism: Lithobates sylvaticus (assembly GCA_028564925.1). Taxonomy (NCBI): domain Eukaryota; kingdom Metazoa; phylum Chordata; class Amphibia; order Anura; family Ranidae; genus Lithobates; species Lithobates sylvaticus. The sequence goes on along the minus strand of CM053033.1, from coordinate 69,591,763 downwards.
GAGGCTTGCCCGTGGAAAATTCCGACCGTGTGTACGCGGCATAACTTTTTTGCGGGAGGATGCCCCCATGCTTCGGCATATATATATTTTAGGCACAGGTTGCGTTAAAAAATGTTTTATTCTTTACTATGTTTTTTTTGGTATTTGCTTTGCAGGTATGGTAAATCTTACTGTTATACTGTAATGTTACTTTGTTTTATTGTTAACCATAATTTGCTTAGCAGGTGCGCCATTCAGCTGCAGCGCGGATTTATTTATCTTGACAGCAACAGCGTTTGCTCCCACGATACATAAATCCGTGACTCCAGCACTGTTGGAGGTGATTTCACCACCACAGTTAAAAACAAAATGGTGCATGTATGCCCATCATTAGAAGTGGGTGGATGAAGGGAGGTATTCTAATGGTGGGCATACCCACCGATCAATATTTTTTTTCGTTCAGCCCACAGGCTGCATGAAAAAAAAGATTACAATATATGCCAAACAAGGGCCAGCAACGTACTGGTATGTTGCTGGATTTTGAGTGGTTATACCAGAATGATGCCGGTGGATTTAGGTATTATCTTGGTATCATTCTTTTCAGCCAGCGGTCGGCTTTCATGTAAAAGCAATCCTGGTGGCTAATTAGTCTCTAGACTGCTTTTACAAGCAGTGGGAGGGAATGCCCCCCCTCCCACCGTCTTCCATGGTTTTCTCTGGCTCTCCTGTCCCAACAGGGAACCTGAGAATGCAGCCGGTGGTTCCGCCAGCTGACCATAGAGCTGATCAGAGACCAGAATGGCTCCAATCATCTCTATGGCCTAAGAAACCGGAAGCTACGAGCATTTCATGACTTATATTTCGTCGGATATAAACAGCGCCATTGGGAAATTGGGAAAGTATTTTATCACACCGATCTTGGTGTGGTCAGATGCTTTGAGGGCAGAGGACAGATCTAGGGTCTAATGGACCCCAATTTCTTCAAAAAAGAGTACCTGTCACTACCTATTGCTATCATAGGGGATATTTACATTCCCTGAGATAACAATAAAAATGATAAAAAATATATATAAATGAAAGGAACAGTTGAAAAATAAAATAAAAAAGCAAAATCAATAAAAAAAAAAAAAAAAGCACCCCTGTCCCCCCCTGCTCTCGCGGTGAACGCAAGCGTCGGTCTGGCGTCATATGTAAACAGCAATTGCACCATGCATGTGAGGTATCACTGCGAAGGTCAGATCGAGGGCAGTAATTTTAGCAGTAGATCTCCTCCGTAAATCTAAAGTGGTAACCTGTAAAGGCGTTTAAATGCTTTTAAAAATGTATGTAGTTTGTCACCGCTGCACGTTTCTGCGCAATTTTAAAGCATGTCGTGTTTGGTATCCATGTACTCGGCCTAAGATCTTCTTTTTTATTTCATCAAATATTTGGGCAAGATAGTATGTTTTAGTGCATTAAAATTTAAAAAAGTGTGTTTTTTCCAAAAAAATGCGTTTGAAAAATCGCTGCGCAAATACTGAGTGAAAAAAAAATATGAAACACCCACCATTTTAATCTGTAGGGCCTTTGCTTTAAAAAAATATTTATTGTTTGGGGGTTCAACGTAATTTTCTTGCAAAAAAAAATTATTTTCTCATGTAAACAAAAAGTGTCAGAAAGGGCTTTGTCTTCAAGTGGTTAGAAGAGTGGGTAATGTGTGACATAAGCGTCTAAATGTTGTGCATAAAATGCCAGGACAGTTCAAAACCCCCCAAATGACCCCATTTTGGAAAGTAGACACCCCAAGCTTTTTGCTGAGAGGCATGTCGAGTCCATGGAATATTTTATATTTTGACACAAGTTGCGGGAAAAATAATAATTATTTTTTTTTTTTGCACAAAGTTGTCACTAAATGATATATTGCTCAAACATGCCATGGGCATATGTGGAATTACACCCCAAAATACATTCTGCTGCTTCTCCTGAGTACGGGGATACCACATGCGTGAGACATTTTGGGAGCCTAGCCACGTACGGGACCCCAAAAACCAAGCACCACCTTCAGGATTTCGAAGGGTGTACATTTTTGAATTCACTCCTCACTGCCTATCACAGTTTCAGAGGCCATGGAATGCCCAGATGGCACAAAATACCCCCAAATGACCCCATTTTGGAAAGTAGACACCCCAAGCTATTTGCTGAAAGGTATGGTGAGTATTTTGCAGATCTCGCTTTTTGTCACAAAGTTTTGAAAATTGAAAAAAGAAAAAAAAAATACATTTTTCTTTTCTTTCTTCATTTTCAGAAAAAAATGAGAGCTGCAAAGTACTCACCATGCCTCTCAGAAAATAGCTTGGGGTGTCTACTTCCCAAAATGGGGTCATTTGGGGGGGGGGGGGTTGTGCCATCTGGGCATTTTATGGCCTTCAAAACTGTGATAGGTAGTGATAGGTAGTGAGTAGTGAAATCAAAAATTTACGCCCTTAGAAATCCTGAAGGCGGTGCTTGGTTTTCGGGGTCCCGTACACGGATAGGCTCCCAAAAAGTCCCACACATGTGGTATCCCCATACTCAGGAGAAGCAGCAGAATTTATTTTGGGGTGTAATTCCACATATGCCCATGGCATGTGTGAGCAATATATAATTAGTGACAACTTTGGGAAAAAAAAAAAAAAAGTTTGTAATTTTTCCCGCTACTCGTGGCAAAATATAAAATATTCCATGGACTCAACATGCCTCTCAGCAAATAGCTTGGGGTGTCTACTTTCCAAAATGGGGTCATTTGGGGGGGTTTTGTGCCATCTTGGCATTTTATGGCCTTCAAAACTGTGATGGGTAGTGATAGGTAGTGAGGAGTGAAATCAAAAATTTACGCCCTTAGAAATCCTGAAGGCGGTGCTTGGATTTCGGGGGCCCCGTACATGGATAGGCTCCCAAAAAGTCCCACACATGTGGTGTCCCCGTACTCAGGAGAAGCAGCAGAATTTATTTTGGGGTGTAATTCCACATATGCCCATGGCATGTGTGAGAAATATATAATTTAGTGACAACTTTGGGCAAAAAAAAAAAAAAGTTTGTCATTTTTCCCGCAACTTGTGGCAAAATATAAAATATTCCATGGACTCAACATGCCACTCAGCAAATATCTTGGGGTGTCTACTTTCCAAAATGGGGTCATTTGGGGGGGTTTTGTGCCATCTTGGCATTTTATGGCCTTCAAAACTGTGATAGGACAATATTACAAGGTCAATAGATGTGATAGCTAGGGCCAAACAGCTTAACATCCCAATCATGTTCCTATCCACGGATGCCGAAAAGGCGTTTGACAGGGTGAGCTGGGCTTTTCTGCTGGCCACCCTGCGACGCCTTGGCATGCCATCCTCTATGTTATCATGGATAGCTGCCATCTACTCGACCCCCACTGCCACGGTGCGGGTAAATGGAGTGGCCTCCAACCGCTTTAAAATAAGCACTGGCACGAGGCAGGGATGCCCGCTCTCCCCCCTCCTATTCATACTTACGTTAGAACCCTTACTGCAACACATCAGGCTTAACGCTGACATCAAAGGTCTGGAAACAAACACGTATCATCACAAAGTCGCTGCCTATGCAGATGACTTATTGTTCTATGTCTCGGAGCCGCATACCTCCCTGCCGGTTCTCTTGTCGGAAATACGCCACTATGGAGACCTATCCGACTTCAAAATCAATCTACAAAAGTCGGAAGCGCTTAACGTTTCCCTCCCTCACAGCTCACAAACACGTATAGGGAGTAATTTTCCTTTCCGGTGGGCACCCCAGGCCATCCGATACTTAGGTACCAGGATCCCCTCGAATCCACACTTCATCTACCAACTAAATTTTCAGCCCCTCTTAAAAACCTTTGCTTCGGACCTAGAGAGATGGAGGTATCTGGCGGTCTCTTGGTTTGGTAGATGCAATGTTCTAAAGATGAACATTATGCCGAGGCTACTTTACCTCTTACAGGCCTTGCCTATTAAGATCCCCCAGACTTTCTTCAGAGCATTGCGTTCAACATTCATTAAATATGTCTGGCAGGGTAGGCCCCCATGACTTGGAAGAGCCTTGCTACAGAGACCGAAACCCAGGGGAGGGGTGGGACTCCCAGATCCAGCCATGTATTACGCAGCAGTACACATAAATAGGGCAGTGGACTGGTGCAGGCATCTACCTGACAAACTTTGGATCCGGCTAGAGCGGGAATCGGTCCCATTTCCTATTGAGGGTTTGCCCTGGAGTGGGATCAGTTTTTCTAGTTTTGCCCTACCACACCCTCTAATTGAACCTACTTTGCAGGAACTAAATAAATACTTTACCTTAGCGAAAGCCCCCAGCTTTCCATCACCCTTAACTCCAATAATAGGCCTTTTCAAAGCTCGTTAGACTAGAATTTTTTCCGAATAATGCTCATATAAATTGTACCATCATCCCAAAATAATATAGAGAATAAGAGTGTTGGAGATACGGGACTGTCTACGGTACACAGTTACAAAACATGTTTGAATATAGTAAAAAAAATTTATTAATTATTATTGTTAACATATAAAATCTAAAAAAGATATTTAGACTTTGTGTACAGCAATATACATATTAAGGTTCAAAGGTTATGCATACAATCCCAATTAGAACACAGAATATTAATATACTATAAGCACACAAGTCATTATACCTGTCCATTTATTCTCGACATGTTTCGCCAAAAAAGGCTTCTTCAGGAGAAAAACGTAGGGTACAAGTGATTGGAAATACTGATGATATCTTCTTGTTCTAAAGTATGCATATAGAAATAATGTAAGGTTTAATACATGCGAAAAACTGTATTATCAAATATAATTGTGCTATATGAGACTGTAGTGGTGATTATGCCAAATAGGTCCCAGGTATGTATACGACCTCTTACCTCCAATGATAGAGAGTCTGCACTTCCCCAGATTGCCAATAGAAAAACAAAAACAAATTCACAACAGAATGTCATCCAAAGGGATCCACACAGGGCTGCACCACAGAGCCGAGACCAAGATAGGTGGCTAGAGACCCGTAGGGGGAGATAAGGGATCCTATTGTTCTAATATTGTATCAAAAAAGGCCTGTAAGGTACAAAGAAGTACTCTTTAAGTGATCATATATAATATATCATATTGGCCGATAAAGACGGCGATATGGTTCAGCCAGGTCCCACATTTTATCAAACCATACCTACCTCTTTATCGATTCATTGAAAGAGCAAAATTACACAGGAGGCTCGGGTCTGCTTTCGAGAGAGGAATAGGGAAAGACTGTCCTTGGTGTAGGCAGTATCTATGATGACTTTAGTACTCTGAAAGTATAAAGCAGGAAAAGGAGAGAACCCCAATAAAGATACAGAATTCTCGGGAGGAGGCGAGGGGTGGTGGGGACCTCGGGGGGATCATGCGGACCCGGCGGACGCCCCCCCCTTTTTGGGGAGGGGGGGACTCTGCTGTCGGCCGTCGATGCCGGAGCTGCACCCTGAAGGTGCAGTAGACAGGGGGAATCTCTAAGGGATGCCTCGCTGCTTACAAGGGGTCGAAAGTAGACCCAGGGATGGGAGAGGGGATCGGGAGGGGGGTGGGAAAAGGGTTAGAGGTTGAGGGGGTGAGGGAGAAGAACAGAAGTGGGGGGGGGGTTGTAGGGGAGGGATGGGAGGGAGGGATTAAGGATGTCTCAGCCATACAGGATCGGATAAACTGGATCGGAATGTACAAGTCCTGTCAAACCAAGGTATTACATTTTGGAACATGTCTGATAGCGACTTGAAGCTTGTCACATATAATGTGAAGGGGCTCAATTCACAGGTCAAGAGGCATAAGATACTGAAGGAATTAAAGTCTTACCATGCACAGGTTATCTTTTTGCAAGAGACTCATATACCCCAAGAAAGCAGCACTAGAATTCTCTCCTATGAGTATCCGCTGTGGTTCCAAGGAGACACACCAACTAGAGGGGCTAAGGGGGTGGCCATCGGGTTTGCTAGAGGAATTAAATTCGAATATACGGACAGGTTGGTAGATCCCGAAGGAAGGTTCTTGTTCTTAAATGGAAGAATAGGCAATAAAAAATTAACATTAGTGAATATATACAGCCCAATCAAAAATCCGACGGGATTTCTATCACAGATGCTGAGACGTCTAACAACGTTTCGCACTGGTGAAGTTATTCTCGCAGGAGATTTAAATTTCGGTAATGACCCCAAGATGGACTCAACGTCAAAAACACGGTCCTTGAATACCCGCCAGCGAAAAACAATAAAACAAAAACTGAGGAATGCGCAGCTAATTGACGTGTGGAGGGTACAGCACCCAGATACCAGAGATTATACTTTATTTTCTCCGGTCCATGGGACTCACTCTCGGTTGGATTATTTTTTTGTTGAACATAAATTTTTAGAGCAGGTATTAGAGTCGCAGATTGAGATAATGACCCTGTCAGATCACGCCCCCCTGTCGATGTCCATTAGACTCACTGGTACTCCAAGGTGTTCAGCCTCATGGTGCCTCAATGACGGCCTACTGGCAGAGGCCGCCACGGAGGATATCATTAGGAGGGAAATAATATCTTTCTTTGAAATAAACGATAATGGAGAAACCCGTCCGGCATCACTGTGGGAAGCACATAAATCATACATGAGGGGGATCTTTATCTCAATCGGAGCAGGAAAAAAAAAACTTATCAAGGAGCGAAGAGAGAAACTGATAGAAGAAATACGCAACCTAGAAAAAGAGCACAGGGATGAAAAAACAAGAAGACAAGATACTTTTCATAGATTATTAAATAAAAGAGAAGAAATAAAAACGGAAATGGACATAGACGCTAGGAAATGGTTTCATAAACTAGACACTGACCGTCACAAGTGGGGCAACAAAAGTAGTAAACATCTGGCAAAAATGTTAAAAAACAAGAGAGAGATTAATTATATAGATAAGATACAAAGCAAAACGGGGTCAATGGTTAATGTTACCAAAGATATAGCCACTGAATTTAAACTTTATTATGAATCCCTCTATGATGTAAAGACACATGGTCATAACACACAAACCCAGTTGGAGGATTCCAGGAATTTTGTTAGAAACAGCGCGGTCCCTGCTTTATCACTGGAAGATAGCTCCCATATGGATAGGCCCATAACCGAACAAGAAATTGCTGAGGCTTTGAAGAGCTCCCCTACTGGCAGAAGTCCGGGCCCAGATGGATTTTCGCTGACCTATTACAAGAAATTTGAAGACATCTTAATCCCTAGACTCTGCCAGTATTGGAACCAGCTAGGAGGAGAGTACGGAATGGACAAAGAAGCCTTAATGGCTTCAATAACACTTATATTAAAGGAAGGGAAAGATAAAACGCTATGTTCAAGTTATCGCCCCATTGCCCTACTGAACACTGACACGAAGCTCTTCGCGAAAATTTTGGCTAACAGAATTAAAACCAAGATGCCGGACTTGATACATCCAGACCAAGCTGGATTCGTGATGGGAAGGGAGGGTAGGGACAATGGGATAAGAGCACTATTGTTGATGCAGGCGAGTAGGAGGGCGGAGGTCCCCAGTCTATTCTTGTCGATGGACGCCGAGAAGGCGTTCGACAGAATAGACTGGGGACATATGTTTACAACATTAGAGGTCATGGGAGTGGGCCCAAGGATGAGGAGCTGGATTGGGATATTATACGACTTCCCCCAGGCGAGGGTGAAGGTGAATGGAGTACTTTCATCTGCCTTCACCATGAAGAATGGTACACGCCAAGGCTGCCCTTTGTCCCCGCTCCTATTCGTGTTAGCACTAGAACCCTTACTCTCAACAATAAGGAACATGCCAGATATCGGTGGGATCAAGGTGGGAGATGAGGAACACAAGCTTGCCGCATTTGCGGACGACGTGCTCTTCTTTCTAACCACTCCCCGTATTACTCTACCTAATTTACTCAAAGTTCTGAATACATATGGCCATTTGTCCAATTTTAAAATTAACACCGCCAAATCTGAGATTTTGAACATTAACCTAAAAAAAACAGAGGTGGCCCAACTAAAAGGAGAATTCCAATTCCCATGGAGGGAGAACATCAATTACCTAGGGGTTGGACTGGCAAATACACTAAGAAAAACATATGTGATAAACTATATCCCCTTGTTGGACCAGATAAAAAACGAGACAAAAAAGTGGACAATGAAATCGCTGTCATGGGTTGGGAAAATCAATGCAGTGAAAATGATTATCGCACCAAAAATAAATTACAAGTTCCAAATGCTCCCACTAGCAATTCCTAGAGTCTACTTTAGGACCTTAAAAAGTATTGTTTCGAAATTTGTCTGGTCCAACAAGAAGCCGCGGACAGCAGCAGAAATCTTGACAAGGGAAAAAAAACTGGGGGGTTTGGCTATGCCGGACTTTGAAAAATACTACAACGCTATAGCACTTACACGGGTCGTAGAATGGACAAAAGAGGGGGAAAAAAGAGATGGGTAAACTTAGAAAATACACTTAGCAACACTCACTTAGGACGTGTGATATGGAATCCACCGGAATTTAGGGCAATAGGTACAGAACTACACGAGATTACACGAGTCACATTGAAAGCGTGGGACAATCTTCACAGAAACAATAGATGGGAATATAACTCACCGTTGATTTATTTAAAAAACAATATTTATTTCGAGCCAGGAAGAAGCAAATTATGGGGTAACTGGATCAAAAAAGATGATGCACGATTAAGAGGCATTACGAAACACGGTAAAATAAACACTTTTCACGAACTAAGACAAGAGAGGGATTTGTTGTCGATTGACACCTGGAGTTATGCCCAATTGAAGCACTTCGTAGAGAGACTACCCCAGCCAATTAGAAGTGGGGAAGACTACACTGAAATGGAGAGGATATGCATGCGATCGTCAACTAAAAACAATATCTCCCTTATATACAAAATCCTTATAAGGGAAGGCTCAAGGGGGGCCCCTCCAGGTGTCAAAAGATGGCAAAAAGAACTAGGATCCCCTTGCAATAAATTCAGATGCGATAAAATTTTTAAGTTAATGCACGGGGCAGCGTTGGATATAAAAACCATAGAAGTAAACTATAAATGTATCTCCGGTTGGTATATAACCCCAGTCAAGATGAGCAAATATCAGAAGGATAGTTCCCCCGAATGTTGGAGAGGTTGCGGTGACATAGGCACCATGGCACACATATGGTGGTACTGTCCTATAATTAAAAAATTCTGGAGATCAATTCTCGAATTGATCAAAAAGATAACAAATCAGAACATACCCGAAGAGCCTTGGGCGGTACTGTTCCACGGGAATGATATTCCCCTGAAGCAGTATCAAGCTTCCCTAGTACCCATTCTCCTAGACGAGGCAAAAAAATGAATTCCGAAAAAATGGAAGAAAGGTGAGAGCCCTCAAATAGGGGAATGGATAGCGCGAGTGAATATACAACAAAGATTAGGAAAAACAGAACCCAAAGGAGTTGAGGGATCGGGAGAAGAGGTAAAGGAGGGCAGGTGGGAGAGTTGGAATAAATTTAAAAACTCGTGGAGATATTACGAAGAGATAACCCGGTAAGGAGAAAGCCCCTTCCGCAAATAGCATTGAATGGCCCCTGTCAGGGGGAGAAAGTGATAAGGCCGCTTAAAAGGAACAGGACGATTCTGATCCAAATAGGTGAAAGATAGAAGTATTTATTGGCTTGGCTGAAATGAGGGGGGTGGCAAAATATTTATTAGATTGCTATAAGGCGGGGACATGTGTTGTCTGAACCTTGATTATATGTATATATATGTGTGTAAAAAATTTTTTTTTGAAATAAATAAAGATTTAAAAAAAAAAAAAAAAAAGATACAGAATTCTATACTGTTTGCACTGGGCTTTCTAAATGCATTTAGACTTCATACCTTGTAATGGACTATGCGGACCACCAGGGTGTATTGTGGACAGTTTTTCTGCTATGCAGAGAGCCCCATATAGGGGACAAAAAATGAAGTCCAAGTCCTATAGATTAAATATAGAAGGGTATATAGTAAATAAGATGGATCTTTATAAGGGGTGTAGGGAAAAGTCCGTCCATATTCAAAGAATAGTGGTTATATATTTATATATTATGTCTCAGATTCCCAGCGTTTCCCGAGCCTCACAGCTTCACCACAGTCTGACATCCAGTCAGACTGGGTTTAAATAGTCTCCCCCCGTGGCGCCAAATGTGCGGCGTGTGACGTCACGCCGCACTGATGTCACGCGGACGTAAGGCGGGGATCAATGAGCGCCAGGCTCATGCACCGGAACCGGAAGTTTCCACGGCGGGCTTACTTCCGGTTCACTGCGCAGCAGAGCTCCTCCAGACATCCCCTGCTGACAGTGGCACTCAGCCTATGTCAGAGTGTAGTCTAAGAGGAGCCAGAAGTATATCACCGCAGCGCTGGCAGAGCTGGTACTACAAATCGGCCCCCGATCTGGGCGCATGGAAGGGAATGATCCACCCCAAGTATTGGGGGCGGACAGAGCCCCGCCATGCGTCCAGATATATCCATACAGATCTCCTAAGCCCAAGGTCGCAACAATGTGAGTGCACCCTGCATGTGGATGTAGTGCTCTCCTAATTGAAGGAGAGCTTTGGAGATCAAATCTATTGCAAATTTCTTTAGAAAGGGTGAAGAAAAAAACAAAAAAAATAGAAGAAAATAGCATAAAGGATAAAATATAATTAAAAAAAGGGTTTAAGGCAGAGAACCACACAACCACATACTCAATACAGCAAATATATTTAATCATGACAACAACGTACAATAAATCAAGAGGATTCATCAAAGCAAAAACCACTAGGGGTTTTTCTAAGAGTAAGTATAGTCAGTCATTTAGACAATGTCTAAATACAACTTTAGACTTTTACGTGATCGCCTCCTGCTGAGAGGATATAGCAGGACATGCCTCCGGAGGGCCTACAACCAGGTTGTGGGCCTAAACAGGCAGCTCCTACTGTATAAACCTAGACGAGCGAAAACTCAGGAAAGTACACAAATTATCACAAAATACAATAGACAACATAAAAAGGTGCGCAATATATATAAAAAGTTTTGGTACCTCTTATCTACTGATCAGAAAATTTCAAAGTACATTAAGCCATACCCGGAAATTACATACAGGAGATCACGTTCTTTACGTGATACCCTTGTTTGTAGTCACCATACGAATGAAAAGAACAATAGCAAACAGGTTCCAGGAACATATAAATGCGGCAAATGTAAATTTTGCTGATTTATTTTAGAGGGAAAAAATATAGACTTACCAGATGGGAGAACCTGGACCCCAAAACATCGAACAAACTGCCAATCTATAGGATCAGTATACCTGATGAAATGCTCATGTGGAGCATTTTATGTGGGGAAAACCAAACGCCCCCTATTTTGCCGCATTTCAAAACGTAAAATGGAGACACCCATTAGTCGTCATGTAGGCTTGTACCATAAATTCAATCTTGACTATGTCAGGTTCTTCAGTCTTGAGTACTTACCCCAACAGGAACGGGGGGGGGTGACTTGGACAAAAAACTGTTGCAAATTGAAACCAGATGGATCTATCTATTAAAAGCGACCCGGTATCCGGGGCTCAATGAGGGGATTAGTTTTAAACCCTTCCTATAGAAGTTTCATCCCTTTATAGGTCTTTTGAATAGAGATCCTACTGTGATTGATTCTTTGTTCTTTACAAACCATACCCCATCATTCTCGGTTGTGCCATGATGGGAACTCCGGGAAAGTGGGGTGTGTGGGTCTTTGGGGGGGTTTGTTTGGTTTGCCCGCCCTTGCCCAGAGCGTGCTCGCTCATTAATCTCCCCCTCTGTGGAGGGGTAGGATTATATATAGTTTTATGTATATGTACATTGTCTAAATGACTGACTATACTTACTCTTAGAAAAACCCCTAGTGGTTTTTGCTTTGATGAATCCTCTTGATTTATTGTACGTTGTTATCATTATTAAATATATTTGCTGTATTAAGTATGTGGTTTTGTGGTTCTCTGCCTTAAACCCTTTTTTTTATTATATTTTATCCTTTATGCTATTTTCCTTCTATTTTTTTTTATTTTTTTCTTCACCCTTTCCAAACAAATTTGCAATAGATTTGATCTCCAAAGCTCTCCTTCAATTAGGAGAGCACTACATCCATATGCAGGGTGCACTCACATTGTTGCGACCTTGGGCTTAGGAGATCCGTATGGATATATCTGGACGCATGGCGGGGCTCTGTCCGCCCCCAATACTTGGGGTGGATCATTCCCTTCCATGCGCCCAGATCGGGGGCCGATTTGTAGTACCAGCTCTGCCAGCGCTGCGGTGATATACTTCTGGCTCCTCTTAGACTACACTCTGACATAGGCTGAGTGCCACTGTCAGCAGGGGATGTCTGGAGGAGCTCTGCTGCGCAGTGAACCGGAAGTAAGCCCGCCGTGGAAACTTCCGGTTCCAGTGCATGAGCCTGGCGCTCATTGATCCCCGCCTTACGTCCGCGTGACGTCAGCGCGGCGTGACGTCACACGCCGCGCATTTGGCGCCACGGGGGGAGACTATTTAAACCCAGTCTGACTGGATGTCAGACTGTGGTGAAGCTGTGAGGCTTGGGAAACGCTGGGAATCTGAGACAGGTAAATATATAACCACTATTCTTTGAATATGGACAGACTTTTCCCTACACCCCTTATAAAGATCCATCTTATTTACTATATACCCTTTTATATTTAATCTATAGGACTTGGACTTCATTTTTACACCCTGGTGGTCCGCATAGTCCATTACAAGGTATGAAGTCTAAATTCATTTAGAAAGCCCAGTGCAAACAGTATAGAATTCTGTATCTTCATTGGGGTTCTCTCCTTTTCCTGCTTTATACTTTCAGAGTACTAAAGTCATCATAGATACTGCCCACACCAAGGACAGTCTTTCCCTATTCCTCTCTCGAAAGCAGACCCGAGCCTCCTGTGTAATTTTGCTCTTTCAATGAATCGATAAAGAGGTAGGTATGGTTTGATAAAATGTGGGACCTGGCTGAACCATATCGCCGTCTTTATCGGCCAATATGATATATTATATATGATCACTTAAAGAGTACTTCTTTGTACCTTACAGGCCTTTTTTGATACAATATTAGAACAATAGGATCCCTTATCTCCCCCTACGGGTCTCTAGCCACCTATCTTGGTCTCGGCTCTGTGGTGCAGCCCTGTGTGGATCCCTTTGGATGACATTCTGTTGTGAATTTGTTTTTGTTTTTCTATTGGCAATCTGGGGAAGTGCAGACTCTCTATCATTGGAGGTAAGAGGTCGTATACATACCTGGGACCTATTTGGCATAATCACCACTACAGTCTCATATAGCACAATTATATTTGATAATACAGTTTTTCGCATGTATTAAACCTTACATTATTTCTATATGCATACTTTAGAACAAGAAGATATCATCAGTATTTCCAATCACTTGTACCCTACGTTTTTTTTTCTCCTGAAGAAACCTTTTTTGGCGAAACATGTCGAGAATAAATGGACAAGTATAATGACTTGTGTGCTTATAGTATATTAATATTCTGTGTTCTAATTGGGATTGTATGCATAACCTTTGAACCTTAATATGTATATTGCTGTACACAAAGTCTAAATATCTTTTTTAGATTTTATATGTTAATAAAATATTCTTTTTACTATATTCAAACATGTTTTGTAACTGTGTACCGTAGACAGTCCCGTATCTCCAACACTCTTATTCCAATAATAGGCCACCCAAACTTCCCGCCAAGTACTTCTGATAAATCCTTTCGACTCCATCAAGACCAGGACCTGATCAGGGCCTCCACTTTCATGGGTACCTCGGATTGGCGCGATCTATCGGGCGTATACCCGGAACTTGGGGCTTCCGCCATGGGCAGTTGGAAACTGGCCCAACTCAAACACTTCCTCAAATCCCTCCCGAAAGTTAGCAACTTCCACAGACCAAAGACACCATTTGAGGAGCTATGCATGGGGGAAGGACCACTACGAAGGTCCCTCTCTTATTCGTACAATTTTCTATTGGAGTATACATCCCAGCTGAACCCTCCATTCCTGAAAAAATGGGAAAGGGACCTCCACACACATTTCACAGAAGATCAAAAGAGTCGCATACTGATTTTTGCTCATAAGTCCTCCTTATGTAGTAAATACCAAGAAATTACTTATAACATTTTAACTCGCTGGTACAGGACTCCCACAGTACTGGCTACCATATTCCCGGGACACAGTCCTATGTGCTGGAGATGTGGCACGCAGAATGGCACATTGCTGCACATCTTCTGGGAGTGTCCGATCCTGGCTCCGTTTTGGGGGCAGGTTCTCCAGATCATTCATAAACTTACCGATGTGGCTCTACAAGATAACCCGGCAGCAGTACTGCTAAATTTGACTCCCATGTCAGGAAAGAGATATCGTAAATCTCTGCTGAGGCACCTTCTGAATGCGGCCAGGGCATGCGTTCCTAGTGCATGGAAACAGCAGTCCCCACCGACAGTTTCACAATGGTTTGCAAGGGTTTGCGACATCCATCATATGGAGCAACTTACAGCTGCTGAGGGAGATAGGGAGGAGGAACACAACACCCGCTGGATGCATTGGAACCTCTTCAGATTCTCAGAGGATTACAAGACCTACCTGTGAGCCCCCTTTTCAGAGATGAATTAAGGTCAGAGATCGCCAGACCTACTGGAGTCCCACACCCCTGCCCCACTTCCCCTTTCCGGCCCTAGTCTGCCTCTCTCTTTCTTCTAACTATATTGTCGTCCGTCCTACCCTTGCCCTCTCCTATCCCCTTAACGCCTTTATCCCACATAAGTGAAAAATTCTGTGATTGCCGGAGATCTTTGACACTATCCCCGAAACTCCCTTGCCGAACACTAAAATCCACAAATGAAATGTTGATTGTACCCTGCCCTCTGAAGGGAAAACGCCCCCTGTAGATTTTACCACCCAGTGGTAACCGGGGTTGGGAGCGACCGGGAGGTTCCCCTTGAGGCACTAGAAACCACAAGGGAGGACAGTGAAGGGGTTTTGGGGTCAGCAATCTATAGCTCTAGCAGTATGTAGTTATGGTTAACAAAATGCTCTGTAGTTCTGTACTTAAATTGTATGTTGTGCACCATGTTCTGTTCGGGAACGAAGGAATCGGGGAACTATGTTTGTCTTCAGTTTATTTTTGTATATTCTGCAATCACTTAAATAAAAAATAAAAAATAAAAACTGTGATAGGTAGTGAGATGTGAAATCAAAAATTTACGCCCTTAGAAATCCTGAAGGCGGTGCTTGGATTTCGGGGTCCGGTACACGGATAGGCTCCCAAAAAGTCCCACACATGTGGTGTCCCCGTACTCAGGAGAAGCAGCAGAATTTATTTTGGGGTTTAATTCCACATATGCCCATGGCATGTGTGAGAAATATATCATTTAGTGACAACTTTGGGCAAAAAAAAAAAAAAGTTTGTAATTTTTCCCGCAGCTTGTGGCAAAATATAAAATATTCCATGGACTCAACATGCCTCTCAGCAAATAGCTTGGGGTATCTACTTTCCAAAATGGGGTCATTTGGGGGGGGGGTTTGTGCCATCTTGGCATTTTATGGCCTTCAAAACTGTGATAGGTAGTGATAGGTAGTGAGAAGTGAAATCAAAAATTTACGCCCTTAGAAATCCTGAAGGCGGTGCTTGGATTTCGGGGTCCAGTACACGGATAGGCTCCCAAAAAGTCACACACATGTGGTATCCCAGTACTCAGAAGAAGCAGCAGAATTTATTTTGGGGTGTAATTCCACATATGCCCATGGCATGTGTGAGAAATATATCATTTAGTGACACTTTTTGTAAACATTTTTTTTTTTTTTGTCATTATTCAATCACTTGGGACAAAAAAATAAAATATTCAATAGGCTCAACATGCCTCTTAGCAAATTCCTTAGGGTGTCTACTTTCCAAAATGGGGTCATTTGGGGGGGGGTTTTGTACTTCCCTGCCATTTTAGCACCTCAGGAAATGAGATAGGCAGTCATAAACTAAAAGCTGCGTAAATTCCAGAAAATGTACCCTAGTTTGTAGACGCTATAACTTTTGCGCAAAACAATAAATATACGCTTATTGACATTTTTTTTACCATAGACATGTGGCTGAATACATTTTGGCTTAAAAGTATGACTAAAATTGAGTTTATTGGATTTTTCTTATAACAAAAAGTAGAAAATATCATTTTTTTTCTAAATTTTTGGTCTTTTTTTCTTTTTTTTCCGTTTATAGCGCAAAAAATAAAAATCGCAGAGGCAATCAAATACCATCAAAAGAAAGCTCTATTTGTGGGAAGAAAAGGACGCAAATTTCGTTTGGGTACAACATTGCATGACCGCGTAATTACCAGTTAAACCAGTGCAGTGAGAAATTGTAAAAATTCCTCTGGTCTTTAGGCTGCATAATGGTCCGGTCTGAAAGTGGTTAAATATAATGCACAATACTGGTAAAAGCGTACTTTAAATATAATTGTAATGCCTTCTGTTACCTCCAGTCTATCAGCCTCTACCTTCTCTGGGTTCAGATGCTGATCTTCCCTGCCCACAGTCTTTAAAGTGATTATTTTTTTTTAAACAACAAACATGTTATACTTACCTGCTTTGTGTAATAGTTTTGAACAGAGCAGCCCTGGTTCTCCTCTTCTGGGGTCCCCCACCGATACTTCTGGCTCCTCCTGCCTTTAGAGTGCCCCAATAGCAAGGTAAAAAAACTTCTACCGCCTAAAAACACACGTAGACTGATTCTATTTATATTGATGGGAGCCAAATTAACCATTGCAAAAGCTTGGAAGAAGCTCTCGGTATCTGTATTGTCAATGAAAAGGAAAATTTCATGGATAATGGAACAAGAGAAAATGGTCAGCTCCCTATTGGATAAGACCACACAATTTGAAATCATATGGGATCCCTGGGCTCAGTATCTGGGTATTTCACTGATGCCAGGCACAGATAGCAATACTAATCGCTGATCTTTGGATCATTTATCTTCATAAAGGCATCGTCTTCTCTTCTTCTTTCTATCTCTTTTCTCTCTCTTCTCAGATTTTAGTCTTTCCTCTTTAATTATTTTTCTTTTGGATATTATTATTTTCATTATATATATATATATATATATATATATATATTTGACTAGAGTGTCTTTCCTTGAATTACCTAGGAGTTTACAGTTTTATTTTGTCTGGGCAACTCGAAAAGATATTAGTATTATATCTTGCTTCTCAGAAAGAAGTTATATAGTAAATTCTAGTCGTTCGAGAGGGGGGGGGGGGGGATATTTGCACCTCCTTGGACACAGCTTGATCCCGGTTGGGGTGTCGGAGGGGATGCGGAGTTCCTACTCTTCTTGGAGTGTTCTGGGATATAGCATACTAAAGAGTTGTCACAGCTTAAGTTACATACTTATTTCTTACTTTGTTAAATTCTCAATGTCTCATTGATAAGTTAACTAGTCACATTTGTTGGCTTTACTGTGAATTCTTCTGTAATGATTTTACTATGTGAAAATAAAAATCTTAATGAGAAAAAAACTTCTACCTTTAGAACCACTCACTTCCTGCCCAGGACTACATGTCCCATGAGGTACTGCTTCTCACACCATTACAAGTACCAAGTAGGAACAACGATATGTCTCCTCCCCTAGTCAGTCCTATCCCCATACAGTTAGAAAACACTGAGGAAACACACATTTAACCCCTTGATCGCCCCATAGTGTTGACCCTTTCACTGCCAGTGACATTTACACAGTAATCAGTGCATTTTTATAGCACTGATCACTGTATAAATGTCAATGGTCCCTAAAATGTGTCAAAAGTGTCCGATCTGTCTGTCGCAATGTTGCAGTACCGCTAAAAATCGCAGATCACCGCCATTACTAGTAAAAAAATAATAAAAATTAAAAAGCCATAAAAATGCCATAAATCTTTCCCATAGTTTGTAGACACTATAACTTTTGTGCAAACCAATCAATATAAGCTTATTGCTATTTTATTTATTTTTTTTATCAAAAATATGTAGAAGAATATATATTGGCCTAAACTGATGAAGAAATTATTTTTTTTTTTTTTTTTAATTTGGGATATTTACTTTGGGATATTTACACCCTGTTCCAAATTATTATGCCAATGATATTTTTCTCATTTACCTAAATAATTGATGTAAAAAACAGTCAGCATAATTCTCATGCTATCAACTATTAAGAGTACAATTCAAATTGTATTGAACAAACCTCTTAATGATAACAGTTTTTTTTTTTTTTAAATAAAAAACTTACAATGCACTGTTCCAAATTATTACGCACGGTAAGTTTCAAAACACTTTATAGGTTGTAAAAACTGAAAATTGTCATTTGATGTGTTTGCAGCATATTTACTGAAATCAAAAGCTATTTCAATCAAACTTTGAACAAAATTTTTACTTTTTAAACATTTTAACAGGTCACGTTACATTTTAACATAGGACCCCTTATTTGATAGCAGCTTCACAAGTCTTGCTTCCATTGAACTTGTGAGTTTTTGGACAGTTTCTGCTTGAATTTGTTTGCAAGATGTCAGAATAGCCTCCCAGAGATGCTGTTTGGATGTAAACTGCCTCCCACCCTCATAGATCTTTTCCTGTAGGATGCTCCACAGGTTCTCAATAGAATTGAGGTCAGGGGAGGATGGAGGCCACACCATGACTTTCTCTCCTTTTATCCCTATAGCAGCCATTGATGTAGAGGTATTCTTTGCAGCATGAGATGGTGCATTGTCATGCATGAAGATGATTTTATTATGAAAAGCATAGTTCTTCCTTCTGTACCAGGGAAGGAAGTGGTCAGTCAGGAACTCCACATACTTTGCAGAGGTCATCTTTACACCTTCGGGGACCCTAAAGGGGCCGACCAGCTCTCTTCCCATGATTCCGGCCCATAACATGACTCCACCACCGCCTTGCTGACGTTGCAGCCTTGTTGGAACAGGGTGGTGTCCACCAACCATCCACTGCTCCATCCATCTGGACCATCCAGGGTTGCACGGCACTCATCAGTGAACAGGGCTGTTTAAAAATTAGTCTTCATGTATTTTTCTGCCCAATGCAGCAGTTTCTGCTTGTGAGCATTGGTTAGGGGTGGCCAAATGGAAGGTTTATGCACAGTTGCAAGACTCTGGAGGACTCTACACCTTGATGTCCATGGGATTCCAGAGGCACCAGCAGCTTCAAATATCTGTTTGCTGCTATGTAATGGTGTTTTAGCAGCTGCTCTCTTGATCCGATGCATGGATCTGGCCGAAATCTTCCTCAATGTGCCTTTATCTGCACGAAACCCGTCAAACTCTGAATCAGCCACAAATCTCTTAATAGTGCGATGATTACGCTTAAATTTTCATGAAATATCTAACGTTTTCATACCTCGCCCAAGGCATTGAACTATTTCACTCTTTTAGGCAGCAGAGAGATCCATTTTTTCCCCATATTGCTTGAAAATGGTGCTCTGCTTAATAATATGGAACACCCTCCTTTAGTAGTTTTTCCTTTAACCACTTCCCGACCGCCCCATGTACATATACGTCAGCAGAATGGCACGTACAGGCAAAACCACGTACCTGTACGTGCCATTCTTCCGGCGGATGGGTGGTCCGATCGGACCCCCCCCCCCCGGCCGGCGGGGACGGTCAGGATCGCTTTAGGAGCGATCCGAGATGAGGGGACGGCCAGTGGTTTCTGGCCACCCCCTCGCGATCGCTCCTGGCGAATGAAATGCTTCCCCTTCCTGTCTATTGTATAGACAGGCAGGCGGAAGTGATGTCACGCTCGGTGCGCCGGTCTATCTGACCGGAACGCCGAGCTGTGAACACTCACAGGTTAGTGCACAAACAGTACACTGACACCAGTACACATAGGCACACAAAAACCCCCCTGTCACCCCCAGATCACCCCCCAGATCACCCCCTGCCCCCCCAGTCACAGTGTCACTAATTGCAGTGATCATTTATTTACTGATCACTGCATTTAGTGTCAGTGTGACTGCAATAACTGTCAGGGCAGTTAGTTTTAGGTCCAAGGTAGCCCCCTACCCCCCCTAATAAAGGTTTAACCCCTTGATTGCCCCTAGTTAACCCTTTCACCCCCTTTTGCCAGTGTCACTAAGCGATCGTTTTTCTGATCGCTGCATTAGTGTCACTGGTGTCGCTAGGTAACCATTTTTTTTTTTTAGGTTAACCGCCATGTTTATATAAGTTCATAAATAGGTTTATAGGTCAGGTACCCCCATATTACAACCTAAATAAAGGTTTTAACCCCCTGATTGGCCCTAGAGTTAACCCTTTCACCAGCAATCACCGTATAAGTGTCACTGGTGACGCTGGTTAGCCAGTTAGTTATTTCGTTATTTAGGTTCCCCGTCAGTTTTTTTATATAGCGTCAGGTACCCCCATATATTACCTAATAAAGGTTTTAACCCCCTGATTGCCCCTAGTTAACCCCTTCACCCCCTTTTGCCAGTGTCACTAAGCGATCGTTTTTCTGATCGCTGCATTAGTGTCACTGGTGTCGCTAGGTAGCCAGTTTTTTTTTTTTTAGGTTAACCGCCATGTTTATATAGGTTCATAAATAGGTTTATAGGTCAGGTACCCCCATATTACAACCTAAATAAAGGTTTTAACTCCCTGATTGCCCCTAGAGTTAACCCTTTCACCAGTGATCACCGTATAAGTGTCACTGGTGACGCTGGTTAGCCAGTTAGTTATTTCGTTATTTAGGTTCCCCGTCAGGTTTTTATATAGCGTCAGGTACCCCCATATATTACCTAATAAAGGTTTTAACCAACTGATTGCTCCTAGTTAACCCTTTCACCAGTGATCACCGTATAACTGTTACGGGTGACGCTGGTTACATAGTTTGTTTTTTATACTGTCAGGGCAGTACCCAATAACGGTTTAACCCCCTGACCGCCCGGTGGGTGATATCAATTAGGTTTTAGGGTCAAATAAGGTCTGCGTCGCCCCAGGTTAGTGCCAGTACCGCAAACACCCACGCGCAAAGCATACACCTCCCTTAGTGGTACAGTATCTGATCAGATCAATATCTGATCTGATCAGATCTATACTAGCGTCCCAGCAGTTTAGGGTTCCAAAAAACGCTTTGTTAGCGGGATCAGCCCAGATACCTGCTAGCACCTGCGTTTTCCCCCTCCGCCCAGCCCAGCCCAGCCCAGCCCACCCAAGTGCAGTATCGATCGATCACTGTCACTTACAAAACACTAAGCACACATAACTGCAGCGTTCGCAGAGTCAGGCCTGATCCCTGCGATCGATAACATTTTTTTTTGTGGTAGCGTTTTGATTCAGTCGCTAACAGTCAGGAGCTTTTTTACCTGTAAATCTCAAAAAAATAAAAAAATTGTTGTCGTTTTATTGTTCTCTCTCTCTCTCTATTCTCTCTCTATTGTTGCTCTTTTTTTACTCCATTCTATTCTGCAATGTTTTTATTATGTTTTATCATGCTTGCTTTTCAGGTATGTCATTTTGTTTACTGTGTTTTAGTGTTAACCATTTTTTTGTTTTCAGGTGCGCCATTCAGTTGCAGCGTGGATTTATTTATCTTGACAGCAACAGCGTTTGCTCCCACGATACATAAAGCTGCGACTCCAACGCTGTAGGAGGTGATTTCACCACCACAGTTAAAAAAAAGAGGACATGTGCCGAAGCATGGGGGTAGCAGGGGGGGAGGAGCGATTGGCTCCTAATGCCACGTACATACGGTCGAAATTCCGACGGAGCCTTGCCCCGTGGAAAAGTGCGACCGCGTGTACACGGCATAACTTTTGCGGGAGGATGCCCCCATGCATCGGCATATATAAATGGTGCATGTATGCCCATCATTAGAAGTGGGTGGATGAAGGGAGGTATTCTAATGGTGGGCATACCCACCGATCAATCTCTTTTTTTCGTTCAGCCAAGAGGCTGCATGAAAAAAAAAAAGATTACAATATATGTCCAGTATGTTGCTGGACTTTGAATGGTTATACCAGAATGATGCCTGCAGGTTTAGGTATCATCTTGGTATCATTCATTTCAGCCAGTGATCGGCTTTCATGTAAAAGCAATTCTAGCAGGTAATTAGCCTCTAGACTGCTTTTACAAGCAGTGGGAGGGAATGTCCCCCCTCCCGGATATAAACTGCGCCATTGGGAAATTGGGAAAGCGTTTTATCACACCAATCTTGGTGTGGTCAGATGCTTTGAGGGCAGAGGAAAGATCTAGGGTCTAATAGACCCCAATTTTTTCAAAAAAAGAGTACCTGTCACTGCCTATTGCTATCATAGGGGATATTTACATTCCCTGAGATAACAATAAAAATGATAACAAAGAAAAAAAATGTAAGGAACAGTTTAAAAATAAAATAAAAAAGCTAAATAAAAAAAAAAAAAAAAAAAGCACCCCTGCCCCCCCTTCTCTTACGCAAAGGCGAACACAAGCGTTGGTCTGGCGTCATATGTAAACAGCAATTGCACCATGCATGTGAGGTATCACCGCGAAGGTCAGATCGAGGGCAGTAATTTTAGCAGTAGACCTCCTCCGTGAATCTAATGTGGTATCATGTAAAGGCTTTTAAAGGTTTTTTAAAAATGTATGTAGTTTGTCGCCACTGCGTGTTTGTGCGCAATTTCAAAGCATGTCATGTTTGGTATCCATGTACTCGGCCTAAGATCATATTTTTTATTCCATCAAAAATTTGAGCAATGTAGTGTGTTTTAGTGCATTAAAATTAAAAAAAAAGTGTATTTTTTCCACAAAAAATGCGTTTGAAAAATCGCTGCGCAAATACTGTGTGGAAAAAAAAATGCAACACCCACCATTTTAATCTGTAGGGCATTTGCTTTAACAATATATATAGTGTTTGGGGGTTCAACGTAATTTTCTTCAAAAAAAAAAAATATGTTTTCATGTAAACAAAAAGTGTCAGAAAAGGCTTTGTCTACAAGTGGTTAGAAGAGTGGGTGACGTGTGACATAGGCTTCTAAATGTTGTGCATAAAATGCCAGGACAGTTCAAACCCCCCCAAATGACCCCATTTTGGAAAGTAGACACCCCAAGCTATTTGCTGAGAGCAATATTGAGCCCATTAAATTTTATTTTTTTTTGTCCCAAGAGATTGAATAATGAAAAAAAAAATATATATATATATATTTTTTTTACAAAAAGTTGTCACTAAATGATATGTCATGGGCATATGTGGAAATACACCCCAAAATACATTCTGTTGCTTCTCCTGAGTACGGGGATACCACATGTGTGGGACTTTTTGGGAGCCTAGCTGCGTACGGGACCCCAAAAACCAATGACCGCCTTCAAGATTTCTAAGGGTGTAATTTTTTTATTTCACTTCTCACTGCCAATCACAGTTTCGGAGGCCATGGAATGCCCAGATGGCATAAAACCCCCCAAAATGACCCCATTTTGGAAAGTAGACACCCCAAGCTATTTGCTAAGAGGTATGGTGAGTATTTTGCAGATCTCATTTTTTGTCACAAAGTTTTGAAAATTGAAAAAAAGAAAAAAAATTTTTTTTTCTTTACTTTCTTCATTTTCAAAAACAAATGAGAGCTGTAAAATACTCACCATGCCTCTCAACAAATAGCTTGGGGTGTCTACTTTCCAAAATGGGGTCATTTGGGGGGGGGGGGTTTGTGCTATTTTGGCATTTTATGGCCTTCGAAACTGTGATAGGTAGTGAGGAGTGAAATCAAAAATTTGCACCCTTAGAAATCCTGAAGGCGGTGCTTGGTTTTTGGGGCCCCGTACGCGGCTAGGCTCCCAAAAAGTCCCACACATGTGGTATCCCCATACTCAGGAGAAGCAGCAAAATGTATTTTGGGGTGCAATTCCACATATAACTATGGCATGTGTGAGCAATATATCATTTAGTGACAACTTTTTGAAATTTATTTATTTTTTTTGTTTTTATTCAATCACTTGGGACTAAAAAAAAAAAATATTCAATGGGCTCAACATGCCTCTCAGCAAATAGCTTGGGGTGTCTACTTTCCAAAATGGGGTCATTTGGGGGGGTTTTGTACTTCTCTGCCATTTTAGCACCTCAAGAAATGAGATAGGCAGTAATAAATTAAAAGCGGTGTAAATTCCAGAAAATGTACTCTAGTTTGTAGACGCTATAACTTTTGCGCAAACCAATAAAAATATACGCTTATTGGCATTTTTTTTACTAAAGACATGTGGCTGAATACATTTTGGCCCAAATGTTTGACTAAAATTGAGTTTATTAGATTTTTCTTATAACAAAAAGTAGAAAATATCTTTTTTTTCAAAATTTGCGGTCTTTTTCCGTTTATAGCGCAAAAAATAAAAATCACAGAGGCAATCAAATACCATCAAAAGAAAGCTCTATTTGTGGGAAGAAAAGGACGCAAATTTTGTTTGGTTACAACATTGCATGACCGCGCAATTACCAGTTAAAGCAGTGCAGTGCGAAATTTAAAAAAGACCTCTGGTCCTTTGGCTGCCAATTGGTCCGGGGCTGAAGTGGTTAATTGGGCTCCCCTGGCAATGTGGTGTCTGAGATTGTTTTCAGTGATCAAAAGAGCCCTGAGACACAATGTCATCCATGAGTTAAACTGAAAAACAAAATATTAAATCTTTGTGACACTGAAATATCATTGGCATAATAATTTGGAACAGGGTGTATTATAGCAAAAAATATTGTTTTTTTTTCAAAATTGTCGCAAAAAAACGCAGAGATGCTCTAATACCACCAAAAGAAAGCTCTATTTGTGGGAAAAAAGATACAAAAAATTGTGTTTGGGTACAGCATTGCATGACCGCACAATTGTCAGGTAAAGTGACGCACCAGTGCCCATCTATGCAGCCTCACCAGTGCCCATCTATGCAGCCTCACCAGTGCCCATCTATGCAGCCTCACCAGTGCCCATCTATGCAGCCTAACCAATATCCATCATTGCAGCCTCAGCAGTGCTCAGCAATACAGCCTGACCAGTGCCTAGCTATGCAGCCTGACCAGTGCCTATCTATGCAGCCTCACCAGTGCCATCTATGCAGCCTCACTAGTGCCATCTATGCAGCCTCACCAGTGCCCATCTATGCAGCCTCACCAGTGCCCATCTATGCAGCCTCACCAGTGCCCATCAATGCAGCCTCACCTGTGCCCATCAATGCAGCCTCACCAGTGCAGGGGATCAGAGAGAAGAGAGGAAGAGGAGAGCCGGCCAGATCATTACACAGTCCGCCGTTGCCTGCGGTGACAGCTTTAATTTAAATCGTCGGGATCCCACTGTCTCAAAAGTCCCGCCTCCTGGATTGGCTCCTACCTATGATACACAGCATATGTCCCAGCACTGGACAAAGGAGCCAAACCAGGAGGCGGGACTTTGTGTGATGGCGGGCGTCCGGCGATTGAAATTAAAGCTGTCACAGTGGGCGACGCCGTCCTGACACCCCCCAGTGTGTGGCACCTGGGTGGAACCGCCTTCGTTGATATGTCACTGGCTTTGGTGCCCCCCCTCTGCCTTAATGCCCACCCAGGATCGGCCCTGCACCTAGCGCCGCCCCTGCAATCCGGGGACAAAACCCCGGTCCCTGAAGCCTCCATTTTTTAAAAAGATTCAGCTGGCAGTTTATTTTCGATAATGTGGCTTTCAGTAGCATGGCTAGCAGAAGAGGTAATTATTTACTTTTCAGGGACATCTTTTATTGGCACATTCAATTTAGCGATATAGTCGCTTTAAGTGGGCAATCAGACATGCCTA
Organism: Lithobates sylvaticus; assembly: GCA_028564925.1. Classification (NCBI taxonomy): domain Eukaryota; kingdom Metazoa; phylum Chordata; class Amphibia; order Anura; family Ranidae; genus Lithobates; species Lithobates sylvaticus. The sequence goes on along the minus strand of CM053033.1, from coordinate 69,565,951 downwards.
GCAGCTGTACACTTTTCACTATAAAAAAAGATTAAAAAAATAATTGTGAACAAACATCTTTCTGTCTAGCAGGAAGATGTTTGCTCATTGGTCTTGGTTGTTATGGTAGAGTCCCCCTTCCAATTTAGTATTTTTATTTAACATACATCTTGAAATATATTTTAAAAGCTGTTTGTTTATGCATTTGTATGTGAGTAACAGCAACCAAACTGCATACCTGCAGTTATGCTAACATAAGACAAATTGCACACACCCATGTACATTCACATACTCAGAAATCCTGTCCCTTTACAGTGGTAAAGGAACCAAAATAATTAGGCAATGTAAATAAAAAGTTAGCAGGTCCCAGAGTATAGGGGGGTCCATTCCCAATGTAAATCTGTCGAGTCGGGTGCATCGATAAAGGGTTGCCAGATCTTAAAACTTTTGGGGGACAAGTCCTTTTGTTATATATTCTTTTAAATTACAATTTGAAATATTGAACAGTGCACAATGCATGGTTGAGCACTGCTGAGGAGGAGGGCAGAGCCCAAGCTTGAAAATATAAAAAGTGCATGATTTAGCCCATATTGTCTACTTATTACTTGAATAATATATTTAAGTATTCTAAACCTTTCGTACATTAATTATGACTTGCAATGCAGCACACACACAATGTTCTTTTAGGGTCTGTCAAAAGGGTGAAATGCAGTGAAATAATATGACATTAAATTTTGTATGTGCTAGGCATAAGGGGAGGTAGGTGGTCTTAGGATCAAACTGTTCATTAGAGTGTATTGTTAAATATTGTACTTTTCTAAACTCTACGCCTTACAAAGGAGACTGCTCAAACTGTTGTTGATTTTCCTAATCTGCAGTTTGTATGAGCATTGAATATCTTACTCATTCTTCTGCTGTGACTGGAAAATTGCATTCATGTTAATGTATACCCATAAAGAATTAAAGATAACCAATTTCAAGTATGAGAAAGTAATTTCTATTACCTCCAGGCAAACTGTAAAACACAGTAATATGGTATATGAACAGCTGTTTACCTATGTTTTTCTGCAAGCACTGGGTTGTGGTGAAGTTCTCGGTCATTTTAGGTTACTGCCATTACAAGCAACAAAACCTGCATGCAGCAATGTGCTGTTTAGGTTCGCCGGGAATGCAACAACTAGCAATTATATAAAATGTACATCAAGGCCTTTGGGGGCTCATAATTCCCTTTTGCACAGCCAGAAAGGTTTACATTAAAATACATTTCTGCCCACAAAAATGTATACTGTGACTATAAATCTGTCTTTTTAAAAACACTACTTGCATGATTAGATATAAAAAAGATATAAAGGGACAGGTGACGAGATGATAGTGGGTTGATATATATTCTTAATGTCATACTCCCTATCCATCTAACAGCTTTTCATTTTACTGATTTGAACACTGTAAGGGATTGAGCATCTACTGCTTAATATTAGAGCTATTAAAATGCCCAAGAGGCCGTATGGGTAGCAGTAATGTACAGATGTTTTCTGCTCATCTCTGAAGGGTATTTTTTAATTTTTAATTCTTAATTTTTAATTTCCAATTTTACTGTACTTAAGTTCATAAACGTAATTCTCCGGACTTTCCTCTTTTAAACAAAATATTTATGAAAGTATCGCTTCAATTGGAATGCATGTAACTTCTTAATTGTTACATTTTTATTTTTATTGCATATATATGTTTAGCCTATGCATGTTATATTTAGTAGCCTTTAGTAAACATTGAGGTACTGCCATTGTTTCACCACAAGATGGCTTTAATTTAACCAGATAAATCTGGAGGCCGTCTAGTGGTCTACATATGTGTCAATCTCTACCGCTGGGGGAGCATCAGGCCCCCGCCGGCGAGTACTTCCTGTTATTGTTTGCTCCCTTGTGTCTATGGCGACCGCCAATAGCGCAGCGTTTTGACGAACGCTGACTGCTATATAAGGCGCGTGCGCTTGCGTTCGTACGTACCCCTGATGACGTCAGTTGTGACGAAACGCCGTAGGGTTCGTTACGTACGATCGTACTGCGCATGCGCGAGTATTGTCCCATAGACCGAACGGAGCCGCCATTACCTTGCAAGGTTTTTTCGATTTTTTTGTTATGCTATTGTGGCTAATTCAATAAACCCACTGGAAACGTCTACACTATTCGAGTCCCCTTTTGTTTTCCATCTATATCATCTATTCGATCCATCCGGTCGTTATACTGCCAGTGATACACGAGGAATTTTGGGGAACAGCCACCATTCGGGAGGAGATCCGTTGCCGTCGGATATCGATTCGGACGTGGGATATCCCCAACAGCACCAAGGCTGTTCATCTTAAGCTCAGTTTGACCCCCCTGAATAAGGGCGGTCGCTGGCTTTCTGGTAAGCCTCCCCCCCTTCTGCTTTATCTCTGTGGTGATGGGCTGCACTACTACCAACATCTACACTTTGGATTGATTTCACAGGAACTTTTATGAATTCATTTGTTCATTTTCTTTAATCACTTTGGACTTTTTGAATTTTTGAATTCACATATGAACTTTGTTTGAGTATTCATTTATTCACTTCCCCCATTTGGGTTTTTTTTTCATTGATTGAGCATGAACTTTGTTTGAACATTTATTTCACTAATCATTTTTGGGTTATTCATATTAACTGGTTATGCATTTTGTTTGAATTATTATTATTTTCACTAATTAATTTGGGTCACGTTAACTGGTAATTTTCAGTTTTCCACTATCCAGCGCTGCATTTTCTGTTTATATATATCTTTTTTGTGCCCTATACCGGGGTTATTAATGTCCAGCTGCAGGATTTACCTTCACGGTTTTTTGGTTTAATTTCCTCATCAACACAATTTTTGTCAATAAGTTTTTTTCTCACCTAGCGCAAATTCTTTTTTTATATCTATTTCTTGTTTTTGGTACACAGTTTTTTTGCTGCTGGTGTATCCGTAATGGATATTTTTGATTATAGATCACAGGTTGTTACTAATACAGCGGGGGTCTTCGATGGCAATGATGACCCCAGAGATGATCTAGCGGGTTGTTTTTTAAGATTGAAAAACCTCACCATTACTGAGGTTCACACAAGGTGGGACATCGCATACTTGGAGGAGTATGTGAAAGGTAATATGGTCCCCAGGAGCCTCAGATGGGACGTTAACCCCCAGAAAGAGGACACCGAATTATTAGAATGGTTCAAATACTTCAATGAGGCAGGGGTGTCATTTTTGCAATTTTTAATAGCTAAGAAAAAGCGTAAGCTCACGATGTTGGATTTGGAGATCAATGCCTTGAAAAGTAAATTGGTCCCTTTCAAATCTGAACAAGATTACACTAACAGATCGGAAGCCCTAAAAACTCTATTAATTAAAGAGGAATCCGAACAAAAAATTAAGAAAAAAAGAAAGTATAATAGAGATGTGAAGGACTACAGGGATCAGGTAGTGTTCAAATGGCAGGTTGTGGCCCCCCCTGACCCCCCGCCTGCCACATCAAACATCTCTCACCGTGGATTGGGTGCCCAGGGTAACCAGGGCAACAATTCAACGGCGTCTGAAATTAACCATATGCGGCTTCCAGCCCCAAATCAATTCAGTAATAGGGACTTTCAACATCCCACAAGTTTTAAAAGAGGAAGGGGTAATAGAAGGGGCTCTACCTCTCGCCCTTCTAACCCTTCACCTCCACCTTGGCGAAATAATGACGCACGCCAGACTCCTCACAATCATGCTGAGGGATCATATCCTTCAAACAGCAACTATAACTATTTCCCTGCCAGCATTGGGAACAGATACCTTCCCCTGGACGATAATGCCGGGGGTAGCTCCTCTGGACCTAATGAGGGTCGTCTCTATTCCCAACCCCCCTATGGCCAACAAGGGGAAAACCGATTTGGTCGGGATTTTCAGTTGGCCAGCAGGGGGAGACACAAGAGAAACGGAGACGCAAGAGAGGGAGCAGAGGGGGGAGGAACCTTCACCCCAAAAAGAAGGAGGACATAGACACAAACGGCATCATAAACCTCAGTACTAAGGAACTCTCCAGGGAGGAACTAATTACTTTAAATAAAGGCCTTAAGTTTGCCCCACCCCGAAATTTGAATAAATTTCAGACCTTCATAGATCTGCAGAAATATACCCGAAAACTCAACATCAAAAGGTACATTTTATCAAACCCCACTAGACAATCCATCAGGGAAGAAAGTGTCATTGCACATTCAGGCATGTCTAATGCCTCACTTTTTAATCCTCCGGGCAATTCGGCACCAAACATCAGTGTATTCCGTGACCTGGTGATTAAAGATCTAAACAATCTAAGAACCAAATCGGTGCAACCCCAATTAGATATTAAGGTGGGAATGGAAACACTTTGCCAAAGAAAGGATATAGTGGTACGACCGGCCGACAAGGGGGGAGCCATTGTTATTCAAGACAAAGACTCCTATTCGGGAGAGATGTTGAGAATCCTTTCAGATACCAACACCTATTCCCCTCTAAATGGTGACCCCACAGTCCCATATAAGCGAGAGCTAAAACTCTTGGTTGAAAAGGGCCATAACCTAGGTATTCTAAACAAAAAACAAAAAGAACATCTAGTTCCCCTTGCCCCCAGGCTGCCGGTTATGTATATTCTGCCTAAAATTCACAAAACTTTGGATAACCCACCTGGCAGACCCATCATCAGTGGTATAGATTCTATTACTTCGCGTATTGGCAAGTACATAGACCACTACTTGCAACCACTGGTGGTGGGTACTCCGTCATACCTTAGGGACACCAAACATGTCCTTAACTTGTTGGATGGGATAGAGTGGAAGCCGACATATATGCTAATCACTGCTGATGTCGCTTCGCTCTACACAGCTATATCCCATAAGTTGGGTCATGAAGCCGTAAGACACTTCCTCTATCGGGACTCGAGTATCTCCATCACGCAGTCTAACTTCGTGATGGAGCTACTCGACTTCTCGATGGGGCACAATCATTTTTGGTATGGTGGCAAGCATTATCTGCAGATTAAGGGAGTGGCCATGGGGGCGAAGTTCGCCCCCAGTATGGCCAATCTCTTCATGGCCAAATGGGAAGAGGAGGTGGTTTTGCAGGATAGGTCCCCCCATTTGGTTCTATGGAGGCGTTTCATCGACGACATCTTGTGCATCTGGGATGGTGATGCTGAGTCGGTAACCACTTTCTTGTCTCTTCTTAATAATAATGACAGGGGTATTGTACTCAGTCACGAAAGCAGTCCCACTCAGATACACTTTTTGGACCTAAATATCAACATCGTAGATGGAAGGATTACCACCTCTACCTTCTTTAAATCTACTGACAGAAATGGGTATATCCCTTTAGACTCATGTCATCACAAATCTTGGCTCTCAGCGGTCCCTAAGGGACAATTCCTACGTTTGAGACGGAATTGTTCAAACATTGAGGAGTTTCATAAATAGGCTTTGGTTCTAAAATCCAGGTTCTTAAATAAGGGCTACAATGGTGAAGTTATTGATTGTTTGATTACTGAGGTGGGACTGAGAGACCGTCAAGATCTCTTGCAAGATAGACCCCCACAGGCTGAAAATCGTGAGGATTTTGGCTTAGCCTTCCTTACGACATATTCCAGCCAGCACTGGGCCATCAAGCGAATTATAAAGAGGCATTGGCCGGTGCTAAAAAATGACCGCCTTCTAGGGCCCCTATTGTCGGAGAACCCACGGGTATTATTCAGAGGTTCATCTAATCTTAGACACTCCATCGCCCCTAATGTACCTGACCCCCCGACCCGTCCCATATTTTTTGGGGATCTCAGGGGTTTCTTCCCTTGTCGGAAATGCAAGGTATGTGGGATCAATACCTTAAGGGATAGGCGACTCACGGAGTTCACATCCACAGGAACTGGAGTCACATACCCCATTAAGTCCTTCATTACCTGCACCACAAAATGTGTGATATACCTTCTGAGGTGTCCTTGTGGGTTGGAATATGTGGGCCGAACGACTCGAAAGTTACACATCAGATTGGGAGAACATATTGCCAATGTTTGTAGGGGTTTTGATAAACACAATGTTTCTAAACATTATGACCTTGTGCATAACCGAGACCCTAGAGGGACAACTTTCATTGCTTTGGAAAAGTATATCCCCCATTGGCGAGGGAGCAATGGCAAGAGGGTGATCTCTCGCTCTGAGACCAATTGGATATACAGGTTGGGGTGCCATATTCCGAATGGCCTCAATGTTGAGTGGGACATCAACTGTTTTATCAATAACAGTTGATGTCCCCCTCATCATTTCTCCCTTACCTTATCTACTGTGAGTTTTGTTCTTTTTCACATGGACCTCAGGGGACATGTTTTAATTTACATTCGTGGTGACAAAATATTGTTCATTTTAAACATACCAATACCCCACCAGTTCATCTCTCTTAAAGGGACAGGTGACGAGATGATAGTGGGTTGATATATATTCTTAATGTCATACTCCCTATCCATCTAACAGCTTTTCATTTTACTGATTTGAACACTGTAAGGGATTGAGCATCTACTGCTTAATATTAGAGCTATTAAAATGCCCAAGAGGCCGTATGGGTAGCAGTAATGTACAGATGTTTTCTGCTCATCTCTGAAGGGTATTTTTTAATTTTTAATTCTTAATTTTTAATTTCCAATTTTACTGTACTTAAGTTCATAAACTTAATTCTCCGGACTTTCCTCTTTTAAACAAAATATTTATGAAAGTATCGCTTCAATTGGAATGCATGTAACTTCTTAATTGTTACATTTTTATTTTTATTGCATATATATGTTTAGCCTATGCATGTTATATTTAGTAGCCTTTAGTAAACATTGAGGTACTGCCATTGTTTCACCACAAGATGGCTTTAATTTAACCAGATAAATCTGGAGGCCGTCTAGTGGTCTACATATGTGTCAATCTCTACCGCTGGGGGAGCATCAGGCCCCCGCCGGCGAGTACTTCCTGTTATTGTTTGCTCCCTTGTGTCTATGGCGACCGCCAATAGCGCAGCGTTTTGACGAACGCTGACTGCTATATAAGGCGCGTGCGCTTGCGTTCGTACGTACCCCTGATGACGTCAGTTGTGACGAAACGCCGTAGGGTTCGTTACGTACGATCGTACTGCGCATGCGCGAGTATTGTCCCATAGACCGAACGGAGCCGCCATTACCTTGCAAGGTTTTTTCGATTTTTTTGTTATGCTATTGTGGCTAATTCAATAAACCCACTGGAAACGTCTACACTATTCGAGTCCCCTTTTGTTTTCCATCTATATCATCTATTCGATTCATCCGGTCGTTATACTGCCAGTGATACACGAGGAATTTTGGGGAACAGCCACCATTCGGGAGGAGATCCGTTGCCGTCGGATATCGATTCGGACGTGGGATATCCCCAACAGCACCAAGGCTGTTCATCTTAAGCTCAGTTTGACCCCCCTGAATAAGGGCGGTCGCTGGCTTTCTGGTAAGCCTCCCCCCCTTCTGCTTTATCTCTGTGGTGATGGGCTGAACTACTACCAACATCTACACTTTGGATTGATTTCACAGGAACTTTTATGAATTCATTTGTTCATTTTCTTTAATCACTTTGGACTTTTTGAATTTTTGAATTCACATATGAACTTTGTTTGAGTATTCATTTATTCACTTCCCCCATTTGGGGGTTTTTTTCATTGATTGAGCATGAACTTTGTTTGAACATTTATTTCACTAATCATTTTTGGGTTATTCATATTAACTGGTTATGCATTTTGTTTGAATTATTATTATTTTCACTAATTAATTTGGGTCACGTTAACTGGTAATTTTCAGTTTTCCACTATCCAGCGCTGCATTTTCTGTTTATATACTACTTGCATGATTGCCATGCTCATTCAATGGCTCCAATAATTCCTTTGATTGACAGCAGCGGGAGCCAATGGCTCCAGCTGCTATCAATGTATCCAATGAGGATGGAGACAGCGGCTGGAGCTGCTGGGCTTGTTCTCATTGCTGGAACGGACGGGTTCAGGTAAGAAAGGGGGGGGGGGGCTCTGGGGGCAGCTGCAGCAAAAACCTTGAGTGTTTACAACCCCTTCAAGTGTGACAAATATGGGAAAAAAATAATCAGGAAGGGGGCAAACACTTTTTCACAGCACTGTACGTGTGTAACACAAATACATTCATGCCTAATAAGTGGTCAACAAAGTCCACCCTGACCCTGCTGATTGTGTATCTATCATACCTACTCCAGGGTAATACAATGAATAACATAATAAATTCTACATAGCAAAGTGCCCCTTAAATTCAGGTGATAGGATGAAGCAATCGTACACGAGCAGCACAATGTACTCAATCTGAGCGCTCCAGCATGCACTTCTGAAACCATATGTGTGTTTGCTTACCAGTGAGTGTGTGTTTCATCACCTGGAAGGGATGTTGCATGCATCTGCAAGATGTCATCGTTCTTGGTTCCATGTATTTTGTTAGGTTGGTGGTGGTCATAGCTATCATAGTAAACAGGCTGAGAAAGTAAACAAAAAGAACAGAGGAGGCACACACATACACACATGCAAATAAAGGAGGTGGATGTAGATCATAGAACCTAAGTGAAAGGAATAAAAATAAATACATAAATAAAGCAAAATAAAGCAAACCTAAATTAAATGTTGTACTATAGTTAAATTCAAAAACAAAAACAAAGGTAATGAGATGTAATATTCAGGTAAGAAACAGGTCAACAATAAATTTGTTCTGAACCAAACTGGGTAAACTATTTATAATGTGTGAAAAGGGTTATATAGCAATACTCTGTTCCTGTCACCACCACAATTTGATTATGGAACACGATTGATGATCATTCCACGAATTGCTAAATTTGATCATGTACTTCAAGGTGAACCGCTACAGGTTTATGCCTATTATGCAGTTTCTTTTAATAGTAACTCTTGAGGGCACTAAGGTTCACTTGAATAGCAGCCCCAGCTGCAGCTTTTTTTTTGCTTTTTCCCAATGCCAAAATACCCGATTCCACCAGAAATCCTGTGAGTTAAAAAATTCTTGTGCACAGTTAGGGGTATGGAAATGAAGGAGAGGCAAGAAGAAAGGGCTGTGTCCTTTGAAATCCATTAAAAATTAAGGGGCAGGGCTGACACTACTTGCTCAGCATTTTTTTTTCTGTGTGCTAGCAGCTTTTTTAAAAGGATAAATCATGGGGATACACAATATTGCATAGATGTACTAAATATATTCTTGACATATGCTTTAAAGGATAAGGAAGAATAAAGAGACCAGTAGCTATAGCGTAGAGAGGCTTCCACTGACCAGCTGTACAGGTGTTCAAGCAGGTCACCCTGGCGGATGATGTATGCTCATCCAAGGTGCGAGTCTAAGCATTAACTGGTATTCATCAGTGTTGCTGCTGCGTGTTAGTACCAAGTCGTGGTCCTCAGGATCGCCCCAACCAGAAGTGAGCAAGCCAAAGTCCAGTAGCAGATATAGCAGGTAGGCATCAAGCAGAAGTGTAGTTAGTAAACAAGCTAAAGGTCGGTAACACATGGTTGCAAGTTGGGATCAAGCAGAAGGGTAGTTGGGGAACAAGCCAAAGGTTGCTATTGAGTGGTAGTGGAGATAAAGACAGCAGCAGGTAAGCAAAGGCGCAAGAGATCTGCTGGAGAGAGCTTAAAAATCTGCCAAACAGAAATTGCAAAAGCATTGCTTAAATAGGATGCTCATGGGAGGAGCATGGAGTTGAAGGTTCACAAGAAACAAGGTATAAGGCAAGATTATCCAAAGGTTCAGATAGGATGCTGTCCAGCATCCCAGGTGGCTCAGCAAGGAGAGCTATCGCCTGAAGCAGCAGAGGTCATGAAAGAAAAATATAGAACATCGACAGGTTGAGTTGGAAAATGCATTCCATCAGCATCCCACTACAGATCACTGATACATGTTTAAACTGCTCACAATATTTTTGAAAGCATAATGTTATTGAGTAGCAGGACAATTCAACAAAAGCTCCATTGATATTGTGTTCAATGAATGGGTGCCATATTTCTTATGGGGCAGATTTTCACTTCAAATATTAGCCTGTTCTTAAATGAGCACACATTTGCCAGTATATAAATAAATTAATCTGTACATCCTTAGTATGGTTTCCCCTGCGTGAAACCACGTAACTATACGTGGGTTTGCGGGGTCCAGATAGCAGGTGCGCGCGCCCACTTCACAGCGGGGGTGCCGATGCTCGTGGTCGACAGTCGCGATGACCGCCGGCCAAAAGTGCTTTGGTCAGGAAGGGGGTAAATTCTTCCAGGGCTGAAGTGGTTAAAAGAGAAGAATGGGGTTTTGTTTTTTTCCAGAATCATACTCATCTGGGTGGATGCAGCATCAGTTTAATGCTGCAACCGTTCCCTGTCGGCTCTAACACTGAGAAATTAGCGATCAAACACCTCTGATCGCTCAGTTCTCCCTGAGCAGAGAGCTAGTGACTGTCAGTCACCGGCTCTCTGCTCTGCCTCCCGTGCTCACTGGAGCAATGGGCTGTGGAGGGGGCGGGAGTGGCTGTCTTAGCCGGGTGCCGGTCCAGACATGTGGGCGGATCCTGACTTCATTGTCACGATCTTTCCCGCGCCTGGACCGGCTCTGTGACATCAACTGACAGTGGGCTTCAGCTCACTGTCTGCTGAAAACGGATCACAGGAGTGCAGAACGAACTGCACTCCTATGATCCACAGGAGAAGTACAGCCAAACAAGCTTTGGGTGTACTTCTCCTTTCAAAGAAAAAAGAACAGTGGTCTATCTTCCATATTTAGGTGAACAAGGGACACCAGATGCTAAAAATTCTGCTTCTTATCAGGCATTTCTTTAGATTTTTGTTGTGAAGGTAAAAACAAAGAGGATGATGACACAACAGGGGAGAAGGGTGATGGGGGTTTCTGTACTTCTTTCATTGTCACTTAGATTCAGTTGCTGATTGCAAAAAACAAAAAGTTATTGCCAACAAATTCAACAATAGCTGTCACTATTTCTCCCTTAAAAATTATATTTTTATATCTTATATGCTTCCTAAAGAGAAATATATATTCAACATCTCAGCTGCTGCTGTGCTCACTATTAGCAACTTCTGGTTCTACTATCCTCTGCATAAAAATGAAATTCTCTTTTGCTAATTCCAGTCTGAATGCTGTTGCTCCATAGGAAAGCATTATAAAAGAAGGACAATTAAAGCTACCAAGGAGGAAATAATTCTGTTACAGATAGGGATGACCCGCTAGAAGGAAATACTTTTTTTTCCCGCTATTTTTATCTGCAATCTTTACCCTTTCCAAGAGACCTTTTCATTTTCAGAAAGGATACATGATGTTCTGCATTACAAAATGGTCTTTAAAATCTCCCCCAGAAAAAAAATGTAAAATCCCATCAAAACCTAATTTCAGTAATCTGGGAATGCTCTGCAACAAAATTAATGTCACACAATATTTGAAAAAAAAAGCAGGTAGAGAAATTTTTGATATTTCACTAAAATCTCTATTCACAAGAAAAACTAAAAATTATCTCATATGGGCAACCCACTGGTTTTCAGCGGCAGAGTGACATGGGAGAACCATCAATTTACCTCTATGGAACCAATCTTGATTGCTAGCAGTAGGAGCAACATCTTGCTGGCTCAGCTAGTGAGCAAGCACTTTTCTAGGGGCTGGCAGGCATTCTCTTAGCAATCCAGCCACTGGTGACTTTTCTCCAGCATCCAGATCACCCCATGACATTAGCCTAAGTAGAAATGGATACATTATATATAATCGTGGCAGTATTCTGAGGCACATTTATGTGATTGACTTTAATATCTTCTGTTACCGAAGAAGCACCCAGAAGAGTATTCATTACTTCCGTGAATGTGACTTCATACCTTCAAGTGTATTACAGCCATCTGTTTATGTCTCAAAGGTATCTAAAGATAGAATAGCAGAAATAATCTGAATATGGCTTAAACAGAAGTGTTTTATATGACCTAAAGTTGGTAAAACAGCCGTAGTTTTATATGCTTGGAGAAAATGGCAGCTTTTTTTATATGACAGCTTATAGATCACTAGTGAGTTCATAGTAAAGGTCATGTATACTTTTTCAAGCAATAGGATAACAGAAGTATTCCCTGGCAGAGCTTTCTGTATATATTAATCATAGGAAAAAACCTGACCAGTGTCAGTGCATTTCTTCCTCCACTTAGCAACATGTGCATCAGAATTCTGAGTAGGCAACGAAGGGGTAAATAGCTTGCTCTCCTATTGAGTACCATCAGTAGTATAGACACACAAAGTGGTTTATAGGGGGCTAGGCCATGGCTTGTAAATATTAATTGCTTATGTTTGTGTACATTTATGGCCTTCCTACCTTAAAGTAGAACTAAAGGAATTTTTTTTTTCATTTGGATAGAGTAAGGAAGGCTTATAATCTATAACTGTTTTTTTTTGCGATATGTGTCTCATTGAGAAAATTTCCCTTTAGTTCCTGTCCTATAGGCAAAACATGAAAGAAGAGGAAAAATCCTCCAAAGTGAGAGAATCCCTGGTTGTCACCAAGATCATCAGAACTAGTGTACGCATTGGAATATTTCACTTCCTATTCTGGTGACAACCCAAAATTTAGGATTTTCTTTCACTTTCAATCTCGGTGGTAACAGTCACCACGACAAATAAAGAGGGGGGATCTCCTTAACAGGCACACAGAGAGCAATTAAATCTGGCAAGGGTTCTAATCAATATATAAAAAAAAGAACAGCTCTTTTACATCAGTGATCACCTATCTACTCATGAAACAATCATTGTTTATCATGATTCCAATTTCAGTGATTAATGACACTCTTCAAAATCGTATACAGTCAGATAAAGCTATCTTATAGCCCCAAAAAAGGAACAACCTCAGTCCTCCTCAAATTTCCCCCCTTTTTTCACTGTCCCTTTTACCTCCCTGGCGCTTTCTTTCACTTTCCAAATCCCTTTTCTGAAGCTGGTGGCATCAACTTTTTTTTCATTAATGTTGTTGGATTTTCATGGGTTCTTCTATCCGATACATCTGAATCGATGTCTAGAAATGCAAGTTGCACCTTGTCTGTTTCTTGGCCTTTTCTCTCTTCATATAAATGACTTTTGAGGTCGCCGTTTTTAGGATCAGATGATTCTGATGCTAATTGTAAGCATACTCACCGGAACTCCAATAGCAATGGCTCCAACTCTCTATTAGATATTTTTCAGAATGCTGATTATACATTTATAAGTATTATACTACTGCCATATTTCTACAGATTATTTTCTGTTTCTTTACCCATATGGAGCCACTTTTCCTCCTTGTGCAAAATGGAGTATTGAGTTGGATATGTCACCAACCATTTTCTTGTTATTCTATTACATTTATAATTATTATTATACAGGATTTATATAGCGCCAACAATTTGTGCAGTGCTTAACCACTTCAATACCAGACACTTAGACACCTTCCCGCCCAAGCCAATTTTCAGCTTTCAGCGATGTCGCAATTTGAATGACAATTGCGCGGTCATGCTACACTGTACCCAAACAAATTTTTTATCATTTTGTTCCAACAAATAGAGCTTTCTTTTGGTGGTATTTGATCACCTCTGCGATTTTTATTTTTTGCGCAACAAACAAAAAAAGACCGAAAATTTTGCAAAAAAACAAGTTTTTCTTTGTCACTGTTAATTTTTTTTGTAAATAAGTGCGTTTTCTTCTTCAATGACGGGCACTGATAAGGCGGCACTAATGGGCACTGATAAGGCGGCACTGATGGGCACCGATGAGGTGGCACCAATTAGGGGGCACCGATGAGGTGGCACTGATGATGGGCACTGATAGGCGGCACTGATGGGCACTGATAGGTGGCACTGATGGGCATTGATAGGTGGCACTGGTATGCGGCACTGATGGGCACTCAGGTGGCACTGATGGGCACTCATAGGCGGCACTGACGGGTACTTATGGGTGGCACTGATGCACACATATAGGTGGCACTGATAGGTGGCATGGATGGGCACTGATAGGTGGCATGCATGGGCACTGATAGGTGGCATGGATGGGCACTGATAGGTGGGCATGGGTGGGCACGGATGGGCACTGATAGGTGGCACTGATGGACGCTGATGAGTGGCACTGATACACTTATGGGTGGCATTGCTGGGAATCCTTTTTTTTTTACTTTTTTTTTTTATTAATATGATGTGCCAATCAGTGCCCATCTGTGGGCACTGATTGGCATATTTTTGATTTTTTTTTTTTTAACATGTGGATGGCCATGGGGGATGTACCTGGCCATCCACATGCTGGGGGCTTCCCGGGTGGTCCTGGGGGCTTCCCTGGTGGTCCTGGGGGCTTCCCTAGTGGTCTAGTGTGGGCATCTGAGGGGGGGCTGCGCTGATAAACAATCAGCGCATACCCCCCCTGTCAGGAGAGCCGCCGATCGGCTCCCCTCTACTCGCGTCTGTCAGACGCGAGTGAGGAAAAGCCGATCAACGGCTCTTCCTGTGTACATCGTGATCAGCCGTGATTGGACACGGCTGATCACGTGGTAAAGAGCCTCCGCCGGAGGCTCTTTACCGAGATCAGTGTAGCGGTGTGTCAGACTGACACACCGCTCCACCGATCGCCGCGATGCGCGCCCCCACGGGCGCGCGGCGGCTGTTATCCTGAAGGACGTCATATGACGCCCAGTCAGGATAACGAAGCCACTTCCCGGACGTCAATTTACTATTGACCGGGCGGGAAGTGGTTAACAAAATGAAGGCAGACATTACAATTACATTACAATTTGTTACAGGAGGAATCAGAGGACCCTGCTCATTAGAGCTTTCAATCTAAAAATGTATTGTTATCTTCTGTAACTCTATGTCTGAAATATTTCTGATAAAAATATCATGAAACTAAAAAAGGAACAAGCACAATCACGACCGTATCATGAAATCAGTGGGCCCATGTGCAAGATTAAAAGTGTGCCCTAGCCATAGAGAATAAAAATGTGGCGCACTATGTGCGCCGCGGCAAATAGTGGGCGTGGTTTAAATTGTGCTAAATATTGCCCGTGGCTTAAAGGGGGTGTGGTTAAATAAAGATGACTTACGTAGTGCAGAATGTGGTAATGTTAAATAGGGAATGTACAGTGCAGAGCAAGGGGGCAAAGATACCAACCCTACTATACAGTGCCTTGAAAAAGGATTCACACCCCTTGAAATTTTCCACATTTTGTCATGTTACAGCCAAAAATGTAAATGTTTTTATGTGATAGACAAACACAATGTGGCACATAATTGTGAAGTGGAAGGAAAATGATAAATGGTTTTCAATTTTTTTTATGAATAAATATGTGAAAAGTGTGGCGTGCATTTATATTTAGCCCCCGAGTCTATACTTTGTAGAACCACCTTTTGCTGCAATTACAGCTGCAAGTCTTTTTGGGGATGTCTCTACCAGCTCTAGAGAGTGACATTCTTGCCCATTCTTCTTTGCAAAATAGTTTAAGCTCTGTCAGATTGAATGGAGAGTGTCTGTGAACAGCAATTTTCAAGTCTTGCCACAGATTCTCAATTAGATTAGGTCTGAAGTTGGGCCATTCTAACACATGAATATGCTTTGATCTAAACAATTCCATTGTAGCTCTGGCTGTATGTTTAGGGTCGTTGTCCTGCTGGAATTTGAACCTCCACACCAAGCTTAAGTCTTGTGCAAACTCTAAAGCCCCATACACACGCTCGGACAATCTGCGGACCAGGTCGGTCGGATTTTGTCCGACGTACTTTGTCCGATGTTGGTGTTGCGTACACACGGTCGGACTACGTTGTCGGAATATCCGGTCTGCAAGAACGTCGTGACGTAAGTCGTCGTCCACGAGATTACAAAAGGGAAGTTCAGCACCACGTCAGGCACCCGTTGGGCTCCTTCTGCTGATCCCGTGTTTATCGAGAGTTAGTGGAAGTTTGGTGACTTAAGATTCGCGCTTCTCAGTTTTCTGACTCAGATCGTTACTGCTCTTCAGTTTGTGCTTGTCGTGCGTATCTGTTTATTAGTGCGTGTAGTCAGTTCGCATTTGTTGGTCATTGCGGCCTATATCTTGATATAGGACGCTTTGATTTGCACTGCTTATTGTCTGCTCGTTGCTGGTATTCATTTCGTTCTTTCAGGCCTTGCTGTTTATCGGTGCTTTCTGTTTGTCCGTTCTGACCAGCCGACCTTTTGTGACCTTCTGAGCGATGTTTCCCGTGCGTACTCGTCGCCGAGTTCGTGCTGTACGCGGAATTGGTGTCGGGCTTTTAGCTTTGACCCAAGACCCCTCCATGAACAGAGTGACGAGGAGTATGTGGACCAAGAATTGGTTGCTTCAGCGTGACCAATTCTCGCACATGCCTTTGCTTCGTGAGATCCGGGAGAATAATCCTGATGATTTCAGGAACTTTCTCAGGATGACGGACCCCGATTTTCACCGTCTTTTGGCTTTGCTGACCCCCTTTATCAGCCGGCAGGATACCTGCATGAGACAAGCCATCACTCCGGAGCAGAGGCTTGTTGCCACGTTGAGGTACTTGGCGACAGGGAGAAGTCTTCAGGATTTGAAGTTCTCTTCAGGTATCTCTCCCCAGGCCCTGGGACTCATTATTCCAGAGACCTGTTCTGCCATCATTCAGGTCCTGCAGGAGGACTATATTAAGGTAACATTTATACTTTACTATTCCCTTCTATGTATGCTCTGTTTGCTAATGTCTTCTATTTTTGACCTCCTTCCCTAATTACCATGATTGCAATATGTTCTAATATGCTGTGCCCCTTTTCTCCTTCATGCATTTTTCCCTTCACTTACCTCCCCAGCATGCTCTTCTGCCCCAATAGACACCTATGGCCTAGTCACTTAAGCAATGTCTTTTGTCTGCTGCATAGTATTGTTTGCCCCAAAACACCCCCTAAAATATGCACAAATGTTTGCAGTGTGGTTTACTTCATGTAGAGCCCCCTTTTTTTTTTATTTTGGTGGGGGGGGGGGCAAACTCATTAGGAACCCCCTCCCCCAACTGCTCTGTCAGATGGTACCAATCCTTTATCTGCTGGCTTTCCCAAGGTCCATACACACTATATACCTACCTCTTTATAGTGCGCATCTTTAGGGATGAATTCAGCAAAGCATGTAGTGCAAGGGGCTGCCTCCATACTTTCCATTTCCTATTTTTGTGTCTTCTTTCCCTCCTATTAGCTTGCTTGGTAATTTAATAATGTCACACTGTGCCTGCCTTTTTTTTGGGGGGGGGGGGGGGGGTTGAAATGTTATTTGATCTTTCCTGTGGCCTGCCAATAGTGTTAAGTACAGAGGGTCTGGGCAAACTAGCCCACATTTTTGAGCCATTTGCCAATCAATGAAGTGCAGAGGGTTACCTGTCCACCCCCCCCCCCAAAACCCTAGTTATTGCCAATGTCCCATCAGAAGTGGGGGGATTGATGGGGGGGGTGAGTAATCTGTGAAGGGGAGCCTCGACTTTTCTGTGCAAATACTTTCCAGCCTCAAATTTTATACAATGCTCTTGTTCCAAGATGTTGATTGTCTAATCTGCTTGCAATGTTTAGGTGCAAAGTGACTAATTTTTTTTTCTTGTTTCACTCCACAGTTCCCTTCCACGCCACAGGAATGGCAGACTGTGGCCTCCCACTTTGCCAGCCGTTGGGACTTTCCTAACTGCGGAGGGGCAATTGATGGGAAACACGTCCGCATCGTCCCACCGCCCAACTCGGGGTCCTACTATTATAATTATAAAGGGTTTAATAGTGTAGTGATGTTGGCGGTGGTGTCGGCAACATACGAGTTTATGTATGTGGACGTGGGGATGAACGGCCGGATATCGGATGGTGGGGCCATTACGCACACGGAGTTCTACTGGCGTCTCCAAAGTGGCAGTCTGTGCTTGCCACCTCCAGAGGAGAATGCCGAAGGACTCCCCTTCGTCTTTGTCGCAGATGAAGCGTTTGCGTTGACTCCCCATGTGATGAGGCCGTTCCCGATGAGGACCCTCACCCCGGACCAGAGGGTCTTCAACTACAGGCTGTCCAGAGCCAGAAGAGTGGTGGAGAACACTTTTGGCATCCTGGCCAGCCGCTTCCGCCTGTTCCTGACGGCATTTAACTTGGCGGAATACAAACTGAACCACATAGTTCTTGCCTGTTGCATATTGCACAACTTCCTCAAAAGACATAACAGGAACTATGTGGTGCCCGTTGGCCCAGATGTGGAGGGCCCTCCAAATGCGGACCTCACAGCCCTTCGAGTGGCACGTCCAGGCTTGCCCCCTCTAAATGCCCGTGTGGTCCGGGACCAATATATGGAGTACTTTGTGGGTAGGGGGGCCATTGCTCTGCCTGACGATGTGTGAGAGGCATTTTTTAATAAATCAGATATTTTAACCAACCTATGATTTCTTGTCATTTCAGTCTTCTTTTTAGCTTATTTTACCTTGACATTTTTTCCATTTGCCTTCGACAGTGGGAATGCACTTTCTGGGCAAAAGGAGGTAACAGTCTTTTCTTCCCAAAAAGATTATTCTCATGTTGTGTGTTTGCTACCTAATCTTTGGTCTAGAGAAGGTTTGTCCTGCATAACTGACACCCAAAATACTCCTTTTCAGCACCAGGTCTGACATGTGTGTATTCAGAAAAATGCTGTGCTC
The DNA here is from genome assembly GCA_028564925.1 of Lithobates sylvaticus. Taxonomy (NCBI): domain Eukaryota; kingdom Metazoa; phylum Chordata; class Amphibia; order Anura; family Ranidae; genus Lithobates; species Lithobates sylvaticus. The sequence continues at coordinate 69,547,251 of CM053033.1, read as the reverse complement.
CGTGTTTTCGTACAAAGCACTGTGGGTGTCATTTACATAAGTCAAATCCGCTATGCTCTACAAGTGCATTGAAAAAGTTCCCAGGGAAAGAAAATTGGAGTGCAAAGTGGATTTGCCTTTTAGTAAATAACACCCATTGCCCCCCATATCCTTTACATTTTACATACATAATGCATTGTGTTTTTTAAATAAGGAAGCCACACATTTAGAAAACTAAAAAAGTTTACTAGGAAAACATTCACAAGTGTGTTTACAATCTTCACGCCAAAACTGACAACATCTTGTTTATTTACAACATTGTTTACAAACATTCCGCAATTGGTAAAACCAGGCATGGAGCAAAACAGAACCTATGAACTCGGAAAGTTCAACTTTGTAAAGTGAAGACAAGATCAGACATGACTATATGTTCAAAGTGTATTTGATCTTGCCTTCATCACATGGGGGGGTCACCCCCGGAAAGTGGAAATTTAGAACATGCACACAATTTGGGTCTGAAAATGGACATTAGATGGTAAAACACATGCCTAGAAGCTTCAAAAGTGCCATTTTCCATCATGGGGATGAATGGACGTTTTTTGGGGGTGCAAGCCCTTCACCACAACCACTTTCGTAGTTCGTAAAGTGTTTGCACCCCCAAAAAAACGTTGGCATTCATCCACCATGATGGGAGCTAGCACATGTGGACACAATGTGTGCATGTTCCAAATTTCACACAGTTTTTAAGTTGCAAATGTGTTCAGAAGCTGGCACAAATGTGTGTTAATTACTTGGTGCGTTTTCATATTTTTCCTAAAACATCAATGATGTTCTTCAATTTTTGTTGAACATCATTGATGTTTTGCTTTATGTAATCTAGATCTCGATTGCAGACCATTATCTCTCCGATGAGTACGTGGGCACTCTCTGTGGTAAAGTGCGATTTTTCTTCCACAACATCCACGTCACCTAAAAACCACAAACAAACAAAAATGGGGTGTTGGAAATGAGGCAGCCATACATGGATTAGCTTACCAGTAGCTGTGTTCTCCAACACTCACCTGTTGTGGTGACAATTTCTCCAAGTTCGATGATCTCTCCTTCCTCCTCCTCCTCCTCCTCTGCTTCTGCTCTTTCCCCTTTTTTGGGAGGTGTTGGTTTGGGGGTTTCCTCAGACGGCCCAAGTTTTCGCTCCCCTATGAGAATGTCCAAAAGGAAGATTTAGCAACACAATCTATTGAGGGCAGAAATAGGAAATGACAAACATTGCTTGAAAGTGACGGACACTATTTTAGTTTGGCCAGTTACAAATGTCAACTACATGAATGTAGTCACTTTGTAAAGGTGCTAAACTGACTAGCTTTTTGGTAGAAGTTTGTGTGATGGAGACCCCCCTCTAGTATCCACTGGAGCACATGTGTGGAAAAGCATAATAAAAAGGGGGTTTGGGTGTCCCAGTACTAGTGCTCTAGAGTCCAGATGGGTAAACAGCTACTGAGTGACCTCTCCTTTACATTGACAAAATTTGGTTTACGCTCTTGCTGACATCTCTAGTGAGAACAAACTTCCTTTCAATAAAAACTTCACCAAACCTTGTATTATAAGTGGCCGAACGATCGAGGTTGCGTACGATCGAATGGACACACACACGACCATGACAGTGGCAGAAAGATCGAGGCTGAGTACGATCGAATGCACAGACGAACCTGAAAGTGGCCATTTTGGAATGTACAACTTTGTAAAAATCCAACCACAATGGAGCAGTATGCAAGCAAGAAATCAAACACAAAACACAACTACTTACTTTTTAGAAGAATTCGCTTGATCTTTCTGTACTGATCGGCCTCCCTCAGTTTCAGGTCTGACCAGCGTTTCCTCAGTTGCTCCTTGGATCGTTGTACCCCAAAATGATTGTACAGCCTCCTCACAACTTTAGACATGATCTTGGCCTTGCGGACATTGGGGTTGAGGTAAGGCCCATACTTCCCATCATAGTCGCTCCTCTTTAATATGTCCACCATCTCCAACATTTCTCCAAATGACATATTGGAGGCCTTGAATTTCAGGCTCCGGGATCGGGACGTTTCTGCCTCCGGACTTTCCTCGTCCTCCTCCTCGTTGGTGGGATATTTGTGGCGCACCTGCTGTGTCCCCGCCATGTGCTCTCCCCACTGCGCCGTAAAGAGAAGGGGTGGGGAATAGACGAGAAAGATCGTCAGGGGCGGGCGGAGTTTGACGCATGCGCACTGTATATAAAACGTCACACGCCTGTGTCGTAGCCACGATCTGGGAGACGAGGGGAGAGAAAACTCACACGAGACGATCGCTACAAACGAAGGTACAATTTGACGTTGGTACATAACTAGCCTAGACTGATTTGAACTTGAGGCTTCTTTATGGAGAAGATTAGGAGAGTTTAGCCTGGCATAATTTATAGGGTTTTGTGTGGTGTTGTGTCTTGCAGAGATTGATATGAAGGGATTCAACGACATGAGTTTTCTCCCCTCTTCATTGCCAAATACAGGGATTTTCCCATATTGTGGCAGGGTAAACACCCACATTACACCAACAAACCAAAGAGGCACGCAGCCCTGGAGGAACTTGTGGAATTTGTCAAGCCAAGGTTCCCCACGGCAACTGTTGATGATATAAGAAAGAAAATTGGCAGCCTGAGGAGTGCGTATATCAGGGAGCGGAAGAAGGTCGTGAAGTCTGAGGAAACTGCAACTTCAGCAGATGAGGTCTATGTGCCCAAGCTCTGGTACTATCAGAGTCTCCATTTTCTGAAGGACCAGGCTGATGTCACGGAGCCAACCTCAACTCCTCCTTCCACGCTTCCTTGCGCGCAGCCCACCCCTGATGAGGCTTCCGAGGAGCAACCTGGGCCTTCCAGTCTGGAAGAGGTGGAGGAGCCCAGCTTGTTCCAGGTATAGTAGTTTTGTTACCATTTATGGGAATAATGAATGATGTTCACTTAATTCAGGATCGCCAATTGCTTAGTTCCTAACGTGTTTGACATATCAACAGACAGTGGTGTGGGAGACATTTGGGGCCAGAATCTAAACTGCAGGGCTGAGAATTGTATGGTTTTCTATTTGTAAACATTTTGCACCAGTCACTAGATGAGAATTGTGTGTGTTTGATGAACAAATAACTGAAACTATGTCCCTTTTTCATACACAGGAAGACCTCAGCCAGGAGGTGGCTGTGGAAGGTGGCAGTCAGGAGGAGGCAGGGGTTAGTGGCAGCCACCAGCTGGGTAGTGGCAGCCAAGAGGGGGCTAGGCCGCGGAGCCTGACTGACACCCAAACCCCTCCCCTCCGCCCTCCGTACAAAAGGGCGAGAAGGGGGGGTTATGCGGCACAGTCAGCGCTCCGCATGATCAGAGAGGCTTCAGACTCCCTACATGCCACACCCGCCGACGAGGAGACCTTTGGCTCGGTGGTTGTCACAAAAATGATGGGTATGGAGGTGAGGCAACGCAACATGTGTGAGGGGCTCATCCTCCATGTCCTAAATAAGGGTAGGGCTGGGGAGATGACCCCAGTCACACATGTTTGCCATAGCTACCATGCTCCGCCTCCTCCTCCTCCTCCTTCTGCCACCCCACCAGCACGACAGCCACAGCGTGGAAGGAAGCGTGGAAGGAAGACCTGAGAGTGACGACCTGGAATCAGTCTGGTCTGAGAGAAGATGGAGCCTCTTGTAGTACCAGAGCCTGGGGACCTAGATGGCATCTGCTGCAGTTCCGGATACTTTGGACTTCACGACCAGATTGCACTCCCCTTAATATACGTACTCCTCAGGCCCCCAATTTTCTACGCTTGAACAATGATGGTTGCCGTGGGGGGCCAAGACTTTGCAAATTCCCCAAGTTTCACCATGGCTGCGTTCCTCTTTGGTTTGTTGGTGTGACCTAAATAAAGTTTTTTTTGATTTGAAATAATCATTGACTATTGTGTTTTACTTTGCTACAATGACAGTTTTTCTTTGAGTAAGCAGGTACATTTCACTAATCCTAAAGTAGAATTAACAAGGGGCACCAACAACAAACAACCTCCTAGTAAATTTAAGCAAGAAATACAAATGTTAATAATGTGTTTTTGGTCATTTGAGACACACAACCCCCCTCCAAAAAAAAAAAAAAAAAAACATTCAAATATGTATTCCCCAAAAAAAACAAAAAAAAGACAAATCATGGTAAAAAAATAACAAAGATTCTTTTCCGTTCAGAGTAAAAATAAACATGTAGTGTATAAATGGTGCAAAGTAATAAAGAAGTAAGTTTGTGAGAAGTGCGGGTGAATAGGAGCAGCTAAAAGATGTCATTCTTGTTGCATTGTAAAGAAAAAGAGAATGCGCTGCATTAAAGACATTTTAACATTGCAGCGTGACGAATGTGCTGTGTCGATTAGGAAAGGTAGTTTTACCTGACCGAGCGCTTCCGTCACAGAATTTCTTCTGAGCATGCGTAGCACTTTGTCCGTCGGACAAGCGTACACACGCTCGGATTTGGTGTGATCGGACCGGGTTGACGGCAAATCTTTCCAGCAGGAGATAAGACTTTGTCCGACGGACAAACCGACGAACACTGTCCGATGGTGCATACACACGGTCTGATTTTTCAACAACCTTGTCCGATCGGACAGAATCCACGAAAAAGTCCGACCGTGTGTATGGGGCTTAAAAGGTTTTCTTCTAAAGATTGCCCTGTATTTGGCTCCATCCATCTTCCCATCAACTCTGGCCAGCTTTCCTGTTCCTGCTGAAGAAAATTTAGTTTTTGGCCACACATAGCGTTTTGCTTTAGGCCAAAAAGTTAAATTTTGGTCTCATCTGAACAGAGCACCTTCTTCCACATGTTTGCTGTGTCCCCCACATGGCTTCTCACAAACTGCAAACGGGACTTTTTATGGCTTTTTTTTCTTCTTGCTCTTGCCACTCTTCCACGGACTAATAGTTGTCCTGTGGATAGATTCTCCCAACTGAGCCATGGATCTCTGCAGCTCCTCCAGAGTTACCATGGGCTTCTTGGTTGCTTCTCAGATTAATGCTCTCCTTGTCCGGCCTGTCAGTTTAGGTGGACGGCCATGTCTTGGTAGGTTTGCAGTTGTGCCATACTCTTTTTATTTTCGGATGATGGATTGAACAGTGCTCCGTGAGATGTTCAAAGCTTGGTATATTTTTTCTATAACCTAACTCTGCTTTAAACTTCTCCACGACTTTATCCCTGACCTGTCTGGTGTGTTCCTTGGCCTTCATGATGCTGTTTGTTCCCTAAGGTTTTCTAACAAACCTATGAGGGCTTCACAGAACAGCTTTATTTATACTGAGATTAAATTACACACAGGTGGACTGTTTACTAATTAGGTGACTTCTGAAGGCAATTGATTCCACTAGATTTTAGTTAGGGTATCAGAGTAAAGGGGGCTAAATACAAATGCACGTCACACTTTTCAGATATTTATTAGTAAAATATGTTGAAAACCATTTATCATTTTTCTTCCACTTCACAATTATGTGCCACATTGTGTTGGTCTATCACATAAAATCCCAATAAAATACATTTACGTTTTTGGTTGTAATATGACAAAATGTGGAAAATGTCAAGGGGTATGAATACATTTTCCAGGCACTGTATATATATATATATATATATATATATATATATATATATATATATAAACACACACACACTGTATATACCATCCTGTACATCCATATACCGCTCTTTTATATAACTCTATTCATCCATATATGTCTCTGATATATCATCCTGTAAATCCATACATGTCTCTTATATATGATCTTGTACATCCATATACCATCTTGTACATCCATATACCTCTCATATACCATCCTGCACAACCATATAGCATCCTGTGCATCTATATACCATCCTGTACATCCATATACCATCCTGTACATCCATATAGGGTGCTCCATGAAATCAGTGGGCCTGTGTGTAGTATCATAAGTTGGGCCCCATTGTTCTGGTGTGCTTAGTGTTGTGTGGACATGGGTCTCTTTGTGCAACTAGGATTATAAAAGGCCCAGGGCAGTTTTGGGTGCTCCAAGGATAGAACTAATGCGGCGTGCTATGCACAAACATGACAGTGGCGAACAGTGAGTGTGGCCGACTTGTGTTAACAGTGGGAGGAACTTAAAGGGTTATGTTTAGATAAAACAAAAGCCTTTTGTACCCATACAATATGTATAGATTGCTGTGCCACAAGCAAGTCTCACAGACATGTATAAAACTCAGCACAATCATTTTGTTTACACTGAAAATAGACAGAGCTAACACATTGCCTGATACAGAAGAACGTCATAAAAATAGTCAGGAATGCTTAGAAACCAGCAGCTGTTGGCATTAAACACTTTGATGAGAAGTATGTAATGCACAATATAGTGTATATGATGCAGAGGTGTGAAATGGATATCATAGTGTACAGTTTATATAGTGCAGGAGTGTGTAACAAACTCATTCTTCCATCCTCAATATCCCCCAGTTTAGTCTGACCCCCAGTGCTATTCTCCCCAGCTCAGTCTTTCCTCCAGTACAATCCTCACTAGGGATGGGCGAACGGTTCCGCCCGAGCATAAGTTCGGGCCGAACTTTTGTTGTTCGGTCTTCGGCAAACATCCGAACAAACGGGTCGTTCGACTGTTTGTTCGGCCCCCTCAACCGACCACCATGCATTGCGGCGCTGAACAATGCATTCCAACCCCTGATTGGCTGAAGCAGTGAAAGCTTCAGCCACTCACGGCACAGAGCACTGTCAGAGTCATGATTGGACACTGTCATCATGACTTTATCCAATCATGGCTCATTCCCGCCCCACAGTATAAAAGTATTCTTTCAATGGCAGCCATTTTCAGTGTGATTTCGGCATGGAGAGAGATAGAACAGGGCTCTGTTCAGTGCTATTAGTTAGTGTGCTATTTTGCTTCAATTGTCAGTGTATAATATTAGTGTAGTGTCAGTCTAGGGATAGTGTGAGTTTAGTGAGGAAGACCATCATTCAGCTTTGCATAGTGTGCAGCTAGAGTAGGGACAGCTCAGATAGTTTCACTGTAGTATAGTGAGACCATGTCAGTCATACATTAGTGTAGAGTAGTAATCTTTACATTAATGTATAGCTAGAGTAGGAACAGTTCAGATAGCATCAGTGTAGTGATGGTTGAACCAGGGGCGGCCCGTGCATTATGGGCGCATGGACGCCGCCCCCCAATCCCTGCCGTCGCCTCCCTATCCATGCACCTGGCCCCTTTCAGGACGCCAAACGCATGGACTCCTATGGCAGTGTAGGAGGGGGTGGTTTATTTTTGAAGCACCTGATTAGAGCCTGAGGCTCTAATAGGCTTCAAAAAAGGGTGGGCTCGGAGAGCAGAGAGTGCAGCCTGATCCCACCCTGTTGTGTGACCATAGCGAATTAATGTTCGCTATTTTTACACCACAGTGCCTCCCCGCCAATCAGGAGGCAGGTCAGTGAGACCTGTTTCCCGATTGGCCAAAGCCTTGGGCATCCTACTGGATGCCCGGCAATTTGGCGGAAGAGACACACAGGGTAGGAAGCTGGAGGATCGGACTCCTCCTCCGCCGCTGCTTCCCACACTGAGACACAGGAGGAGAGGACCCAACAGCCCGGTAAGTGCCGGACCTCCTCCCGTGAGGGGGGTAGTACTGCCGATGTGCGTCCCCGCACCCCACGGAATGGAGGAGGAGACGCACGGGAACCATGGTGGATGCAGGAGCCGTCGCCTGCCCATCCCACAGCTCGCTGCCGTCACCCGAATGGGGTAAGTGCCGGTCTGATGGTGGGCAAGCGGGGGGGGGTCACAGTGGCTGCATATTATGGGCACAGAAGCTGCATATGGTGGGCACAAAAGCTGCATATGATTGGCACAGAAGCTGCATATGGTGGGCACAGAAGCTGCATATGGTGGGCACAGAAGATGTATATGGTTGGCACAGAAGCTGCACATGATGGGCACAATGGCTGCATATGATGGGCACAGAGACTGCATATGATGGGCACAGAAGCTGCATATGATGGGCCCAGAGGCTGCATATGGTGGGCACAGAGGCTGCATATGATGGGCACAGAAGTTGTATATGATGGGCACAATGGCTGCATATGACGGGCACAGAGGCTGCATATGATGGGCACAGAGACTGCATATGATGGGCACAGAAGCTGCATATGATGGGCCCAGAGGCTGCATATGGTGGGCACAGAGGCTGCATATGATGGGCACAGAAGTTGTATATGATGGGCACAATGGCTGCATATGACGGGCACAGAGGCTGCATATGATGGGCACAGTGACTGAATATGGTAGGCACAGTGGCTGCATTTTATGGGCACAGTGGCTGCAATTGATGGCACAGTGAGGCCACAATTGATGTTTTTTTTTCAGTCTTTTTCAGAACTTTTCAGTTTGTTTGCGCCCCCCCCCCCCAAAAAAAAATTTTGAGCACCAGCCGCCACTGGGTTGAACACCGTCTATTTGATTGTGTTACTGCCAGTTTAACGCCATTTACTTCTATGGTGTGTGTTACTGTCAGTTTAACGCCATATCCCTTTGTGTGCATTACTGCAAGTTAAACGCCATATAGTTCTGTGTGCGTTACTGCCAGTTTAATGCCATATAGTTCTGTGTGTTACTGCCAGTTTATTGCCATATAGTTTTGTGTGCGTTAATGCCAGTTTAAAGCCATATAGTTCTGCGCGTCACTGTACAATTGGCACATTATATTGTGGTATATTATAGTATATACATGGAGTGTGTCTGTGTAGTGTGAGTACTCAAATTAAAGTGCACCAAATACCTCTTTACATTGATTAAAGTGCATCTACATACAGATTTCAACTTCTTCTTTACATTTGCTTATAAGCACCACCCCCTCCCTCCCAATGATGTCTGGGAGGACAACAAAGAGAGGCAGACGTTCCCTTGGCACTGTAAGGGGGCCAGCAACAAATGTGTCCACAGGCAAAAGTGGACGTGGTGGTCAGTCCTCAGGCACGGCATAATTTCCCCTGTTTAGTGAGTTTGTCCATGCTATCCATCCAGCATGCAGAGGAGGGGGTGGACTGGCTTACTAAACCTTCCTCATCCTCATCCTATGTCACACAAGCAGAGACAAGTGTGCAGTCCCCTGCAGTTGCCAGAGGGGATAAACCAGCCTCCTTGTCCACATCTATTCCTGCCATAGCCCCAACATCATCCATTGAGGAGTCAGCTGAGTTATTTGACCACAGCGTCAGCCACTTGCTCCTTGATGATGCCCAGCCACTACTGGATTCAGATGTTGGTTCTGAGGTTGAGGATGACAGGAACATGAGCCTAGAGAAAGGGAGGAACACTTGTAGACAAATTGGCATTCATGTTCCCTAAGCTGCAGCATATTGCCAAGTTGTCTCCAGTGGTAATGAGGAAGATGGAAGATGATGTCACTGATGTGACTTGGGTGCCAGATAGAGCAGAGGAGGAAACTGAAGGTGAGGTGGCACAACCCCAAGGAGGCCGACATCAAGAAAGAGTAGAGAGCACCCACCCTATTCTATCACATTCTGTAGCTGTTATCTCCCGGCCCACTCTACAAAGCTCAGCTGTCTGGGCCTTTTTCAGCACATCTGCAGCAAATCGCATTGTTGCTATCTGCAAACTGTGTCTCAGGCACATATAACAAGCTTAACAAGGCATTTACCATCCAACCACTCAGCCCATTGGCAAGAGCCCCTAAACGCCACACAAAAGGGGCACAAATCTGTCCCTCCTCCTCCTCCTTACTCACTTCAGTCTTCCCCTGCTATACCGAGTCATTATCTCTCAGCAGCCTCCACTGACAGGGATGATGGTATAGCACAGGGTGTCCCAGGTCCTAGCAGCGCGTCTGCCAGAAGCCCACCACAAGCTGTAGACTGTAGTCGGCAAATTTCTCTGCCCCATCTGCTGCAGCGGAAAAAAAAATACAGTCCCTGCCCCCCATATACCCAGCGTCTAAATGCAAGCTTGTCAAAGCTGTTGGCTCTCCAACTTCTGCCTTTCAGCCTGGTGGATTCTGCCCCCTTCCTTGAATTTGCACAATGTGCTGTACTACAATGGCAGGTTCCCAGCCGTTACTACTTTTCACGTAAGGCCGTTCCATTTCTCTACCATCACATGGAAGGGAATGTTCTGGCATCGTTGGGCAAGGTAGTCAGCCATAAAATCCACCTTACTGCTGACATGTGGTCCAGCAAGCATGGGCAAAGATGATATATTTAGTTCACAGCACACTGGGTAATGCTGCTTGCAACTTGAAAGGATGCAGGACAGGGCTCGGTGCTGCAGCTTGTTGTGCAGCCACATCTCCAGCTTGAGCCAGGAATGTGGTGTGCGATAATGGCTTAAACCTCCTATCCGCCCTTAGATAGGGAAAGTTGACACATGTGCCATACCTGGCACATGTCCTCAATTTGGCGGTGCAGTTTCCTAAATACCTACCCAGGGTTGCAAGATGTGCTAAAGCTGGCCAGAAGAGTCTGTAGCCATTTCAGTCGGTCATACACAGTTAGTGCTCGGTTGGCTGAAATTCAGCGGGAAATCCACCTGCCCATAAACTGCCTGGTTTGTGACATGCCCACCAGGTGGAACTCGACTTTGTCAATGCTGCAGTGGCTATACATGCAGCAGAGGGCCGTCAACGAGTACCTGTGCGAATACGGCACAACGACAGGCTCAGGCCACCTCGGCTTTTTTTCCCCACGCCAATGGCTGATCATTAAGGATGTATGCACTGTATTGTCACCATTTGGGGAGTCCAATCCCTGTTGTTTTCCTGCTGGAGCAAACTCTGCGTGGCATTATGGACAGGGCACTGGAGGCAGAGCAGTAGGAGGAAGAGGAGGACTTCCTTTCCTCTCAAGGCCCACTTTATCCAGACACCATATTTCCTATGTCACAGAACACACAGGAGGGTAGAGGGGAGGAGGATGAAGAGGGGGATTCTGGCACTTTCATAGGGTTTGAAAAAGAGAAAGACATGTGTCAAACTGTAAGCGATGGCTTTCCAACCCCAGGACCCTTGGGAGTAGTACGTGGCTGGGAGGAGGAAGTTCCAGATGCTGACATCCTGAGTGACCCAGAGGAGTCTGCTTCTCAAGCCTCTGCAAATTTGAGGCGCATGGGCAACCTCATGCTTCAAAGCCTGCGAAAGGACCCATGAATATGTGGCATTATGGAGATGGATGATTACTGGCCAACCACCATTATAAGGAGAAGGTCTCAGAACTCATCCCGTCCCCACAGAGAGTGCAGAAGATAAAATCTCTTGAGGCCACTGAATGCCAGAAATGCTGTGAGGAAAACACAGGTGCAAAAATGCTGTTTAAACCGTGTTTTGCTCACACGTTTAAGTGCACTGACTTTTATAAGCATTTTTCCAAAATAACACCTTCTTCACTCCCAAATGCCTGCAGTGCATTGTTAAATAGTTAATTAATATATTTGGGAGCCATTTTGTGAGAGCAGAGAGAGCACTGAGTTTAGCAGGGAGCTATCTGTCTTTCCTTGCTCTGGTCACTATGGATCCAGTCATGAACACGATTGAGGAAATACACCTGTTAATGCTGTTGGAGAAGGTCAGAAGATGGAGAGAATTGCATGAGAGCACCATAGTTCGTAGCTACTTGACTCATCTCCTAATGTCTCAGTGCATATCTTCGGGATACTATGCTAACATGTATATTTAGCTGTGGAATTATACTGACAAGTTCTTCAACTTTACAAGGGTGTCTGTAAGCAATGATCTTCTGGAGAGGTTGTGACTCCATCTAACTTGCATGGACACCCAGATGAGGATAAGCATGTCACCTGAGGAATGTCTTCCAGTGACACTTAGGTATGTAATTATGTAAAGGTAACATGTATCTATTTTTTTACAAAAAGTGTTTGTGCCAATAATTCCTTTAATCATTTTGTATTCTTTTTTACACTTGTGTCTATTTTTTTTAAATAAATGGTCCTGTTTTTCCTATAAGAATTTTTTTAATGCTGTTTGTTTTTAGCTTTTTTATTCATATATTTCCCTTTTTTTCCATGGTCAATTTTTTAATGCCATTTTTTTTCTATTCTAGGTTTCTGACAACAGGACAAACTTTTGCCTCCCTACACCCTTACTTTCTGATGGGTGTGAGCATGGTGGCAAAAGTGACCTGGGAAACTTGCTTGACACTGAGGGAAGAGTTACATAATGTCATAATACCTCAGCCAATTAAAGAGATGTGGGAAGAGGTTGCTGATGAATTTTGGGAGAAGACTCCGTTTCCCAATTGCATATGAGCCCTGGACAAAAAACATGTTTGAGTGAAAATGTCCAGTTTACCCTATTTCAATTATAAGAAATACTTTTCCATAGTACTCCTGGGGTTAGCGGATGCTCACCTGTGCTTCATATGCATTGATGTGGGAGCCTCCGGGAGTCGGGGGATACAGGAGTCTTCTGAGAGTCTGCGATGAGGTGTTAAACCTTTTTTCTTATTACAGTAAATATGAAAAATTGCATTTTTTTTTTATATTATATTTTAAATATATTATTAAATAGAAGCTTTGGCCAGAACGTTTGACAAGCATAAAAAAGGCCAAAACAATTGCCCAATAAGTAGAAAAATTAACAAACATAAACAAAATATTAAATAAACTTTAAGCGATATTAAACCCAAAACAAAAAATGCAATATATTGCAGCTTACCAATCATGGCTGCATCAGTTTTCTTTTCTTTGGCTTTTCCCCTCTATTTTTACCTGGTAAACTGGCCAGTAACACCCTCCCCCCCCCCCCCCGGTTCGGTTCGCACCAGAACACCGCGAACAGGCAATAAGTTCTAGTGAACATGCAAACCCTATTAAAGTCTATGGGACACAAACATGAAAAGTGCTAATTTTAAAGGCTTGAATGCAAGTTTTTGCCATAAAAAGTGTATGGGGACCCGGGTACTGCCCTAGGGCACATGTATTATGGCAAAAAAAAAGGTTTTTATACAACTGTTTTTTCAGGAGCAGTGATTTTAACCACTACAATACTATGCACTTAAATACCCTTCCTGCCCAGACCAATTTTCAGCTTTCAGTGCTCTCGCACTTTCAGTGACAATTGCGCGGTCATGCAATGCTGTAACCAAATGAATTTTTTATCATTTTGTTCGCACAAATAGAGCTTTAGTTTGGTGGTATTTATTCGCGACTCCGTTTTTTATTTTTTGCGATATAAGCGAAAACATAGCGGAAATTTTGAAAAAAAACAATATTTTCTCCTTTCTTTTTTAAAAGAAATCCAATAAAATCAAATTTTGTCAAATGTATTCTGCTACATGTTTTTTGTAAAAAAAATTCCGTTAAGTGTATAATAACTGGTTCGCGTGATCACGGACATATGTACGCAAATGATCATGTAAAAGGGGTGTGCAGGTGATCACGGACATATGTGTGCAGATAATCATTGGGACATGTGATTTTACTGGGACATATGTGAGGGACATGTGTTTTTATTAGTTGGGGACGTGTGTGTTTTGGGGACATGTGTGTTTTGGGGACATGTGTGTTTTACTGTGGGGACATGTGTGTTTTACTGTGGGTACATGTGTGTTTTACTGTGGGGACATGTGTGTTTTACTTTTAGGACACTAGACTGGTGATCAGTGAGTAAAAAAACAGCTAATACTCACTGATCACCAGCCGGCTGCAGCGATCCGCTCTCCTCTCCTCACTGACGACTTCCTCACTGACGATTGCCTAGCAACCTAGCCCACCTGCTGATCCGAGATGCGCCGTGTCCGCGCCGTGTCCGGTTGACACGGCCGCATCGGGATCGCGCCGCTGCGCGGGCACGCGCGTGCGCGATCCCTCTACTTCTGAAGGACGTTCCAGAACGTCCATTCAGAAGTAGACGGCTCCCACCCGGCCGTATATCTACATTGGCCGGGTGGGAAGTGGTTAATAATGCTTAAAGTGAAACAATAACAATGAAAGATTCCTTTAACCACTTCAATACGGGACACTTATACACCCTTCCTGCCCAGACCAGTTTTCAGCTTTCAGCGCTCTCGCACTTTCAATGCCAATTTCTAACTCATGCAACACTGTACCCAAACAAAATTTTTATATTTTTTTTAAAACAAATAGAGCTTTCTTTTGGTGGTATTTAATCACCACTGGGTTTTTTATTTTTTGCGACATAAGTGAAAAAAGAGCGAAAATTTTGAAAAAAAAAATACTTTTTTTTAGTTTCTATTATAAAATTTTGCAAATAAGTCATTTATGTTCATACATTTGGGCCAAAATTTATATTGCTACATATCTTTGGCAAAAATTACCCAAATAAGTGTATATTATTTGGTATGTGTGAAAGTTATAGAGTCTACAAGCTATGGTGCAAATCACTGAAAATTGATCACACCTGATGCACTGACAGCCAATCTCATCTCTTGAGGGCCTGAAATGTCAGGAAAGTACAAATACCCTCCAAATTACTCCTTTTTGGAAAGTAGACAGTCCAAGGTATTTAGTAAGAGGCATAGTGAGTTTTTTGAAGTTATAATTTTTTTCGCACAGTTCTTGGGAAAATTAAGAAATACATATTATTTTATTATTTTTGCACAAAGTTGTCATAATAACAAGTTATTTCTCACACACAGCATATGCATACTTCAAATTACACTCCAAAATACATTCTGCTACTCCTCCTGTATGAGACTTTTACACAGCCTGGCCACATAGAGAGGTCCAACATGCAGGGAGCACCGTCAGGAGTTCTGGAACACAAATTACACATAACATTTCCTAATGTTACCTATAATGTGACCTATTAAACTTTCAAAGGCTCTGGAGCACCAGGACAATAGAATTACACATAAAATTACCCCATTTTGGAAAGCAAACACCCCAATGTATATTCTATGAGGCATAATGAGTCTTTTGAACAGTTCATTTTTTTCCACAAGTCTTCGGAAAACGTGGAAAGTTGTCAATTTATATGATATTTCTAACACACAGCATACATAGCAAAAATTACACCCCAAAATACATTCTGCTACTCCTCCTGAGTATGGCGATATCCCATGTGTGGGACTTTTACACAGCCTGGCCACATAGAGAGGTCCAACATTAAAGTAGTACCTTCAGGCGTTCTAGGAGCATAAATTACACATATAATTTCATTCCTTCCTGTCAGGGCTGGGCTCAGCCCTTCCTTCTCTGAGCTGGCCGCTTAGCTGTCGGCTAATTGCCAGCTCCTATCTCTCCACAGTTACTCAGCTGTTGATGATATGCTGCTCGTCAGTCCTGCCCACTTAAGCCGTCCAGTCCAGAGGATCTCTGCCTTTGCCTTGGTCAACATCACAGAAACTCCTGCTATCCTGTTCAAGACTTGCTTTGCTGACATCCCTTCTGGCTCCAGATCCTGCTTGCTGTTCCACTACATTGATCCCTGACTTCTGGCTTGGCTGACTATCTGTTCTGGTTACTGAACTTTGGCTATGTTTTGACTACGTTTGTTCTTTTTACTTTTGTTATTAAACATGTGTAATTTAACTGTACTTCTGTCTCGGCCTGATTTCATGGTTTCTGACACTTCCTATAACACTTTTGAAGGTCCTGGAGCACCAGGACAGTGGAATTACCCACAAAATTACTCCATTTTGGAAAGCAAACACCCCAACGTATATTCCATGAGACATGGGCTGCAGATAGGTACTTGGGTAATCTGATGGGCTGGAGACAGGTACTTGGTTACTCTAATGGGCTGGTGACAGGTATTCGGGTATGGGCTGGAGGCAGGTATTTGGGTAATCTGAATGGCTGCAGTTAGGTACTCGGGTACTCTGATGGGCTAGCGACAGGTACTTGGGTAATCTGATGGGCTGCAGATGGGTACTCGGGTACTCTGATGGGCTGGTGACAGGTACTCTGATGGGCTGGTAACAGTTACTCAGGTACTCTGATAGGCTGGTGACAGGTACTCGGGTTTTCAGATGGGCTGGTGACAGGTACTCGGGTACTTAGATGGGCTGGTGACAGGTACTCAGGTACTTAAATGGGCTGGTGACAGATACACGGGTACTCGGATGGGCTGGTGACAGGTACTCAGATGGGCTGGTGACAGGTACTCAGGTACTTAAATGGGCTGGTGACAGATACACGGGTACTCAGATGGGCTGGTGACAGGTACTCAGATGGGCTGGTGACAGGTACTCGGGTACTCAGATGGGCTGGTGACAGGTACTCAGATGAGCTGGTGGCAGGTATTCGGGTACTCAGATGGGCTGGTGACAGGTACTCGGGTACTCTGATAGGCTGGTGACAGGTACTCTGTATTAGGGGGGGCAATCAGTGTGATTGGGTGTACACTGTAAGCGGTAACTAGCTGTTACCGCAATCTCCTCCTCACACACTATCGGTGTATGAGGAGGAGAACCTGGTGAAAGCTCGTTACCACGCTTTGTTGACATTCTGTGACCGGCTGCACCCTGCCTTTGGCCAATCATGGCTCTCACAGATCGCGCTGTGATTGGCCGAAGCATGCAGGCCAGGTGCAGGCTTTGGCCAATCAGCAGCCATCAATGTACTGCGATCTAGCAGTGCATTATGAGGCGCTCCTCGGTGCTCTAATTTGCTGCGAATGTCCCATATGTTCATTTGTTCTGCAAACAAACGAACAGCTGATGTTCTAGTCGAACTTACGTTCAACTCGAACATCCAGATCATCCCTATAAATGTTTGCTTTTGGGTTCAATACTGCTTTAAAGGTCGTGGTAGGTAGGTAAGATGAGGATTGGAGGGACCAGGATAGGTATAGTATGAAGGTGTCGACAGACATGGAGGAGGTTTGGTTTGGTTGAAGGATTAAGGTGCCCTGGAGGCCAACACAAATGCATATATACTTTCTATCAGTGGCCACCCCCCTAATCTATGCACCCATCCCCTAATCTACATGCAGGGCGCTGGACACATGGATTCCAATGTTTTTTTTTTTCAGTTTTGTAGAAGCACATGATTAGAGCCAGTGGCTCAGGATGCAGAGCACTGCTGGTGATCCAACCGATTGTGGCGGGTGGATTGTTTGCCGCCCACCCCAAAAAAAAATACCCCAGCCGCCACTGATTTCTATGCAATGCTTCTCTTGGTCCACACCAAGCTCCTCAAGAAGCATAAAAAAGCTTTGGCAAAATATCACTTAGGGATTGTTCAGGCTGGGAAAAAATCATTTTGACTTCTCTCCTGCCTGATATCCCCAATTAGCTCCAGTATTCTTGCTTCAGTTTGTGTTGCCATTTCTTGCCCCCTCTCACGCTGACAGCGCTTACGTCCATGACCTCTAGGAGAAGAGGCTTGTAAATGAGTAAGCTATGAAGAAAGAAAACAGACAATGTAATTATAGATAATATAGATACAGTAGATAATATAGATAGATAGATAGATAGATAGATAGATAGATAGATAGATAGATAGATAGATAGATAGATAGATAGATAGATAGATAGTGAAAGATATAGGTAATATGAACATGCAAAACGTGCAGCGCTGTGATATGTGCAAAAAAAAAAAAAAAAAGTAAATAAAAATAGTCCTGTAAACACGCATGAATTACGCCAATCCTGTGGAGTTGGTATGTCCTCTCCTCTATCCTTATTTGTGAAACTCCAGGTGGGTCAGAAAAGAAGAAAAAACTTGTATGGTGTAATATTGTTACAATATTCATAATTAAACCCAAGTAGATATCACTCCATACAAAATAATAGTGCAAACTCCGATCACCAACCTTCATCAGTTATCACCCCCATGCAATGCGCACTCACCAAAAAAATTTATTTTTAAGGCAAAAAGGGTAAAGTTAAAAATATCGGCAGGCTTCCATACAAGAAATTCTTCCCAATCTTTCTCACTTTAACAGGGTAGAGTTCCATTCATATGTCCCCAAATACCAAAGGCAATAAACAAAAACATAACTCATAGTACAGTATTTATTAGAATGGACATACAATTAAAAACAAAACAGGTATAAAAATACATGTAAAATCAATGTGACAAGCCGATAAACTTACATCTGACACCGCCACCCAGACCTCTGTTGTGGCGGCGCGACATTCTGGCTCTTAATACCTACCCTTCGCGATTCGCACAAAAGTGCATCCTCAGGGGCCGCATGGAGTTTGGAGTTTCACAAATAAGGATAGAGGAGAGGACATATCAACTCCACAGGAGTGGTGTAATTCATGCGTGTTTGCTGCACTTAGTTGTGTAGCCAATAAGTCCGGTAAGCCTTCAATCCTTATATTGGCTGAACATTCTTGCACCTACTAAGTTGGATCACTGGATGAATTGTGTTTTTTTTTTTAATAATACAAAAGGACTATTTTTATTTACATTATTATATTATTCTTTTTTTTTCACATATCACAGTGCTGCACATTTTGTATGTTTATTGATTTGAAGGACTTGGTATATTGCCTTTTGCTAGCAGCTGTATAATTTTAGTTTAGCGCTCTCTTCACATTTTCTTCACATTTTGGAAGGTAGGCTGGGTGCTTTCTATTCATATGCTATGAGTTTCTCTGGTTAGACTGTTCTTGAATGTTTATGGTCTATATTTCACCTGCAGTCTCTGCTGTTCTGTTGCCATGGATGTGTCGTCGCCGCCTAGTGGTCAGCCCTTATGCCGCAGGTAGGACGGAATATTTTTTTTCCCTCTGCCTGTTTTGCATGGGTTTTTGAGGATTGGGGAATTATAAAGTATATTTCTTTCTGTTGTTTCCTCAGCCCTTCTAGGTCCGATCATCATTCAGTAGCACGTGAAGAAAAATCTAGGTCACAGCGTGACCAATCAAAATCAAAGTCTTCTTCTAGACATCATACGGATAGGTCAAGGTCCGGATCTAAACGTGATTCCCACCGCCATTCTGGTCGCTCAGAGAAAAAAAGCCTGCTGGGGGTGTAGGGCTCATGTCCCGGAGGACAAATCCCTATGTGAAGCATGCTACTCCAAGGCTGTGAGGGAGAGAGGTGCGGGAGACCAGCAGGTGGAAGCACTGGTTAGAAAGGTGGTACAGGAATCTCTGAATAGGACGGATTCAGCCCACACAGCCATTCCTCCCTCAGCACCAGCCTCAGCCGCGGACGTAGTGGATCTTGAAGTTCCAGGTCCTTCTCATGACAATTTTTCATCAAATGGATCCTCCGATAGTGAGGTTGAGGTGGATGAATATGGAGCGGGGTTCGACTTCTCCCAGGTTCCTCATCTGGTCAGGGCAGTTAAAGACGCGCTGAAATGGGAAGACCCAATAGAGATGCCCTCCAAACAGAAAAAGTATTTCAAGCATCTGAAAAAAGAGCGCCCGAATTTCCCCTTCTTGGGGGAGCTAGGTGAAATCATATCTGATGAATGGGGGAAGGTTGAAAGAAAGAACTCTTTGATCACCAAAGTAGCGAAAATGTACCCATTCAGGAGTGAGGAGGTGAAATACCTGGATTCAGCCCCCCTCATTGATGCTGCACTGATGAGATTGGTGAGACATGTTACGCTTCCACTGGAAGACACAGTGTCATTCAGAGACGGTCTGGAAAGGAAGATCGATACTGATCTCAAACGAGTATATATCACCGCAGGGATGGCCTGCAAGCCGGCCTTGGCTCTTGCGGCCTTGTCAAAAGCCATGGAAACCTGGACAGATGACGTGGGTGCAATCCTGGGAAGTATATCCGAAGATGTGCTCAGGAATTCTCCAGTACATGAATTAAGGATCGCAGCGGCTTTTCTGGGGGAAGCATCCCTGGACATTATCCGGTTAGTATCGCGTGTCATGCTATCTTCGGTCACAGCTAAACGTGCTCTATGGTTACGTCCATGGGCAGCGGATCCTGCCTCCAAACAGGCATGGTGCAAGATTCCCTTTGAGGGTTCTTCCCTCTTTGGGAACAAGCTGGACTCGGCCATCACACGCGCTACTGGGGGTAAGTCGGGTTTTCTACCCCAGGATCGTCGTCTCTTGAGCCAGAGAAGAACCCAACCCAGACAGGATCAGGAGCGTGCTAGGGACGCACGGCGATACAGACCTGGTAGGGAATTCAGAAAAAACTGGAAAAGAAACCAACCTTCAGGTCAGAAGTCCACAAAGGCCACGTCTTCCGGGGGTCGTGATGCGACTAAGTCCTTTTGATATGGAGCCTGTCCAGGTGGAGCGGGTAGGAGCACGGTTACTCCATTTCCAGCACGTCTGGGCAGCCTCGGTCCAAGATTATTGGACAATCAAAACCATCTCTACAGGTCACACCTGGACTTTCACCAACCACCCACACACCGCTTCATTCCCACAGTTCTACCGAGATCGGAAGAGAAGAAAGAAATTCTCTTATCCTACACAGACTCCCTGATATCTCAAGGGGCCGTCATTCCGGTACCAGTGGAGGAAAAATTTCAGGGGGTATATTCCCCCCTCTTCATGGTTCTCAAAAAGAACGGGTCATGGAGGCCAGTCATCGACCTAACATATTTGAATTCCTTCATCCAGAAGGAAAGATTCAAGATGGAGACTCTCTTGACCATAAGTCAAACAATTCAGCCAGGCGATTGGATGGTCTCAGTGGACTTGAAGGACGCATATTTTCATGTGCCAATCGCGAGGAATTTTCAGCAATATCTCAGGTTCGCAGTGGAGCAGAGACATCTCCAGTTCACCTGTCTTCCTTTCGGGCTGACAACATCGCCTCGAGTGTTCTCAAAAGTATTACTGGCAGTGGTAGCCCTAATCAGGGTCAAAGGTGTCCGGTTACACCACTACCTGGACGATCTACTCCTGCTCTCGCAGGACAGAGACCAGCTTTGTTTACATCGGGACCAAGTCATCTCGGTCTTGACGGAGTTCGGCTGGTTGTTGAACAGGGAGAAGAGTCAGTTGGATCCGACCCAGTCCCTGATATTCCTAGGGGCGCAGTTCGACACGGTAAAGAGTACCATTTCCTTACCCATGGAGAAGATCCCGGTAATTCAAGACAGGATTCGGCTCGCCCTGGCATGTCCTCGCCTCAGGGCATCATATTGCCTCAGAGTTATCGGCACCATGGTGGCCACAGCTCCCATGGTAAAATGGGCACAGTGGAGAATGCGACCCTTCCAAAAGGGTTTTCTTCAGCAATGGATCCCAGAGTCACAAGATCACTTTGTCAAAGTGACCCCGTCCATGAGGGAGTGTCTTCCATGGTGGCTTCATCAGGAGAATCTCCTCAAGTGCCACTCTATTGCACCAATCTCCTGGATTGTGGTGACGACGGATGCCAGCAACAGCGGCTGGGGAGCCCTCTGTCTTTCAGAAGTAGCCCAAGGGAAATGGGACTTCCCATCTCAAGGGATAGTGTCAAATGTCTTGGAACTCCGAGCTGCCTTTCAAGCTCTTCAAGCCTTCCGTCACCTGATTTTAGGAGCTTCGGTTCTGATGAGGTTGGACAACACGACCGCGGTAGCCTACATCAAGAGACAAGGGGGTACACGCAGTCTAGATCTACTAGAGGAGGTCAGTCCGATTATGGTTTGGGCCCAGGCGAATTTGTCGAATCTAACGGCTGTTTACCTCCCCGGAGTCCAGAATGTCCAGGCGGACTTCCTCTCAAGAGTAGCGTTGGACAACAACGAGTGGTCCCTCCACATAGAAGTGTTCAATTGGATTCTGTCTCTAGGAGTAACACCGGAAGTGGACCTCTTTGCATCACCCTGCAATGCGAAACTCGAGAAGTATTACACGAGGAATCGTTGTCCCCAAGCTTATGGGATAGATGCGTTGACGGACCAGTGGAGGTTTCTCAAGGCGTATGCCTTTCCCCCAGTACCGGTCATTCTCCGTTTTCTGTCAAGACTCCGCTGGGAGGAAGCCGAAGTAATAGCGGTAATTCCATATTGGCCCAACAGGCCGTGGTTTCCTCTCCTGACGCAGCTCAGTTGTCGGGACCCAGTCCCTCTTCCTCCCAGGCCAGATCTCCTGCTACAAGGAGCATCGCTTCACCCATGTCCATCCCATCTCCACCTGATGGTCTGGTGGTTGAAAGGGAAAGGTTGACGGCCTTAGGGTGTCCTGACACAGCAATTGAAACCTTGATGAGTGCCAGGAGAGCGGGTACTAATAGAGTGTACCAAAGAATCTGGGCAAGATTCGTGAGTTTCATCCCTACTGTTGGAGGTTCATTTAAGGACCCAAGAATATCGGACATTCTGAGTTTCCTGCAGACAGGCCTGGAGTTGCCCTTGGCTGTTAGCTCTCTTAAAGTTCAGGTCTCTGCAATTTCTGCATTCACAGGCATTGCTTGGGCAAAACATCCTCTCGTCAGGCAATTCTTTAAAGGTGCAACAAGACTTAGACCTCAAAGGAGGCCAAGATTTGCCAAGTGGGATCTTCCCCTCGTTTTGGACTTCTTTTCAGGAGAAGATTTTCAACAAACGGATCAATTGTCCATCAAAGATCTTTTTCTCAAGACGGTGTTCCTGGTGGCCATAACATCTGCCAAGAGGGTATCTGAGATCAGCTCTCTGGGTTTCAAAGAACCGTTTATCACCTTTTTTCCTGATAGGGTGGTCTTGATCCCTATGTTGGGATCAAATCCCAAAGTGACATCCGTCTTTCATGAGAATCAAGAAATAGTTCTCCCAACATTCCATTCATCTGATGATTCTAGTATCCATCCTCTAGATGTCGGAGAAATCCTAAGAGTCTATCTGGAAGCAACGGCTCCCTTCCGGAAATCGGATTACCTTTTCATCTACTTCCAAGGGAAGAACAGAGGATTACGTGCTTCCTCCAGATCCATCTCAACCTGGATCGTCCAGGCTATTCAAAGGGCGTATACGGCTAAGGGTCTGGTTCCTCCGGAGGCAGTGACGGCTCACTCAACTAGGAGTGTCTCAACGTCTTGGGCAGCTTCCCGTCACGTGTCGGCAGAAGTGATTTGCAAAGCGGCCTCGTGGTCATCGATAAATACATTTATGACACACTATTGTGTTGAGCCAGCGGCTCTTTCCATTATATCTATAAAGACATAGAGGGAGATAGAAACTGACGTGGTTGTGGCTGTGAGTGGATTGGAGGTACTAGCCTCCTCATCAATATTTTGCCTCTGCCTCCTTCGACTCCTCCTCTTATTGATGTTGTGGCCAGTTGGCTGTTTTAAAAAGAGTAAACATTAGAAATAAAAAAAATGCAAAAAAAAAATAAATAATTAAATAAAAATAAAGATGTAAAAAAACATTAAAAAGTAGTTAAAAGCAGGACATCGCCACAAGCACATTGTGCTTGAATGCCATTGTGCTATTCATCACCAACCCCGTTGTCCCGTTTCCCGACCTGAAGCGTGACAATGGAGTTGGTGATGATTTCAGCAACATTTCTGGCCTGCACATTTATAATATATTTATATTATAGTATATTTATACATATATGCTAAGTCCCAGATTTTGAATATTTCCTTACCACCAGCTAAAGTGGCCTTGTTACAAACCACCTTCCCTTACCACTAGGAGACCAAACGACTTTCCTATTTGGGGAATGGAGGTCCATGATATACTGCACACAACTGTCATATTTGATATACTCACAGACACCAAATTATAGCCAGATTGTGGCTGACGAACACTCTCTTTCTGAAAGTGGTAAGATCTAAGATGCATTGGAGGCTCATGAACAATAAATTGACTGCTAAACTCACCCACACCATGTGCACCTTTCATAAAACCTGGAAAACCATGGATCTTGAATTTATGCCTGCAGACTTTGATTGCCACCTTCTAGACCTGTGCACAGTCATTCTACTTCACCAGAGCTGGAGAGATACCAGTAAACCTTCTTCGATGCTCCTCCCCCTCCCCCTTGACACTTGACCCCCCTCATCTTCCCCTACTCTCCCCTCCTTATGCTTTCTCTTTCAACTCACATCGTTTTCTCTCTCACCTCTTAATTGCATGCTGGTTGACACTGTGCAAGGACCCTGAGGTCATATATTGGTAATTCTTTCTTGTACTATACTGTCTACACCTGTTAATGTCTGACCATTGGCCTGCGTGCCCTGTTCAGGCTTTATGTATCTTGCATTGACTTGTTATGTGCTATCTTGTGAAACCAATAAAAAATATTGAACAGAACAAATAAGTTAATTTTCCAAAAAAAAAACTTTTGGGGAAAATTGTAAAATGAAAAAAAAATAAAAATACTTAAAAAATAAAAAAGTTCTTATTAAAATTGATAAAAATAGAAAAATCAAGAAAACAAATAAAATTCACTTGCGGGTCCCCTCCCTCCCAAAAAAAATTAATTAATATACTCTCTAGATGCCATGAAATCTCTCAGGAAAGAAAGCTGCTCCGACATAGGGTGTGGCTTGTAGATGCTTGGCGCTCTACTCTAGATGCTCCATGTGCTTACATCTCCTTATTATATTCTCTCTGTACACAGTCTGGAGGATTTGAACTGAAAAAAAAAAAAAAACACACAAAAAGAGGAACAAAAGCATACATACTTTCGATAAGCATAAAATCATGCGGACACATGCACTTACATCACTCCTTCTTCCTGCGTATAAAAGCATCCCAATGCTCTGTCAGGCTCCGACCAATTTCATCCCATATATTCTGCTTAGATACACAATCTGCATATTTGGAATGGGACTTGTCCCAAATTTCGAGATGCATTTACAGGGCTTCAATCAGCTGAGACTGGCTCACATTCTTAGCCATGGTGTCTGTCTCTCTATTGCAGCCGTGTGGACTCCAAAGTGGATGGACCAAGGTCACATCTGCATACACAGGATTTTTTTGGATTGTCATGGTTAACAGTCTTCCTGTAAGCGTCAAAAGTGCGTCTGAATGCAAACACGTCTAAATATGGCACGCATTTAGATGCATTTGACTTTTTTATGCCCAAAAGTTCTCCTAAATGCGGTTTTGGTGTGTTCAGAATACTGCCTCTTAATGCTCCTGCCTGTAAACTCCTCTGAAAGCCTATGGGGTTGATTTACTAAAACTGGAGAGTAAAAAAACTCTGGTGAAGCTCTGCATAAAAATGGCTATCAGCTTCCACGTTTTTTGTCAAAGCTTAATTGAACAGGCTGAAGTTTGAATATGATTGGCTACCTGCAGCGCTGCACCAGAGCTTGACCTGTCCAGTTTTAGTAAATCAACCCCAATGTGTACATGGACACATAGGATAACATAGAGGAGGGTTCAGGGGCATCAGGAAAAAAAAATGACAAAAGTCTGAAAAACTACAGTTTACAGGTTGTAGTGTGCATGAGCCCTAAAGGCAACTCTGCACTAATTCCTGGCTGGGAGTTGAATCAAGGAAACTTGTGCTGCAAGGCAGACGTACTAACCACTGAGCCACTTACAGAAATGTTCAGTTTACAAATCTAAAAATATCAGAGGTGCAGGAAGGTTATATTTCACAATAGATGGGTACAGTAAGTAAAACCTTGGATTGCGAGCATAATAATGACTCCAGAAACATGCTTGAAATCCAAAGCACTTGTATATCAAAACTAATCGAAACTTAAATGATTCATTCCCCAACCATTTATTCATAGGTCCTTCAGTTTATAGTCCATACAACAAAGATTATAGCAACGTGACCAGGTTGTGTAACCATAAAATGTCCATCCACAAATGGAAGCCTCCACAAGGGGATTAGAAGCAAAATCCTGCAGGAGCTACAGTATATAAAAGAGAAGAGAGGAGCCTCTAAGTGTAGCAATATGTTGCTAAATGTTGTACCTTCATTAAATGTAACCATATTGCTACACTTAGACGTGCCTCTCTTCTCTTTTATACCCAGTTGTGACATGACACTACTTGTATATCAAGTCAAAATTTATTTAAAAAATGTGCTTGTCTTGCAAAATGCTCTCAAACCAAGTTACTCTCATACCAAGGTTTTACTGTATTTCATTAATAAAAGACACTAAGGCTGAGTTCACATCTTTGTAATGTGTCAGTGCATGTGTGTTGCTATAGGCCAGGAGGGATCTTCAAACTACGGCCCTCCAGCAGTTGCATAACTACACATCCCATGAATCATTGTAAAACTCTGTCATTAACAGACATGACTAGGCATGATGGGAATTGTAGTTCCTGAAAATCAACTGGAGGGTCATAGTTTGAAGACTCCTGCTTTAGGCCATCCCAGTCACTTGAATAGGCTGCCTATTACATCTAAATCGCATCAAAGAAGCTCACAACCATTTTCTTTCATTTGCATCTCACTACAACGCTTGGTAATAAGTTGACAGTAATAACCATGAGTTGTGGTGAGGTGCAAAGCATGTGCGATAGCTTGGTGTGCTGAGGTGCCATTAAAAAATAATTGCTGCGCACAATACAGCTTACAATGTCGCACGATGGCGGAACACACACACAATCCTAAGTCGCAGATATCTAAAGAATCGAAACAAAAAAAACGAAATACTTTATGGGGGTAAATTCACCCCTGTATTGTGACTCAGCACATAAATCCACCACATACCAATACAGTTCCAATCACACAATAAATAACATTCACTCAGCGGTATGATAGCTAACGTGTCGCGCGGAGCAAAGTTCCCCCGTGAATCAGTCACCGGAAGGATACACCTGCAGTGAATTGTCTGAGGTAAATGCTGGAGAAGATATGGTGAGGTGTCCAGGAAACATGTGAGGAATTGAAACATTTTACATGTGATGTAACATGTGAGGAATTGTAACATAATTGTAAACATGTGAGGGACATGTGTGTATTAGCACAGAATAGAGTGTGAGGTGATATTTGTACATAGAAATGCCACTGCTGGGGCTTATCATGGAGTGTGTGGAGCTCCCTCAGCCAGTACAAGGGTTAACCATGTGCTGCTTTTATTCCTCCATCCATCCCCATCTCCCGGCCCCGCCCCCCCCTCTCCTCCGCTCCCTCATTATGGTCCTCTGTGCTCGTGCACCTGCTGCAGCCCCTTCTACTCGGCGCGCTCCCTGCTCCCCGGGTGCGCGCCCTTTATGACAGGTCGCCGCGCGGCCCCGTTTCCTTCCCGGAGCCCCTTATAGTAGAGAACAGTAGAAGGAACAATGGCAGCAGCGGCGGCGGGCGCTGTGTGAGGATGGAGAGCGGAGGACACGTCTAGTGCAGGAATAGCGGAGCGTTCCCGGTCGGCCCGGTCCCCCCTCCTCCTCCTCCTCCTTGAGGGAGATGCAGAGAGCAGGGTGATGCACAAAGGGCTGTGCGCGCTGGGGAGGATGCAGCATCCTGCAGGAGGAGCAGAGACAGGGAGGAGCATCCACCTGCTGCAACCGGGGCTCCCGAGCCAGAGCTCTGCTCCTCACTAAGTGCTGCAGAGGGGTGGGGGGGACAGTCACTCATCCAGCAGGGGCCCCCAGAGAGGGAAGGAGGACACTAAGGGCTCCATCAGCACAGGACCTCCATCCACCATACAAGAGAGCCAGGAGGGGGGACACCCTGCACCCCAGCCATGTCACATTGCCTTCTAGGTAAGTGCCTGCTTTGGATCCCATTTTAGGGTGTGGGGGGTGAGAGCCATCCACCATCCAAGCCTGCCCAGGCCTCCCCTCCTCCATGCCCCCCCCCCTCAGTTTCAGGCATGGGGAACATGGCCAGGCCCATGTTGGTTCCCTCCGAGCCCGGCTACACTTAATAATCATTTATAGATGAGATGTGTGGCTTCTGGGAGGCTTCCATGGGTGAATGCATTGTACATGTCAATGGGTTGCCTTTGCCTTGCACTTGTTCGGCGTTTGTAGAATCAGGGCATAGTAAGATGTCAATGTATCAGGCACCATGCACCTCCTATCCAGAGAACCAATCACCGGGGCCACCTATTTCCCAAAAAGCCTCCGCCGCCACCGCCAACCGTGCATCATCTACGCCGAGGTGTTAACATATGCTCCAGCTTGACATTCACTTCATCCCCATGACATTCCCCTTCCACTTTCCTAGGAGGTGGACGAGGAGGCTATTCGCACCCAATGTCGCCAAACAAAGCTACAGTGGTCTCTTCTATGGAGTAGATTCCTAATAAGAGAAGCTCCATGTAGCTGTGCCCACTGCCTGGGTACCGGGGGGGCTGTCATCTCTCTCATTCAGGATCCTCTTAGGATGGGGATGAAGAGTTAGTTGTGTGTCATTTACCTCCGATGGTCCACAGCACAAACTCCTAACTGTCCGTCATCATCTATGTGTATATGGAACGTTTGCATCTACATGGGTCAGAAATAAACAATTAATGTAATTATCTTACATTTCCCTTTCACCCCAATGAGCGCACAAAGCAAATGCCATTTTAATGAGCCAATGAACCCGGCGTAGATATAATGATGACATAGGAATTATCTTTATTTAAAAGTCCGTTTTCTGACATAATTACTATTTTGTCTAATTACTGTTGTGCCTGAAATACTTTGGAGTATGTGGATTCCTGGAGGCTTGGGAATAAATTCTCCATAATGTCGCTAATTATGTCAGCGTCTATTAAATTATTCTTACTAATGTAATATTAAGCGATTTTATCATTTATGTATAAAGAGGCAGACATTTGCAATGGTGCTGTGGTTATTGGAAAGATTATATAATGATAGATTAACAATATATTTTGTGCAAAGTAATAAAATCTGGTAGTGCTTGGTTTCAGGGCCCGTTGGGAGGTTAGAGGGCAGCAGAAATGCCCTGAAGGTCCACAGCTGGCCCATGAGACTCTACATTACAATGGTTAATGTATGTAAATACTTGTATGAAACAGTTGTGTATTTGATGAGGTGTATTCATTGTAGGAAGGTACATAGTAAAGGCCTTGTGTGCGCATGGAATCCTCTTGTGATGGAATAGTGTGGCTATACAGAAGAGATCCTCAGATTGCCATTGTGTGCATATATAGTATGATGCTGTTGGCACTTGTGACATCTTAGCAGTAATGTGTGGTACAAGTGGATTTTGTCTTTGCCACAGGCCATTGCTGTTCCCTTGACTTCCTTCCACGTTCTGCCTTGCAATGTATCCCCTTGTACGCTCTGCGTACAGTTTGTAGAAAATCGTTTCTCTGGACTTGGCACAACCATGCAGTGATTTACCGTGCGCACATATAATGCCAACATAGAAACACGGCTAGCTATCATTTACATATTAACAAGGTTGCTGGCAAATAGTCCGCTGTGTGAATGACTTTTGGAATGGATACCGGAGAGGAAATTTGGTTGCTAATACAATTAACCATCTGTGTCGGGAGTAACGGAAATCTCCA
The DNA here is from genome assembly GCA_028564925.1 of Lithobates sylvaticus. Taxonomy (NCBI): domain Eukaryota; kingdom Metazoa; phylum Chordata; class Amphibia; order Anura; family Ranidae; genus Lithobates; species Lithobates sylvaticus. Next base: position 69,517,983 of record CM053033.1, on the reverse strand, counting down.
GTGGGAACATTCAGTTACAAGCTCGGATTCCTAATGTCTATACGTAAATAGGTTGAGTCCCTTATTGCTGTATAATTTAAGGTTGGAAAAGTTGTATTGTCCATCATGAAAGATCACCATGACATAGAAATGACATCAGTCTCCTTGAGCCCCATACACACGCGCGGATTATCCGAGGACCAGGTCCGTCGGATCATGTCCGTCGTACTTTGTCCGATGTTGGTTTTGCGTACACACGGTCGGACAAAGTTGTCGGAAAATCCGATCATTCTGAACGTGGTGACGTTTGTTGCCTATGACGGGACTACGTAGAGGCTAGTAGCCAATAGCTTTGGTCTTGTAATGTGATCTGAGCATGCGTAGCACTTTGTCCGTCGGAATTCGCTACACACGATCGGATTTGGTGTGATCGGACTTTGTTGTCAAAAAATCTATCCAGCAGGAGATAGGACTTTGTCCGTCGGACAATCCGATGGAAACTGTCCGATGGTGCCTACACACGGTCGGAATTTCCGACAACATTGTCCGATAGGACAGAATCCATCGGAAAATCCGACCGTGTGTATGGGGCTTTAGTCTGATGAAAGCTAGAGCCATACTTAAAGACGTAAAGGGTAATTCGTCCCAAAAGCAGAGGTTCAGTTAGAGGTGATATTGGCCACCTTGTCTGGCTTCTTAAATCTCTTGGGTCCTCCAGTGGTGACATCTGCCTACCACAATTTCTGCCCATTTTGGAGTATTACTCTTGATGCAATGGTCTTTCCACACTTCCCTTTGTTTTCATTATATAAAATTCAATAGGAAAGTGGGGGAGGGGGACACCTTGTCATTGCCATAGCAGGTGTTGGGAAGTGGCATCTCAGTGTCAGGATCTTAAGGCCTCATGCACACTGGACATTTTAGTTGCTGCTCCTATGGGGCGTTTTGCATTTTTTTTTTCCTGCCTATAAACTTCCCTGCATGTAATGCCGTGTACACGCGACCAGACTTTTTTGACGGACTGAATTCCGTCAGACTTTTCAACGGACTTCCGTCGAATCGGATTTGTCTACACACAATCAAACCAAGGTCCGATGGATTCGACCGTGATGACGTACGACGGGACTAGAATAAGGAAGTTCATAGCAAATAGCAACCCTAGCGTCGGTTTTCGTCCATCGGAGTAGCATACAGACGAACGGATTTTCCGAAAGATTTGAAACATGTTCTAAATCTAAAGTCCGTCTGATTTTCGACAGAAAAGGTCCGCTGAAGGTCCGATGAAGCCCACACATGGTCGAATTGTCTGACGGATTCGTTCCGTCAGACCAGTTTGGTCGAAAAGTCCGGTCGTGTGTACGCTGCATTAGCCTATGTGTCCATGCACACATAGACCTTTAGCAGCGTTTAGTGGCAGGGGCTTTTAGAGGCAGATAAAAAAAAAACACTGCCAGTGCATCCAGAAGTGGCAACATTTTGGCATGAAAAATGCCTAGTGCTTGTAAACGTGTTTTAACATGTCTAAACATCAGATGCGTTTTGAGCCACATCCGATTCGCATAACATGAACCAAACCGGCTTTCAATAGAGCCGGTTCACTTACATTATATTACCAAATGTATTGAGACACCTACCTTTACACACACACTTGGACTTTAATGGCATCCCAGTCTTAGTCCATAGTGTTCAATATTGAGTTGGCCCACCCTTTGCAGCTTTAATAGCTTCAACTCCTCTGAGAAAGCCGTCTACAAGGTTTAGGAGTGTGTCTATGGGAATGTGAAGCGCATTTTTGAGGTCAGGCACTGATGTGGACGAAAAGGCCTCGCTCGCAGTCTCCGCTCTAATTCATCCCAACGGTGTTCTATTGCGTTGAGGACAGGACTTTGTGCAGGCCAGCCAAGTTCCTCCACCCCAAACTCGCTCATCCATGACTTTTTGGACCTTGCTTTGAGTCATGTTGGAGCAGGAAGGGGCCATCCCCAAACTGTTCCCACAATGTTGGGAGCATGAAATTGTTCAAATTGTCTTGGTATGCTTACGCCTTTAAGTGGTTGTAAACCCTTAAAAAAAAACCTGCAAAACAAAGGCATAATGAGCTAGTATGCATATCATACTAGCTCATTATGTATTACTTACCTTACATCGAAGCCCCCGCAGCCGTCCTCGACCCCCCCTCCGGCCTCGGACATCTCTCCCGGAGCTTACTTCCAGGTATCGCGGCTCTGGCGCAGTGATTGGCCGGAACCGCGATGATGTCACTCATGTGCGGGAGCCGGCTGTAACGGCATATCTAACTGAAGCAATGGCACGACGTGCCATTGCTTCAGTGTGCATGTGCCGATCACTTCAGCACATGCAGGCACAGGGGGATATCTCCTAAACAGTACAGGTTTAGGAGCTATCCAGGGTAGCTACTGGTAAGCCTTAATATAGGCTTACCTGTAGCATAAACTTATAAACATGGGTTTACAACCACTTTAAGCGTTCCCTTCACTGGAACTAAGGGGCCAAGCCCAACCCCTGAAAAACAACCCCACACCATAATCCTCCACCAAATGATTTGGACCAGTGCACAAAGCAAGGTCCATAAAGACATGGATGAGTGAGTTTGGGTGGAGGAACTTGACTGGCCTGCACAGAGTCCTGACCTCAACTCGATAGAACAGCTTTTTTGATGAATTAGAGAGGAGACTGTGAGCCAGGCCTTCTCGTCCACATCCGTGCTGGACCTCACAAATGTGCTTCTGGGAGAATGGTCAAACATTCCCATAGACAGCTGTTATAGCTGCAAAGGGTGGGCCAACTCAATATAGAACCCTACAGACTAAGCCTGGGATGCCATTAAAGTTCATGTGCGTGTAAAGGCAGGCGTCCCAATGCTCTTGGGTAATATAGTGTATATGCCGGCTGGTTGCGGTGTGAATTTTCATTTTTCAGGTGCGATTTCAGTGTGAAATTCTCACCCGAACCGGTGAATGGAAACTGCACCGGACTCTGCAGATAAACCGGTGCCTCATATACTGTATGTGAACTGAGCCTTAGCCTAGCATTACCACACGTTTAATTCATTTCATTGGCTTACTATTTTGGCCAATGAAATGAATTAACGCCCAAGCGCTTGACGGCTGTAAACACTCCTCAACACTACACACGTTTACAAGCGTCAGGCGTTTTTTTCCTGCCAAAAAGCTGCTGCCAAAAGGAAAGGCTTGCAGGAGAGTTTACAAAAGGTCCAGTGAGCATGAGGCCTAGAGTGATATAAAAACAAATTTATTCTTTTGTTTGTTTACTTTTAACTTTGCAACATCTACCTAAAATAACAGAGGTATCTTTGGTGCTTTGTTAGGAGCTCTTGAAGTAGACCAGGGGTAGGCAACCTTTTGAGCATAGTGTGCCGAAAAATGTTTTCAAAGAAATTGAGCGTGGCGATTTTATAACAAAAAAATTTCAACTTCACACTCTCAATCACGAAAATAGATTTTTATAAAGTAAATGCTGTAAACTACTTTAGTAGTGAGAAATTAACATCCTGCACTCTCACGCCTCAGATCAGCCCCAATTCCTGTAACTCCACATCTCAGAACATTGTCCCCCCTGCACATCTGCCCCACCTCTGTAACCCCCTGCTCATCAGCCCCACCTCTGTATCCCCCTGCTCATCTGCTCCACCACTGTAACCCCCTGCTCATCTGCCCCACCACTGTACCACCCTGCTCATCTGCCCCACCAATGTACACCTTTCTCATCTGCCTCACCAATGTACTCCCTGCACATCTGCCCCACCACTGTAACCCTCTGCACATCTGCCCCACCTCTGTACCCCCTGCACATCTGCCCCACCTCTGTACCCCCTGCTCATCTGTACCACCACTGTAACCCCCTGTACATGTGCCCCACCATTGTACCACCCTGCTCTTCTGTCCCACCGCTGTAACCCCCTTTCTAATCTGCCCAACCACTGTAACTCCCTTTCTCATCTGCCCCACCGCTGTACCTCTATGCACATCTGCTCCACCACTGAACCATCTTCTCATCTGTCGTAAGACTGAACTTATCTGCTCATCTGCCCCACCACTGTACCTCCTGCACATGTGTCCCACCTCTGTTCCCCCTGCTCTTCTGCCCCACCACTGTAACCCCCTGCTCATGTGTTCCATGATGTACCTCCTTTCTCCTCTGCACCCCTCTGCACATCTGCCCCACCTCTGTACCGCTTGTTCCTCTGCCCCAACACTGAATCCCCCCTGCTCATCTTTCCTACCACTGTAACCCCCTTTTCATCTGGCCCAACACTGTAACCCCATGCTCATCTGCCCCATCACTTTAACCCCCTGCTCATCTGCCCCATCACTGTACCCCCCTGCTTTTCTGTCCCACCACTGAACCCCCTTCTCATCCCTCCCACCACTGTACCTCCTGCACATCTGCCCCACCACTGTACCCCCTTGCTCTTCTGTCCCACCACTGTAAGCCCCCTGCTCATCTGCCCCATCAATGTACCCCTTTTCTTATCTGCCCCAACACTGTACCTCCCTGCACATCTGCTCCACTGCCGTATCCTAATGCTCTTCTGTCTCACTACTGAATCACCTTCTCATCTGTCCTAACACTGAACCCATCTGCTCATCTGCCACACCACTATAACCTGCTTTCTCATCTGCCCCACCAATGTACCTCCTGCACATCTGTCTCACCTTTGTACCCCCCCTGCTCTTCTGCCCCACCTCTGTCCCCCCTGCTCTACTGCCCCACCTCTGTCCCCCCTGCTCTCCTGCCCCACCTCTGTCCCCCCTGCTCTCCTGCCCCACCTCTGTCCCCCCTGCTCTCCTGCCCCACCTCTGTTCCCCCTGCTCTCCTGTCCTACTACTGTTCCCCCTGCTCTCCTGTCCCACCACTGTTCCCCCTGCTCTCCTGCCCCACCACTGTTCCCCCTGCTCCGCTGCCCCACCACTGTCCCCCCTGCTCGCCTCCCCCACCACTGTAACCCCTGCTCATCTGCCCCACCAATGCACCTCCTTTCACATCTGACTCACTGCTCTACCCCCCCTGCTCATCTGGACCAACACTGAACCCCCCTGCTCATCTGTCCCACAGCTGAACCCCTTTCTCATCTCTTCCACCATTGTACCTCCCTGCACATCTGCCCCACCGCTGTACCCTCCTGCTCTTCTTTTCCACCTCAGAACCCCTCCTGATCATTTTCCCTACCACTGTACCTCCCTGCTCATCTGCTTCACCGCTGTACCCTCTTCTCATCTGTGATATGCAGAGTGGTGAAAGGAAGCAGAGATGAGACACATCTACCTGTCTTGGCACACTCATCCTGCTGATCCACTTCTAGCATCCAGCCCACATGCTTGTATGTAATGTATGTGATGTCATATACAAGTATATGGAATGAATGTGCAATAATGAGCTCAGGTCAGGGGCATTTTCTAAAAGCAGTGGGCCTGTGTGCAGGATCATAATTTGGGCCCCGCAGCTGAGAAAATGTGGTTGGGTGTGATTTTCATTGCACTGAATACTGGCTGTGGCTTAAAGGGACACGGAGTGCCGGGGTTCAGTAGTAAGTGACGTAAAGGTTCAGTAATAATTTCAACAAAGTTCAACAGTAATTCCACAAACGGTCTCTGTGGTTTTCTCAATCACAGTGAAATCCCTTCTTTCTGACATTGGTAGTGGCAACTGAGCGAGTCATCTTCCTCCAGATGGTGGACAGGGCTAACAGGACTGTGATTGGCTTTAGCAGTGGCCAATGACAGTTCTCCTCCTGGAAACAGGGACCCCCCCCCCCCCCCAGCAGAACTGCACCCAATCTCTTTCCCATCACAAAAGCTGACAATCACAGCTACAGCAAAGTTAGAGAACCAAACAATGTTTCCCATCTTTTACAATGTGTGGGGGCCACAGTGCCTCCCCTCAGTGCAGGTGCGGTGTGGGGAATTCTGAAATTGGAATGCATTAGTGTCTCACTGACACTTCCCAAAATAGGCTTTGTGTGCAGCACCAGTGCCAGGGGTTGCCTACCGCTGAAGTAGACCATAAAAAAAAAGAAAAACCCACACACACATGCATGTGAGACTGAATTTTTAAGGGCGTCGTTTTTAGTTGAGCTGTGTTATTGTCAAATGGTCAATCACATTTATACAGTATATATTTATTGACCATGGAATGCATCTACTTATGTGCATTGCATGTAAAATACTCTCCATTAGGGTTTACTGTTCAATCCATTGAACAATGTTGTCAGTCATAATTGTGCATGGGGTGCAAAGCAATGTCCTTTTTAATGTGCCATTAAAAGAAATGTATCCGGTGTGCACAAAGCCATAAAAAATAACATTGTCACCTTAAAGTCTCTTGCAAACATAAGTAAAAAACATAATGTTTTTACTGATCTGGACATAGATGCATTGTAATTGAGTATGAGTATAGAGCTGTAAAACAAAAATAGAAAATTTGATGCTGCAAAAATGTACGCGCATACTTGTGTTTATGCGCATGTTTATATATTGCAATACTGGCAACGAAGGAGAATTGTTTACTTATGTACGCTTACGCACCTTAGCGCTCATTTACGCAAAGGTGTTTATGAAACATTTTCATTTAGGATCTTTTTGTCATTAATAATTTTAACTCAGGGGTGCTCAACACATGGCCCTCTGAGCCCTCTGATGTGGACCGTGACCTAAAACCAGAGAAGCACATAAAAGTCACCAGATTAGGAACGCTTAACCAAAATTAATGATAAATAACAACCATAAGCCCAAATTGTCAACAATAAGTAAGGAGTCACAGTTTATTCTAAGCAATAAGTAAAAGCAGCTCACATGAAAACCAAGTGCTCCAGGTAAACAAGGTGCACAGGCAGATGGACTAGATCAGTGTTTCTCAACTCCAGTCCTCAAGGCGCCCTGACAGGTCATGTTTTCAAGATTTCCCTCAGATGAAACGGCTGTGGTCATTACTAAGGCAGTGAAACTGATCAAATAACCTGTGCAAAATAATGGAAAGCCTGAAAACATGACCTGTTGGGGCGCCTTGAGGACTGGAGTTGAGAAACATTGGACTAGATCATATGAGTATCATGGAGCAAATTGAATGTGGTCCTCTCACTTGGGAATTGTTCAGTGAGCCTTGTTTTTTGTATCGTTTACAGGGAAGTGCATGCCCTTGCTCTGGGATGGTGGCCCAGATCATGACCAACGGTCTTCGACCCACCATCCCAGAGCATCAGAGTATATGGAGCTGGTACTGGCAGCGGAGAGATCAGTTGGCCATGGAGGGAGCAGGAGCCACATAAGCTTATACTTCCTCTGTAGCTTCAGCTCCTGTCCCAGGCGGAGTAATACCAAATGCACTTTGCCTGGGACCCTTCTAGTAGCCTGGAGAGCGGTGCCAGCAGTAGGAGTAGGAAAAGGTCAGTGTATTAAACATCTCATTGAGTGCACTTTTGCAATGGGCATATTAGCACTTATAAAAAAAAGGATATTAGGATGCTTTTAAACTGATGGTAAGGTGCAGTGCACCTGCAGGTTAGCTGCACTGAGCCCTAGACTTCTATTATAGCCTGTGGGTTTGCTGCGCTTTTAGAAAGTGCACCACACTCACAAGATGTCATAGAAGTCTATAGCAAAGCACAGCTAACATGCAAGCCACAGGATCACTGCACTGCCCCTGCAATGCTGGTAAACCGCAGCTGATCAGTGTGAAAGCAACCTTGTAGGGGGATCAGGACAGTAAGAACTTGTTTACATTTGCTGGGGTGGTAAAACCCCATAGTTCCATGTGGCCTGCGACAGGTTACCAAATCACTTCAGTGGTCCTTGCTCTTCAAAAAGTTGAGCACCCATGTTCTGATAAAACACAATAACCATATTGATTTTGTCAAAACTGCAAAGAAATCATTTCATGTGAGTGTGATAATGACCACCATTTCATACCATCTTCATTACAAAATTATATGAATCTAGGTGGTTGCTGTTGATACCGAAACAGACGCTTTGAGTGTACTAACAAATGCCAGCATGATTTAAGCTATTTATGTTATAGCCTGTATACTTGTGTATGCCATACATATTGTATGCATGTTTTTTAATATGTTATAGGCAACAAGAATTCTGTGTAACTGTAGATGCCAACCCATAAGTAACACTATGCTTTTTTTATAGGTTACTCTCACCTTACACAGTGTTTGCAGACATAGTGAGGTGTGGCCCCTTTCACACTGTCGGACCGTTTAGGTCCACCTGTCAGTTTTGTCGGCGGACCTGAACGTGCGCTCCGTGTTAGTCTATGGATCGACGGATGTCAACGGCGACATGTCCGCTGACATCCGACCAGGTCCGATTCGCTAAAATCAGACGGATGGCCCTACGTTCACATCCGTCCCTGGTGGATCGGATCGGGTGAGATCTGATAAAAATGGACATGCTGTCCGATTTCGTCCGATCTCTCCATAGCAAGCAGCGGCACTCGACAAGCCCCTCCCCGTTCAGTGAGCAGAGAGGGACCTGCCATCCGCCGGCTCAGCGGAGATCAATGGAGAGATCTCCTGCTGAGCTGGTGGACTCTGTGGCAGCGGATCTGCCTGGTGTGAATGAAGCCAGGATTTGGTTTGGGAGCAGAGTTGATTGGTGTTCCACCTGGGAGAAACAACCTTAGACAAGTATTGCGGATAGGCAGACAGAGAGAGAGCCAAAGGTAATATTTTCCATGCTGGAAAAACAAGTGAAACATAGTACACAATAAAACACTGTAGTGTCATTTCACAAAGCTTTAAGTGGAACCAAAGTGAAACAATAAAAATTGTGAGCAGGCATGCTTTTTTTTTTTTTTTGCAGAAGAGACATACTACAGCTCTTCTTCAGTAAAACAAACTTACCTGCTTGTTCTTAATCTTCTGTAGAATTACACTGAGCTGCCCATGCACAAAGTACTTTGTCATCATGCCTTGTTACTGGAATAACTGAACTCCTATGTGTTATGTCATTCTCCGCTGGCCAATCAAGACGGATGAAAACCCTGGACCTGAAAAGGTTGGAGAGCAGATGTCGGTGCCAGCGAGGGAGCTCCCAGACATCACTGGAGTGGAGGTATTTTTGGAGGTAATTTGCAGTTTAGTTCAGCATTAACACCAGACTGAAGCTGGCCATAGGTGGATTGAAATTTAGCTGGTTCAGCAGGGAGTGGCTACATTTTGATCTTTATGTAGCTGTACCTGTTCATCAGAAGTCCATCATTAGATCGGCTTCTGTCAAATGGGAGTGTTGGAAAACTTTTGTTGATCAGTGGCTGCAGCTGCTGATCAGTGTGTTCTGACAGTGGAGAGTCCCGCAGTCAGCATACAATCTCCTGGCAGGGGGGATACCTCCATCCACCATGCTTGCTTTTTCTTTAAGCACACTGGCTTAAGGAAAACATGAATCATCTATGGCTAGCCCCAAGCGGATCTACACCCTCAATTTTATGTTGCCTCCTCTCCACCTCCCCTCCCCTCTTCTGTGCAAATAGGGCTTTTTTTAAAAAAAACATTTTTTTATAAAAAAGCTCTGGCCCACCCCTTAATGCATGTCACTTGCCTATGTGAATGACATGTAATTTGATTTATATATTAGTGTTTTAACTGTGTGTTTAGCTGTCTGTAGAGTAGAAAGCTGTTTCCAAACAATTATTTTCCAAACAAGCTATTTTCCAAACAATTACCACTGTCTGATGTCTATAGGCACATCAGCTCATTGGGTATATATAGAAAAATGCATGGAGAAAGTGGTGGTAACCCTTTCAGTGTCTGTTGTTTGGACCTTGAAGGTTTTGGTCAACAACATCCTAACGTTAAAAGATTTTGAAGCAGATTTTGCTTTACTTTTGTTTAAGACCATTATAGAAGTCTTGACAGCCTCCAAAGCACAGTTTGACATTGTTAATGGAGTCTGGCAGCTAAGTATTCCCCAAAGTCGTGTTTTAGTTAACTGTAGTCAGTGTCCTTGGAACAATAGTAAAGGCATGCAGAGTGGAGCTGAGATACACTGCTACTGTGTGTGCTCTTATTAGTAAGATGTGTATGCAGGGCTGCTGTTAGAAATCATGGGGCCCCATACAGCCTACCTGACAGGCCCCCCTGAAAATATCAAATGATATTTTCGCTAAAATGCCATGGTCACAATGCTATACTTTGCAGCCATGGCAGAAATTATATCCTCATTACCACTGCCTCCTGACACTTGTTTTTTTTTTTGCTTATATTGCGAGACTGGGCTGCAACTGTGAGCCAAGTAGTAGTTGCCGAGCGGCCCCATTGAACTCAGGTGGTTCAATGGGGCCGATAGGTGGTGCTGCCTGTCAAATTCTGCAGCCATGGTGCAACTGTGAACTAAAGCATCACAACCAAGGCATGTATACAGCCCTACCAAACAAGGATTTGGCTCAGCTGCTTATGTAAAAGAGCCCTTAGTTTGGCGTTTCCTTAATGTGTGACACAGTGCATAGGAAATGCATTTTGTGCAGTGCATTTCAGAAATTCACTGCAAACGTGCATAATGCTTGTGGTGCCATTAATTGTTAATGGCACCCCAAATGCAGTGAGCAGACATGCATTTTGTTGTGGCAAACTTGCAAAGGTGCACACCTGAAAGCGTTCTAGAGCTTCTATGGTGCAGCTATCGCACGTATACCAGCCTATTCAAGTTTTCAAGTTAATGGGCTGCCCTATGTGCGAGAAGCAAAAATAATTGCAAGCAGGGATTTGCATTTCCGCTACGTGAAATTTGAATGGGGCATTAAGGGTGGTATATAGAAATGGTTGTCAAAGATGTCTGTCAGCCTGAGGGATTGGTGTATTTGTTGGCCCCTGACTCCAGCACTGCAGTGGCAGCTAGTGTCTACTTGGAGTTCTAGGCTGGCTCCTGGCACATTCACCCCCTCTCTGAATCCTGGACTTTCTGCAGCTTCACCCCCCCCCCCACACACTCACCCTCTCTAGCAAAAGCACTATTTCATTCAAGCCCTGCAGCCAGCACTGGAGTTTACAGTACACAGAGCACAGTGTGGAGGGAACAGAGCCTCAGCGGTAGAGCAGGCAGAGATAACACTGCTGAGCACAGGGGGTGGGAGCGGGAGTTTCAAAACCCGGCAGAATCAGAGGCAAAGGCAGAGACTCTACAGCTGTCCCTACTGCAAAATCTGAACAGTTTACAAGTTTGTAGAACTGATCCCCCTGCTGAGCAGCCGGAGGGAGAAAGTCGGCAGCACTGCAGGGGATCCACAAGCGTTACAAGGCAGTGCAGCTGCCTGTGCCCCCCTTTTTGAACTGATGAGGCCTGGGCTTGGTACAGACGGGTTGGCTGTACTGCCTTATCAGCGGTACATGAGCCCTCAGTCGGTCTAGCCCTGTGCCTGTCTATAGTGGCTCTCCCCACTGTCAGAGGCTGTGCTGTCAGTCAAATCCTGTGACAAGGGAGCTGGGGGGCAGGGCTGAGCCATGCTGTCTGTGTCTATAGACACAGGCAGGGTGGCTCAGGATTGAGCATGCAGGTGAACCACCATAAAAAGTGGCTTCCTATGGTGGTACACTGAGAAGAGGTAGAGCCAGGAGCACCTACGGGGAACCAGAGAAGAGGTGGATTGGGGCCACTCTGTGCAAAACCATTGCACAGAGCAGGTAAGTATGATAAGTTTGTTAAAAAAAACAATCACTTTAAATTCCAGTTTAGGAAAACCTTTTTCTTTAGTTTTGAGTAAAACCCCTTCAGGCATTTATTGCAGTGTCCCTACATGGGAAACCTTCCTTCACTCCTTGTCCCTGGGACAGGGCACAAGGTGCATTCTCTTCATAAACAACAATATAAATGTATTTTTAGTTAAAGTGCACATACCATCTACAAAGGTGTACCTGTCGGATAGGGGAAAGGAGGTACTGGTTTGGCTGCAGGATTTAGGACATGGCTGGAGATTCAGCTCATTACACTGTATGTGGTAACTGTTCGGGTAATACAATAGCTGCCAATGCAGATTCCTCCATCCATGCTGTTTAGTGTGGATTGAGAAATCTATTGATTTTCCCACAGGCTGAACAAGAGAAATCTAAATGTGCATGGCTAGCTTTAGCTTCAAAGTCATTGAGATCAATCTTAGTCAAACCAGAGTCAAGTGAAAACACAATGGAGGATTTCTAGTTAAAAAAAAAAAGAGGTAATAGCAGACACCTCCTAGCCTTAGATCAGGGGTGCCCAACCAGTGGCCCGGGGGCCACATGTGGCCCGTGGAGCCCTCTGATGTGACCCGCGACCTCCTGCTCTGGGATGGCTGGTTGGCAAGCCCGGATCACGGATCCGTCATCCTAGAGCATCAGTGTTGTGAATGAAGCCGGCAGTGGAGAACGCAAGCGGCTGCAGAGCAGAGCCGCATAAGCCGATGCTTCCTGTATAGTGCTGGCTCTTGTCACAGGCCGAGTGATACCAAATATGGCCATATCTGTTCTGCAATGGGTACTGGGCTGCTTTCAATCTGATCCGCAGGTGCACCGCCTACCTCCAATCCGATCTACTAAAAAAAACAGAAGGGGATTGATCCCTTTCCGCCTGGGTAGATCGGATCAAAGGGCCCATAGAGTAGAGTGGGCTGTGTCTGTGTCTGCTCTCAATATGCTGAGTGGACACAGACCTGGCTCCACTCATTGTGGCCCACGACCGGTTACCAAGTCACTTAAGTGGCCCTCGCTCTTCAAAAGGTTGGGCATCCCTGCCTTAGATGGTGTTTTTTTAAATATAAATGTCTGGCAGCAAGAGCACTTGCTTGTATGTTAATACTTTGAATACAGGTGAAAAAGTTTTACTGTGGCACCCTATATTGGCATATTTACCTATAGTATAATGATGACAACTGTAACTTGTATATTATGTGATAATATAATCTGCTTTTAATATGTGTCAGTGAGTTTAAATAACATATTCGAAAACCCTTTATATGATTTTTGATGAAGAAATTAAAGCACTTAAAGATTTGCGACATTTGCTTAGCCTTGCATTTTCCATCTTAGAAGAGTTAAAAGTTTTCATCTTTGGGTCAAAGGGTAAGTTCAGCCAAATTAAATTTTTCAGATTTTTTTGCAAAAGCAAGCTTCTTATTTTTCAAGCACTCTTGAGCTTCTATTTCACAGGCTGTGGACATTCCAGGAGATTCCATTGTCATTGCTGGACCTTTGTTCCTTTGCTTCTGTAACCAATGCATCACAGGCAAAAATATCCTCCTGTGTCCCTGAAAAATATAAGAAGCAAGTGTGTGATTCCCACCAAGTACAGTTCTCTTTAGTAAAACTTAAAAGGGGTTTAAAGGGCAGAAAAACATCTATCTCTCATGTGGGATCCATCCCAACGGTCCCCTTTTCACATTCGTGTTAATTTAGCACGAAAATTTCAGTTTATAGATACAATGTATCTCTAGTCAAAACGTTTTATTTTTGAATATGAATGGTTGGAGCTTTTTTTTGTTTTGGCTAGGGAGATTCGCCCTCTCTATTTGTCCTGGTGACTTGTCACCAGGATTAAAAATAATAGAAAATCTACATTTTGAGCTGTCACCGGAACTGGAATAGGGGGGCAATCTTTCAATGTTGACACTTGTTCTGGTGACAATTGCATGAAAGACAGAGAGATTTTCCTCACCTGCAAATGATTTCCTCTTACTTCATGTTGTGTCTATAGGATAGAAATAAGGATGATCTCAGGCGTGTTTGCAAGTCCATGTGCCCGCGCCTTCCAGGAAGCTGACACTCCGCAGTCCTAATCACAGGCAGTGAGACATTTCCTGATCTGTGCAGCCACGGTACGGCTATGGCGATACGCACAGGGGAGCCATTCTGCTGCCGTCAATACGGTGGGTGGTCGGCAAGCGGTTAAAAAACAAATTGTGCAGCTCTGACTAAAGTTGAATAATGCCTTTGCTATAGGTGTAGGCCATTTACCTACCTCATGAAGCCTAACTGGAATGCTCCCCGGGCATTGCTAGGACGTTGCTAAGTGAGGCTTAGTCGTTACTGCTGTCCATCTCCATCACAGGAGGGAGCCCTCAAACCTTGAGCTCAGAGCTCCTGCATCAGGGAGAGAACGTGCATGCAAGGGGTTTTGAATCAGAAAAAAAGGTCACACCTGTGATTGTGGAGGTGAGCAGTAGTGACTAGACCTCACTTAGCAAACTCCAAGCAATGGTCTGGGAGTATTTCAGTTAGACTTCATGAGGTTTGTAAATGGCCTACACTTATGGCAAGGTTATTTTTCAACTTCAATCAGAGCTGCACAGTTTGTTTTTATCTACAGTTTTTTTTTTTTTACTTTATTGCTAGCATTGACAAGTGATGGGTTCTCTTTATGGAGACATCAGGGGTCTATTGGAATCCTAATGTTTCCCTGCCCTCTGTTACGGCTGCCTGGATGATTTTTACATAATAGCCAAAACAGTAACAGCCATGAGCTTGTTTTAACACCTTGATTCCCAGGAAATTTATAAACATACCTTAGTAGAAAAGTGGTTTACAAAGGAAATGTGATTTTCTGGGTATAACAGTTGATCATATTATTAACTGCAATTTAAAGCCTTAGTTCATCTTTACAAAAAAACTGCCTATGACTGGAATACTCCCAGGATATTGCTAAGTGAGACCTAGTCCTTACTGCTCACCTCCACCATCACAGAAGTGAGCCATTTCTATTATTTACGCTCTCTCACATGCTCCCTCTCTCTCCACTGATGCAGTAGCTCTGAGCTCCACATTTGAGAGCTCAATCCTGTGATGGTGGAGGTGAACAGTAATGACTCGACCTCTTTTAGCAACATCCCAACAACATCTTGGGAGCATTTCAGTCAGGCTTCAAGAGCTATGTAAATGGCCTACCTATAGCAAGGGTATTGTTCAACTTTAATCAAAGCTGCACTGTTCAATTTTATCTGCATAGGCAGTTTTTTGGTAAAGGTGAACTAACCCTTACAAAGAGGTACAGATTTAAAAATTAAAGAAACAATGGCATTGGATACCAAGGACATGTCATATTTTCTTTATTTCCACTTATATAGAAATCCTAGCTTTACCTGTTTATGGTCCATTTTGCATATATAATAGGATCTTTCAGCAATAATCATCTAGAATCACAATACTGGTTTTCACAATCATTTTCGAATAAAATGGTACGTTCAGAGCCGTGAGTACCTTTCACTTCTGTTTGCCAGTATAGCTATATCATCCTTATGTCTGTCCTGTTGGATAACACATTATCATCACCTGCCTGCAAACCAAACATCAGGCGTAGTTGGGAGAATAATTACTTGCAGACGTTATTAAGGATTATCTGTCCCCTTTGAAGAAGGATGGCAAAATTGTAGGTGTCTGGAAATGCCTTTTAATATTGCATGACCTCTCTTGTAGAAATTGATACAGACTATCCGCTGTGCTGACCTCAAGTGTTCTGCTTCTGATTTGTTATGGATTGTGGTCAGTTGATTTCATTAAGACCAAGTGTAAACCATTCTTCTGCAAGTGAATCTACTCTGCATGAGGAATGTATAGTGAAAATTAAGTCACCTGGTTCAGTGGAAGGCTGTGCATTGTAATGTAATACTAATATTCAAAATACCAATCTAATCATTCTCTTTGTTCCTCTCAAGACCTCATGCTCTCTAGTTCCCTTGTCACCTCTTCTCTTGCTCACCTCCAGGACTTTTCCCGAGCCTCTCCAATCCTATGGAACTCTGTACCCCAATCTGTTTGATTAGCTCCTACTTCAGAGAAGCCCTAACAACTGTATTTATATTTACTCCATTAGCTCATCCCCCATAGTTATTACTTTTTGTATTACTTCACCCTCCCTCTTATGCCCCGTACACACGGTCGGAAATTCCGACGTAAAATGTCCGATCGGACAATGTTGTAAAATCCGACCGTGTGTGGGCTCCATCTGACTTTTTCCGTCGGAATTTTCGACGGAAAAAATTTGAGATCCTGCTCTCAAATTTTCCGACAACAAAATCCGATCAGAGTTTTTCCGATCGTGTGTAGGGAATTCCGACGGACAAAGTGCCGCGCATGCTCAGATCAAATTAGGAGACCAAAGCTATTGGCTACTAGCCTCTACGTGGTTCCGTCGTATGCAACGAATGTCACCACGTTCAGAATGATCAGATTTTCCGACAACTTTGTCCGACCGTGTGTATGCAACACCAGTTTCGGACAAAATCCGTCAGAAAAAATTTGACGGATTTTGTGGTCAGAATTTCCGACCGTGTGTACGGGGCATTAGATTGTAATCTCTAATGAGTAGGTCCCTCTGATTCCTCCTGTATAGAATTTTTTGTAACTGTACTGTCTGCCGTCATATTTTAAAGTGCTGTGCAAACTGTTGGTGCTATATAAATCATGTATAATAATAATAATATTTATTTGTTTTGTGTCTGACTCTTTACTCAAAGCTTTATTTATAATCCCAGTGAGTGGTGGTGGTCATTTTCTGAGTCCCAGAGCTATTTGGCGGTGATATCTGATTTCTGCTTACTTGTTATAGCGTACTTCACATCACTGCTTTTTGTATTGTTATTAAATGAACTCTGAAGTGTTAATGTGATTGCACAGTTGGAGCTGGTTTTTATGAATTTCTGGCAGACAACTGTGAGGTTCTACCTGGCTGTAGCAGAATGGTATGGAATGCAGTATTCTGGTTGTTTCTAAGGACAGGTCTTATATAGTGTCCTTCAACCTGACCCCGAGAAGAATAACCTTCTATATTCATCTTCAGAATGCAGTAGACAGAAGAGACAATGAATTTACACCCATACCTGTTATCTCCTGTATTGTATATGCTATGTGCGCTGGAGAAGCTCCAGCCTCCATTTAGCGCCTCTATGAGAAGCTTGGATTTTCTGCTATTTCACAAAGTGTGACAATAATCTTTTTCAAAGGCAGAAACCCCTTTGTCCAGTGTGTGAGACCTCGCACAGATACTTTTTAGTATTTAACTACAGTTTTCAAAATGCATTTATTAATTTTTCATCCACCATGTATTCTGGCCTTCCTAGCCATAAATCGTTTTTTAGCTTTTTATAAACATCAACAAGTTTTTCCTCTCATTTGTAAAAAGTTTGGCTATCACAGTGAGAGTCTTATCGTCTCACAACGTGCCAGGTTTTGTACTGATTGCTTGTGTGGTTGCAAAGATACCGCATGCTGAAATTGATTTTTTTTGGGCTGTTTTTAAAAAAAAACTGTAGCAGTTGGGTATTTTAGTGTGAGCTTTTTATCTTATGTTGCATACAATTAATTAGATATATTTTTTTCTGGAAATGCTCTTGTTTATTGAAACTTAGTTATTGCCTAGCTTGAAACTAAAAATTATTTAACTTTTTCAATTTGGGATTTATCCACACAGATTTAGTAGTGCAATAAAACAAAATGGAGAATGCTTTCATTAGAGAATTTCATTGGAGAATCATTTTTATAAAGGGATTTTTTTTAGGTATGTATATATAAATAGTGTCAGCTTATAGCAAATAATCTTTTTTACAATACATTTTGTTTTTGATTATAGTTTAGAATTATTTAGGTACAGACGATGATCATATTTGCTTATTGCATGTACTTGTGATGCATTTTACTTACCGGTTCAGCAAATTGTGTGTTATTGTCGCTCTTATCTAAATGTTCAATAAGTGGAAAGACATGTGTCAACAGACTTTCTCTTTAATCATGTAACTTTTGTAGCAAGCTTATATTTTGCAGTAGCTGTTTAATAAAGGTGCTGCTTGCACTGTCTGACATTCTGGTAGCTAGGAGAGGAAGAAGCAACATATTTGTATATTAAAAATGACAGGGTTGATGGGTTTTATACTATTGATGTTATTATCTAAAAATAAACTGATATTATTATTAATTGTCACAATGGTAAAATGAGTAAATGATAACTACAATGCATAATTGGATGTCGCCAAATATGTCATCAGAAGCTTTGTGTTGAATCTTTAATACTCTTAGATAGTGTATATACATTATCTCACAAAAGTGAGTACACCCCTCACATTTTTGTAAATATTATTATTATTAAATACATTTTTGTCAGTGTACAGCTTGTATAACAGTGTAAATTTGCTGTCCCCTCAAAATACCTCTAAACACAGCCATTAATGTCTAAACCGCTAGCAACAAAAGTGAGTACACCCCTAAGTGAAAATGTCCAAATTGGTTCCAAAGTGTCAATATTTTGTGTGGCCACCATTATAGTCCAGCACTGCCTTAACCCTCTTGGGCATGGAGTTCACCAGAGCTTCACAGGTTGCCACTGGAGTCCTCTTCTACTCCTCCATGACGACATCACGGAGCTGGTGGATGCTATAGAGACCTTTCACTCCTCTACCTTCTGTTTGAGGATGCCCCACAGATTCTCAATAGGGTTTAGGTCTGGAGACATGCTTGGCCAGTCCATCACCTTTACCCTCAGCTTCTTTAGCAAGGCTGTGGTCGTCTTGGAATTGTGTTTGGGGTCGTTATCATGTTGGAATACTGCCCTGCGGCCCAGTCTCCGAAGGGAGAGGATCATGCTCGGCTTCAGTATGTCACAGTACATGTTGGCATTCATGGTTCCCTCAATGAACTGTAGCTCCCCAGTGCCGACAGCACTCAGGCCATAACACTCCCACCACCATGCTTGACTGTAGGCAAGGCACACTTGTCTTTGTACTCCTCACCTGGTTGCTGCCACACACACTTGACATTATCTGAAACAAATACGTTTATATTAGTCTCATCAGACCACAGGACATGGTTTCAGTAATCCATGTCCTTAGTCTTCTTGTCTTCAGCAAACTGTTTGCAGGCTTTCTTGTGCATCATCTTTAGAAGAGGCTTCCTTCTGGGATGACAGTCATGCAAACCAATCTGATGCAGTGTATGGCATATGGTCTAAGCACTGACAGGCTGACCGCCTACCCCATCAACCTCTGCAGCAGTGCTGGCAGCACTCATATGTCTATTTCCCAAAGACAACCTTTGTATATGACGCTGAGCACGTGCACTTCTTTTTTCGGATCCTCAGAGTGTTCTTTGCCATGAGGTGCCATGTTGAACTTCCAGTGACCAGTATGAGAGAGTGAGAGCGATAATACCAAATTTAACACACCTGCTCCCCATTCACACCTGAGACATTATAACACTAACAAGTCACATGACACCGGGGAGGGAAAATGGCTAATTGGGCCCAATTTGGAAATTTTCACTTAGGGGTGTACTCACTTTTGTTGCCAGCGATTTAGACATTAATGGCTGTGTGTTGAGTTATTTTGAGGGGACAGCAAATTTACACTGTTATACAAGCTGTACACTCACTACTTTACATTGTAGCAAAGTGTAATTTCTTCTGTGTTGTCACATGAAAAGATATAATAAAATATTTACAAAAATGTGAGGGGTGTATACTTTTGTGAGATACTGTATATATAGTCTTGCAATGAAAAAAGTGAAACGGTTGTACACAGGTACACAATGTAGATCACCTTTGGCCAAAATACTTTTAAAGCTTTGACTATATGTATTTATGTATAATTTATATTATCTTTTATTTATTTTTTTATTTACGTTTGTGTCACCTCCTGGGGAGATTTTTTCACTTCTGATGACTTGGCAGAAAGTGAGTGGAGTAAATGTAACAAAGTCCCCATTAGAAGATATCTTCTCTCTTTATGTACCAACACAAACAGCAATAAAAAACTAAGAGGGATTCTAACCTCTCCATACTCTATCCAAACGTTAAATACATTTTAATTGATGGTCTACATTAGATGGATTGGTTACATATTTATGTTTGCAGTATTACTGAATATATGCTAAAAAAGTAGTACCAGAGGATGGAAGATAAAAGGCAAAAGGTTTGCCTCCCAATTTTTACATTCATGTTTTTTGTAGATAGTTGATTCTAGTACATGTGTTTTATACATTCTAGTATATTAAAATGTAAAATGTGGCAAAATTTAAAGTTGATGTAGACCCATGATGTCATAGTATAGAGAATAAGATTTCCTTTCATTTGAGCCCAGTCTTGCCACACAGATTTACTCTAGCCCTGAGAAATCCTCTTTTATTGTTCGGTTAGAAATATCTTGACAAAGTGCTGAAAACTTTGTCAAAAATGCCCCCTTGCTGTGAGTGACAGGTGATTTACATATCTCATGCACTAGCCTGAGACAGGCACATACCACAGATCCACAGACCAGAGTGATAGAAAAGTTATTCTCGAGTGAACAGCAAGAAGAATATAGGGGAGATGTATGTAGTCAGAGTTGGGCAGAGTAGAACATCCAGTGATCTGATGATTGTTATAGTGCAGTGTGTGTGTCTGAGGTCATCTGATCACAGATAACATTCCTTTTCATCACCAGGCTTTGTTATGTGGGGGATGGGTGGATTTCTCACTTTTTATAATTACACAGGATGTGCCTTACATCCACTTTAAGCCTCACCTTTCATCTATTCAAACCCTACCCTGACTGCATTAGTTTTCCAAAAAACACTTTTTTCCCTCCTCCCTGCAAGGCCCATGTTTTATAAAGACTGCTATCCAACTTGGTGCAGACTAGGGGTGATTTATTCCACTTGTCACTGACACTTGCTGTGATAGTAAATAACAGAATTGGACAAAGTTCCTCTCTTCTTCATATACTGTATGTGTTTATTACAGGAGGCCTCTATTTAGTATTACTTATGCAATCACCTCAGATAAACTGTGAACTGATGCTAAAGACGTTCTGAGCACTGTGATAATTAATATTTGAGGCCTGCTCAGTCCTTGTCACATTTGTATGCTGAGTGCTGTGGATGGAAGATGATAAGAGACCTAGAACAGTACACATACACGCACACATTCTGTGAACGTGTACACATCCACATACACGCTGGGAACCTGTACATGCAATACATACATGCATACCTGCACATACAGTACATGAACAGAAGTGCAACATGAAAGAAGCTTTTCTTGGACTGCCCGTCTTCTGTATTCCTGAAGTAGAATTGTCCTTCTACTCACCCCGTTCTAATTCGATTGCCCTCTCTCTCTCTTTGTGAACCCCGGGGCTAGCGCTCACAAGGACACATCAGGGGATATTAATCAGAGCCTGTGCAGGGATACAATTCTTACAGGTTTATCAATGCAATGTTTTATTTGGTGCAGTGCAGTATTATTATCATTTTCTGTAATTTAGTATTCCTAAGTATTCTTGAGTGCAGCCTAAATGCAGATTCATTGCTGAGAAAATGGCATGCACTTTTTACATTTACATGTATATCTGGAATGGCAACAATAATTTTAGTTATTTTTTATGGGATTTGTATTATAATTACACATAGCAAAGATGACTTGGTTTGGTTTGGCATCAAATGTACTGATCAGCTAATACACTTAAAATAGCCATTTAGAAATGTAGCGACAGAGCAATCAGAGTAATCATGGAGTAAACAGATTTTCCTGTATGAATATTTTTTTTACTTAAAGGACAAGAAAACCCAATAACAAAAATGTAATATTTTGCAGATTACCAGTCTTTAAGGTCGTTGTAAAGGCTAAAGTTTTTTTTACCAAATGCATTCTATATATTAAAGTGAAACTTCCAACAAAGGGGAAGTTTTGCTTGTCTGCCTCCTCCCCTTTGGCACTTCATTTCTTTTTTGGGGGGGGGGGGGGAGTCTAGTTTGGACAGGTACCGTTCCTTATTCTAGTTGGATTGCTGCGGCAATCCGAGCAGAAGTTTCTATGCATTAAGATATAAAAGCCTTATGTTTGCAGCAGCACCCCACAGCCCCTCTAATACTTACCCGAGCCCCATCTAGATCCAGCGATGTTGAAGGATTGTCTCGGCTGCCCGGGACTCCCCTTCTCATCGGCTGAGACAGCAGTGTGGTGCTATTGGCTCCTGCTGCTGTCAATCAAATTCAGTCAGTCAATGAGGAGAGAAAGGGGACGGGCCAGGCCGCTGCTCTGTGTCTGAATGTGGCTCGGCTCGGGTGCCCCAATAGCAAGCTGCTTGCTGTGGGGGCAATCAACAGGAGGGAGGGGCCAGGAGCACTGAAGAGGGACCCAAGAAGAGGGGGATCTGGGCTGCTCTGTGCAAATCCACTGCACGGAGCAGGTTAATATAACATGTTTTGTTATTTTTAACTAAAAAAAGACAAGACTTTAAAGTGGGGTTGCGGTCAAAAAAACAAAAGG
This sequence comes from Lithobates sylvaticus, assembly GCA_028564925.1. Taxonomy (NCBI): domain Eukaryota; kingdom Metazoa; phylum Chordata; class Amphibia; order Anura; family Ranidae; genus Lithobates; species Lithobates sylvaticus. Next base: position 69,495,769 of record CM053033.1, on the reverse strand, counting down.
GGCTTAAAAATCATAAAAAAAATAAAAAAAAAATAATTGGAAAAAAAATTTTTTTTTACTCACCTCTAAATGCCTGTTGCTAGGGGGTCCCTCGAAGTCTGCCACCTTCATTGCCCGGGCAAAACGTCACTTCCCCCTCGGCGCCGCACAGTCATCTGGGACCTGTCACGTGTCCCAGATGACTGAGCGTCAAATCACGGCGCCGCTCGCGCATGCGCAGTGGGTGCCCGGCTGTGAAGCCACAGCCGGGTTCCCACATTAGGAATGTCGGCGCCGTGAGCGGCTCGGGGAACGAGGGGGGGGTCCTCGTTCCCCCTCATCGCTGGACCCCGGGACAGGTAAGTGTCCGATTTTTAAAAGTCAGCAGCTGCAATATTTGTAGCTGCTGACTTTTAAAAAAAAAATAAAAAATTTTCCGCAGGACGGAGCTCCACTTGGAGGTGGGACAGAAAGTTTGTTATTTGCAGGATTACCAGGTGAAAATAAACGAAAAAAAAAACCTAAGTTTCAATATATTACATTTTTGCTTTTGAATTTAAATATGCTTTGGTCCTACTACCAGTGGCGGCTTGTCCATAAGGGGCGCAGGGTTGCCACCCCTAATCCAAGCACCCAGCCCCTAATCTACATGCAGGGATTTGGACGTATGTTTTTTTTTAAGCACATGATTAGAGCCCTAAAAGGGTGGGATCGGGGGGCGCAGAGCACTGCGCCCTGAGCCCCCCAAGTTGTGTGACAATAGCGAATTAATATTCGCTATTGTCTTTATGTTTCTCCTCCCGGCCAATCAGGAAGCGGGCCCATCTAAAAAAAAATGGAACACCAGCTGCCACTACCTACTTCAGCCCTGGTTCCCAACCTGTGGGGGCCCCTGCAGAGAGTAGTTTGTGTATGCATGCCTAGGTGCTTACTTAGCTCAGTTAAGGGAAAAAAAATGTTTAGTTAAATGGCTTAGTTTATTTCTAGTTTTTGGCATATCTCACCTATTTCTGTGCTCCCTTTTTTCTTTTTTTATCTCTGATCTTTTATTGTGGTTTTTGCTGTGGCACAAGTCATTTTTTGGTTCACTGTATTGAGCATAAATGTGGAATAATTAATTGGTAAAGGGGCTGTAATAACAGTGATCTCTAAAGGCTAGTTCACACCAGCCACTGCATTTTAGCACAGCGGCTGGTGTGCAGTTGGATCCAACTGAGATCATCTCAGCGATGATGCTTTCCTTTTTTTTTCTTTAAATTAACTTTATTTAAATCTCATACATACATCTCATAAAGTTTGATTTCCAGCTGTACAGTGCGAGGCAGTGGATTGCCTCTCACCACACAGCTCCGAGAAAAGTACTGTATGCAGTACTTTTTTCAGTGCACTGTGACTGTATACCACCGCAATGCAGTGGTGTAAACTGGGCACATTTTGTGCATTTTGCCTTGTCCATGTAGTGGGACTGTGCCTCTGGAATAGTCACCAAACCTGGTCCTACCACATCTGGTGTGAATCTACCCTCACAGTCTCATGTAACATTTCTTCAGTCTATAACATGTCCATATTCTACAACAGCTCTCATACTTGGTTAGTCTCTATCTCCTATACTATGTCTGCAGTCTTTGGCCATATCCCGTTCTGCAGTCAAGCTCTGACAGTTTCATGTACTATTGCATTTACTGTACATTGGTGATACAAAGGGCTGCACTTAAAGCCTCCTATGCCAAGAATGTTGACCCCCACTGCCGTTCAGTGATTGGTCCTGATACACATTCAAGGTGTACAATAAGATAAGATGCTTACCTTGCCTTATGGTGGGACCATTTCACAACAGTGTGACTCAAGTTGTAAAGTGGAAACCCACAAAATATGACTTCATTCACTGGGTGTGCTCTTCACTCTCAAATGGCATGATCCAACTGCTGAGAGGTCTTAAAGAAAAGTATAGCTCATTTTAATATTGATCACATGTTTTACGGTATTGTATTACGGTGTTGTAGAGTGTTAGTTCAAATTTAAATTTTTTGTGAAAAGGTGGACATACAATTAAACTCTTTTTTTATATGAAAGCTGTATACATACAGTATATTGTGAGAAGAAGTACAACCATTGTGTAGCACTACAGAGCAGGAAGAAGGGGCTCAACCCATGTATGCATGGGGAATTTTTTTTTGTTCAACCCAGCGGGCCAAACTAAAAAACCTAAAAGATCGCCATACTAACTAAGCGATGTTAGTGCGGCGATCTCCCCCGCTGTGCTATTGTGTCCTGGCAGGGGGACCCCCCCCCCCCCGTCGGAACACACTGATCACAGCCATTGGCTGCCAGTGCTGATTGGATGCTGGTTTTCCAGCATGTTCCTTCGATAAAGGCCGGCCGTTAGACCACCTTCTGTCGGACAGGCTGCTGTACACGTGGGCCAAATGTCAGCCGGTTTCAGGTAAACCAGCCGATACCGGCTAATATTCGGCCCATGTGTACCAGCTTTTACTATGCAATGAGTACATGTAACTGCACCAGTGTGCTTATCTAATTCTAGATGTTTTTAAACTTTAAACACACACTATTAGGATTTACTGGAAGCTGACCTCTTTTTATGTATATACAAATGTTGAAAAAACAATATATTTTTCCTTATTTTTTCCTCATTTGTAGATTTAATTCCTGCAATCCCTATGTAACCTGGGAATACAATCATATAGGTGTCTGTAGGCTACACCCAGTTTGTTTTCTTTCTATTGCTTTATTATTCCCCAGGGTTGAATTATAAGCTCAGAATAAGTTTGGGAATCTAAATTCCCTTCTTAGATCAGTACAATAACGTGAGATTTCTGACATCAGAAAGTGATACTTCGCCATAAAATCAGGACTAGTTTTTTTTTTTTTTACTTGGTGCTTTTAGCTGTCGTTAGTAGTCAGATAATAAAGCTTTTGCTTTGCCAGTAGCAATGTATCTATCCCAGCTGGGATGCTAGTGTTACATTTATAACTCCAGCAAAAACAAACACAAATCAGATGAATGGCCAGCTTCCTACTTCTGTCATTTTTCACTGGAGCCGCCGGAGTGTCTCTCTGTTCACCTGATATAAACTGGTGAAAAATTAGGAGATCAATAAGGTAAAAACCATGCCGGATTTTTCTGCAATTTATCTGTATTCTAGGCTATAAAACATGTTTTCAGTTTCAGATTTACAGCTAAGATTTTAGCTCAGAAAATGCTGACAGCTCAGTGTATGTGTATAATGGCAATGGGCACATTTTACTTTTATTTCACAGTTAGTGTTTCTAAACAGTTTTTTTTCTTTTCAATCCCATTAAGTACATACATTTGACACAAATTAGCTCCTGCATTATTTTAGCCTAACTTTAAATTTTTTTACATTGCCATTTCAGGATTTACTTAGTTTACTTAACTAGACTCTCTTTCTTTCTACAAATTCCCTTTAATTCTTAATTTCTGGCTTGGACTTTCATCCAAGCAGCTTTGGCATTGGCCAGAGGAGCTTATGTGCAACAGCGTACCTAAAGCCATAGCACACCATGTGGGGGTTCCAGCTACGGGAGGTACAGAATGATTCATCAACACAGCAACAATAATTGACAAACAATGCAGAAGCAAATGAATGTACAACATATATAGTTAAAGCATCTGTCTTATTACTATGAAAGAATTGGTGTGCTGCAGTGTTTATTGTCCAAAACAGACAGATTTTGTAACATTAACAAAATCTACTGAATTATCAACTGTGGAGTGTGAGGTTCTGTGTTTGTAATTTGCATGGATTGGCCTTCACACTTCTTAATTCTTGGTAGCCTTTGCTGATATGACAGATCAAAAGCTGCCCGTGTGGCTATATTTAGTAATTGCTTTGGAAAAGTGCAGTTCTCAACAATGTCTTTAACATGGAGGTTGAAGTAGCAGAGCAGTACACAGGGACATGAAGATTTCAGTGCCAAAATCAAATGTGAATTTATTTCTAAGCACCTGTGGACCCCAAAAATCACTCATCCTTAACATGACATAAATCTATATATCTTTTCAAATAAAATAAAAAAACATGTTATATTTACCTGCTCTGTGCAATGGTTTTGGACTGACAGCCCGATTCTCCTCTTTAGCGAGTGCCCCATAAAAAGAACCTTTCTATGTGGGCACTTGTGTGGGCTCGCTCCTGAGCTTTGCCCTGCACCCGACTCCTTCATTACACGATTTGACTGCTATCAATCTGCCTAGTGAGAAGGGAGAGAGCAGAGAAAGCCAGTGCTCTCATGCATAGCACTGGATCAAGATCAGGCTCAGGTAAGTATAAGGGGGACTGGTAGAACTAGGCAAAACCTTTTATTTTCATTTTGGATAGAGGAGTAAGGGATTGTTATAACTCCTGTCAGATTTTTTTGTTGCCATCTGTGTCCCATTGAGGAGATTTTCCTTCTCTTCCTGTCCCATAGCCAAACAGGAAGTGCGAGGAACTGGTGTCACCATTGGAAGGTTTCCCCTCTATTACTTTTCTGGGGACAACCCAAACTTTGGGATTTTCTTTTACTTTCACTTCCAATGATAATGGTAAGCAGGACACATAGAGAGGGTAAATCTCTTTAACTAAGGCATAGACAGTAAAAAATAAAAATAACATGCAGGAGCAATGTTCGGACTTCTGCAGACTATTCCTCCAGCCCAAAGTAATTTCCATTAATTAAAAAAAAAACAGTAAAGGTAGCCCTATTGTTTTGTATAATGTGAAAGATGATGTTGCGCCAAGTAAACAGATACCTAACATGTCATCCTTTGAAATTGCGTAACCTCGTGGAATGGCGACAAACTACGGTACCTAAAATAGAGGTCGACCGATATATCGGCCGATATTTGATGTTTTTTATTTAATCGGCATCGGCCGATTGTGCTGACAAAAAGGCCGATTATAACTTCAGCCGCAACTTACAAATGACTTCTGTAATAGAAGTCAATGCAAGTTGCCTGAGTCTTCCCCTGGAGAGACTTCTCTCTAGGCATTCAGCAAAGAAAACACCAAAAAGATACAATGTGTAGAGAAGTTCTCAGTTTAACCATTTAAAGACTAAATCTTTTCTGACACTTGTTGCTTATAAGTAAAGATCCTGTATTTTCTGCTAGAAAATCACTTAGAACCCCAAAAATTATATATATTTTTTTAGCAGAGACCCTAGGGAATAAAATAGCGGTTGTTGCAATATTTTGCACAATTTTCACATGGTATTTGCGCAGCGGTCTTTCAAACACAATTTTTTGGGGGAAAAAATACACTAAAACAAAAAAAAAAAACAGTAAAGTTAGCCCATTATTTTTTTGTCCAAAAGTTTTGATTACCTGTTTTTGTGTATTTAATATTTAAGATATCGTTTTTTTAATCTAAATTATACATACAAGTGAACTGATTGGAGGTTTGTTTTGTTTAATAAAATGTAAGACATTTTCTGTATCACTTATTACTTAAGGCTGCTTACACACTGGAGCGGGCAGACATTGACGGTAAAACACAGCGATTTACCATCATTTTAGCAGGGCGCTTATAACCCAGCTAGCGGCCAAGGAAGGGGTTAAATGCGGCCGTCAAGCGCATTTAAAATCGCATTGCAGGCGCTTTGGCAGTGGTGCCCATTCATTTCAATGTGCAGGAGTGGCGTAGGAGCAGTGTACACCACTCCAAATTTGCTGCTTGCAGGACTTAATGTCCTGCCAGCGCATCGCCTCAGTGTGAAAGCCCGAGTGCTCTCACACTAAGACTGCAGGGGAGCGGTTTTGCAGGCACTTTACAGGCACTATTTTTAGCCCAAAAGCGCCTGAAAAACGCCCCAGTGTGAAAGGTTTTAACTGTTAGATTTTATGAGATGAAGACAAAAGAAAAAAAAATCGGCCTAACATATCTGCCCAAAAAAATCGGCATCATATATCGGCCATCGGCCGCTGCAATTTCTAAATATCGGCATCAGCATCGGCCAGAGAAAAACCCATATCGGTCAACCTCTACCCTAAAAATCTCCATAGGTGTGCTTTTTTTTTTTTTTTTTACGGTTACCAGGTTACAGTTACAGAGGAGGTATTTTGCTAGAATTATTGTTCTCACTCTGACAATCGTGGCGATACCGCGAATGTGTGATTTTGAACGCCGTTTACACTTGCAGGCGCAACATAAATATGTGTTTTCTTTGCTGCTTTCTTATTCATTTTCTATTTTTTTACATTGTCCCTTCAAGGAAAAAAAAAATTCTCATCACTTTTATTGCTGTCACAAGGAATGTTAACATCCCTTGTGACAGTAATAGTTGGTGACAGGTACTCTTTATGGAGGGATCGGGGGTCTAAAAGAAGAGGGAAAGGGCAAAATGCTAGAATTAAGCTAACTACACTACAACTCCCACCAGGTCTTGCATGCCCCCTACAGCCATTGATGCAATGCTAAAGCTCTGACTTCTGTATTGGGGCCAATCTGGGGTCTGCTTTGCCTATTCTGGGGTATGTATCTAGGGATTTTGCTGTGTTCCATGCTTGACCCAATAGGGGTGGGCCTTGTTTTTTGATCACGTCATGGGGCCAATGTCTAGTAATGATAATTGGATATTGCAGTTAATATGTAACTAATGACATCTTTTGTATTTGTTCTTTAGAAATTTTACTACGGTACAGATAATCCTTACTACCCTGAGGAAGCCAATGCTGGCGAAACATGTCGGTTAAATCCAAAAAAAAGTTTTATCTGTACCTCTGATCTATGTAATTCATAGGTCTATTAGCCGTTCTTCTATATAAATAAACTTTAAACATGTATGTGATATATGTACTATATTATATTTGTTAAATGTGACCTTCACATAAACAAGTATTACTGTTTATTTTCGCTCTCAAATAATAAAAAATTAGTTTTTACTTCAACCTATGAATACTTTCATATCACTGGTACCATAATAATCCCCTTTACCTATCCCTGTTCACCCTTATATCATCTAAAGATAAGGGGAGTTTAGCTGTTCCATATGCTAAATGAAATTTTTAGCAGCACAACTCCAACAGGTTGCAGGATGGGGAGGGATCGACTGGACAGATCCTATCCAATTGATACTTCAGAGTAGATCTTCACAATTTCATTTGATAGCTCAATTAGAATCAGGTAATTTTGCTTATGCCTCACTGGGCTCTACCCTGGGACTCATACATAAAGTATGGAAAGAAATGAGACGTATTATGCAATATAGTAATATCTCAGTCTGTTCTTCCATATGGGGAAATAAAAACTATGAGGAAATGGGCAGACTAAAATGCCTCTTTCACACGGACGATCCGTTCAGGTTGGTCTGTCAGTTTTTTAGGCGGACCTGAATGGATGCTCCATAGACCTCTATGGAAGGATGGATGTCAGCGGTGACATGTCCGCTGACATCCGACCCGCCCCAACCCGAAAACGTTTGATGGAGGAAAAACCTACTTTTCCATCCGTCTGTGGATCGGATCGGGTGACGACGGACTCTACGGTCCGTCGTCATCTGATCCCCCATAGGGGAGAGCGACGCTCTGACAGGTCCGCCCCTGCTCAGTGTGCAGAGACAGACCTGTCATCTGCCTGCTCAGTGGGGATCGACGGATCGATCCCCCACTGAGCAGAGCGGGCTCCGTACATGGACACGTCAGTGTGAAAGAGCCGAAAGGGTTTGGAGTATGGAGATAAAAGGGGATAAAATATATTGCACAGCTTTATACGGATAATATATAAAAAAAAATTCAAGATTTGCAGAAAAAATATTTAATGCCCTCCCACACCTTTTATCAATATCTACAACTGCGCTATGCGCTACAGAGTAAATTTAAAGATAACAACGTTAAGATACAAAATATGCCACTTTGGATTTTCTTGTAAAGATACAGGCTAAGAGCGGTCTTATTTCCACTCTCTATGGCCGTTTGAACAATCACAGAAGGTAAACAGCTGTTTAGCCAGAAGGGGGTGGAAAAAGACCTTGGAAAAATGACAGATGAAACATGTCAGTTTATACTGGAACACATACAGTCCGTATCCATCTCTCCACAGCAATGCTTAACCCAATTATATATAATATATAAAGCTTATAGGACACCAGCTAAATTATACCAATGGGAGAGGTGGGATATGTCGGAATGCCCGAGATGTTTAAGAGCATCTGCTGACCTAATGCATATGCTTTGGAAATGCCCTAAGCTGTTTAGATATTGGCAAAATGTGATAGAGACTATTAATCAGGCATACAGGTACAGGTAGATCCAAGAATATATTTATTTGGCCAATTAGATAAAGAATTATACGCTCCAGTAATTAGGATACTCATTAATAGGATGCTATTTATAGCACGAAAACTGATATCTAAAACTGCAATAAAATGGATATCCTCCAAAACTCTGACATATGAGGAATGGCAGATACAGGTAAATGATGCATTGTTAAAGGAATGGCAGGTGTATAAGAACAGGGGTTTAGCAAATAAATTTAATGAAATGTGGGAACCATGGCTGATGCTACTAGGCTGACACCATTTATTTTGGGATAAGATGGAAATATAAAGGTTAATAGACACTTCACTAGCTATAGATTAGTTAAGGAATGAAAGCTAAAGTAGGAAGAATTGGTATGGAGGAAGAAGGGAATTTGTATTTTTATGTGTGTTTCACAATGTGATTGTGATGGAGGGAAAATGTTAATAAAAAGATAAAAAAAAAAAATGCTTTGAAAATGCGTACCTTTGTAGAATGGCGACAAACTACGGTACCTAAAAAATTTCCATAGGCGACGCTTAAAATTTAACGGTTACCAGTTTAGAGTTACAGAGGAGGTCTTTTTCTAGAATTATTGTTCTCACTCTGACGGTCGCGGCGATACCAAACATGTGTGATTTGAAAATCGTTTACATTTGCGGCTCAACTTACGTATGTGTTTTCTTTGTTGCATTCTTATTTGTTTTTTAACATTGTCCCTTTAAGAGAAAAAATTCTGATCACTTTTATTGCTGTCACAAGGAATGTTAACATCCCTTGTGACAGTAATAGGTGGTGACAGGTACTCTTAATGGAGGGATCGGGGGTCTAAAAGACCCCTAATCCCTCCTTTGCACTTAAAAGTATCCAGATCGACAAAATTGGCGATTCTGAATACTGTCATTTTTTTAAAGTCAGCGCCATTGGCAGCTGAGTAAACCGGAAGTGGCATTGAGACGTCCCTTCTGGGATTTTACAACAGAAACGCGATCAGAGCCAAATCCAGCTTTGTTCGGGTCTCAGCCTACCCGGCGGATGCACCAGCTGGTGGCTCGGGTCTCCCGGTGGGACGGCAGGCCCGGTAAGAGCGGCGGAAGGGGGCGGGAGTGGGTTAGTCCCCTCCTGCTCCTTTAAGATAACAGCCAAGTGCCTAAAAAGTGCCTCTTAGCTGCATTGGTTGTTATCAGTAAAGAGTCAACTGCCCGCTCTAGAAAATGCAGGCATCACCCCGGTATAACCCCTTTAAACACGAACGCAAATTTGTGTACGGTCGGCGTGAAGGGGTTAATCTACGCTTAGCGATGACCGACTCTGCTCCCAAATTGCCACTTTAAACAAATGAGCGGTCAAATTAAACACCCCTATCACTCAAGCTATGTGGTAACGAGCATTCAGAATAACCTATGAAGCATCCCACTGCAGCAACCACTGAGAATCTTACCAGGAAACCATCCACAGGTGGTACTTCACTCCCTATTGACTTTTGAAAGTGTATCCCAGGCAATCCCATGATTGTTGGAGGAAATGCGGAAGTGTAGGATCTATGACTATTACTGGGATACCTTCAACCCCCACCCCCTCCCAAGCCCTGCTTCATGTTGGCTTAGAAAAACATCCAACCCCAACTCACGAGTCGCTATTATACACCTATTGTTCGCTGCCAAACTAAATATTGCCAGACTATGGAAAACCTCAGAGATCCCCACCATCTCCGGTACTATTGCAGATCTTAATCCCAAATGTGAAATGAAAAAAATGGTGGCTAGAAAGAATATGCAGGTAGAGAAGTTTGCAAACAAGTGGTCGCAATTACTGAAGCACCCAAAGTGTATGGTGCAAATATGTCATTGGCTGACAGCTGATCACGTGGTAAGGGCTCACAGACTCGCTGATCACAGAGAGCGTTGCACGAGCGGCGCAGGTCGCTCGTGCACCGCACTACGTCAATAGACGTAGTCTACTTTCCTTTTTTCCTTTTTAAATATAATAAGCAAATTAGCTTAAAGTGTTTCTAAACCCAGGACCCTGCATTCACTATAGCTGTTCTCCCACAGTACACAGAACATGGAAATGCAATTATTTTAGTAAATATAAACTGCTAAATACCTTTTCTCATCAGTAGTATATAGCAGTCTTGTGACTTCTATCAGTAACTGGCTAAAGCTTGTAGGAGGAGATTTTGTTCTGCCCTGATTGCCCTATAGAACCCCTGACCCTCTGCCTGGACAGTGCTGATTGGCCCTGTGCTGATCACATGCAAAAAAAAAAAACACTAGCAATACACATCAAACTTAGCATGTGTAGCTCTGTACTATCATGAGATGGATTGGGTACATGGAAGAAGGGGAGGATCAGAGGAGGCAGGATGAAACAGACTTTTTACACAATGCAGAAGATTAACCCCTTAGGTCCCACAGTGAGTATAACACACCATGCAGAAGATTAACCCCTTAGGTCCTACAGTGAGTATAGCAAGCATGCTTTACTGCATATACAGACTGATTTTACTGTTGTGGGCATAGTAACATTTTAAGCAGTAAGACTACTGCAAGTATATGGTCCACCTGCTATGCTATTGCTGCTTCTATACCTTCCAGTATTAAATAGGCTGGTGTTTTAAAAGGATCTTTAAAAAGGGTTCTTTCAATAAATCATTCTAGCTTTGAAGGATACAAGTTGCTTTGGCATTTAATGTAGAAAATGATCTGCCCCATGTGTCAGTCTGAAAATACACATAAACAGTCAGTGAAACAGAACAATAATAGTAAGATGATTAGGTAGTGCCCTTTAAATACTGTTACGTTGTAAAGCACTGTAACATGTTCCATGGAGTAGACATGAAGCTGTAGGCGGAGTGAGCCTGTAAAAAGGCAGTCAGTAAGTAGAAATATACATTTATGAAGAATAGGGATGATTCGTTCTGCTGTGATATACATTTTACATGCGATTAAGCTTCTCTTATATCTGCTATAATGATACAGAGCTTACATAAAATCCGCATGCGGCATTCTCAATAAAAAGCTGCTAAAGGGGTTAATGCTTTTATGCATCTGCTAAATTTTATTGTGCTTTGTGCTCCATGTGTACATGGTAACATTCATGGATAATTGAACCTTATAGCTGTAAATTGAGATGAACAGAAGAATGAGGTGTTTGCAGTTGTAATCTATTTTAAATAACATTGGGGAGATGGTAGAAGAGAGGACACATCTGTTATGTGCCATTTCTTTTTTTTTGTGTTTGTAATGTGTGTCTCATCTGCTCACTCACTGCAGTATGTTGTTCAAAGCAGCATTGCAGGTTTCAGAGGAAAATGGACTCTGCCTTTGGATAGATTTGGTGCAGTGCTAATGGCGAACATTTCATCACTAACTCATCACACAAATGTGTAAGAAACAGGCAAACATTTTCTTTTTATTTAAGTGATTATGTTGTTATCGGCTTTTCGAAATTCTAAACAGTTTGAGAATTTTTCATGCCATGGAAACAGCAGAAATGTTCTTCACACCTCAAATCCCAGTGACCTTCTGATCTTCTTTGGACTTGTTTATTTCATAAATGAATATGTCGTTCTTTATCTTAGATATTGCCATAAACAATATATACATATTTTTATCTCAAAATTTTTTTTTATTAGACAAGCATAATACATCCAGTACTGGCTTCAGAGCAATATAGTTTGTTATAAATTCACAGACCTTAATTCCACATAGGATACTGAAAGTTTTAAACGAACATGTGCAGTGTAAACATCTACACATTAGAAGCAATATACAGCATCATGTGACATATGTGCAGAGATCTAATTCGGATCTATACAAAGTTGTACAGCTATAGAGGCACAGCCCAGCCCAGCAAATGGTAATGCCATGGCATAGTGTTTATAGGAAACGGTCCAATACAAGTTCTACTGGGGTCAACCCAGGTACATTCAGCCATGGTTCCCATAGCTTGGCAAACATTGCTGTACTGCCCCTATGTTGGTAGATATATTTTTCTAGCCTTAAAGTGTTACCCATTTGCTCTATCCACTCCCGCACTGTAGGGGGTCATGTTGATTTCCAGTGCCGTAAAATACGTTTCCGGGCCTGAAAAAGGGCCCTGGCTATCGCCTGCCTAGGGGCCTCCTCCACCAAGCCACTGTCTATAATAACTAACAGACATTGTTTGGGATCCTTTTTAATCTAAACCTGGAAAGCCTGGTTAATAAGCCCTATAACCTCCATCCAGTAAACATGTAATTTGGGGCAACACCACAAAAGATGTATCAGGTCGCCGTGGTCCCGCATGCAGCGAGTACATGATGGATCATCGCGCACACTCCCATTTTAACCAACTTGGCAGGAGTATAATGGACCAGCAAGAGTATATACAACTGGGAAAAGCACTGGGTAACATTTAAAGAACACTGTGAAACTGTCAATAGCGCCTCCTTCCATTGTTCCTCCTCAAAGGACCCAACATCCTGCTCCCACTGGGATATCACTTTTTGGGTAGAATCCAGTAAGGACAGATTAAGTAGCATAGTGTAGCTGCAGGATATGAGGCCCTTATAAGACGATACCTCTGACATGTAATTAAAAAGTAGTGTTTTGTACCTATGCATCCACATCATTTTGGGCCTTTATCGCGTGCTGGAGTTGGAAGTAGTAGAATTGCATGGACATGGGGAGCTGAAATTCCGCCTGAAGTGCAGCAAAGGCACGCAGCTCTCCATTACGGAATATTTGATATAAGTAGTTAGCCCCTTATTGCTGCCATTTTTTTTACTATATTGCAATTTCCCTATGTCAGTGTACCCGTCATTGTGCCATATAGGACTAAACTTAGTAAACCCAGTGACCTGTTGTAATGTTCTGACTTTATTCCAAATGTTTTGCATTAGGTTATACGTGGGGTATAGTTTGCTTTGTTAACTGCAAGGTTTCCAATCCATCAGTGACCCCTGTCCCAATCGTAAATTTAAGAAGTTTAGTGGTGAAGTCCGCTTGGCAGTGCCAACCCACCTGCTTCCTTAGGCTGCTGAAGCTGTTCCAGTCTCCAGTTACAGTTCCGGGTATGTCCCAAACTTTGGTAGGACAACCGGTCCTCTTCTTCATATATTGAGTAGGATCCTACAAGGACCCAATTCCAACCATAATGAAGAGTAGAAAAAAAAAGGGAAAACATTTCACTAGGTAGAAAACTTTTGTAGAAAAACGATCTCTGTGAACAAAAGGTATGTATGTTCCCATCTCATTGCACAGGCACAGAAGTAGCACAGTGGGATGAGGCCCAGCAAGCCTTCATGTGGAACTCCAAGGTGCATAAAATAGGCTCAGTCGTCTCAGTGATCACTGACTCTGTCCATTCATAACTGAGCAACCGTGTTTACGATGCTTTCGTTTTTGAATGGAGAGGAGCCTCTGTCTCCTCTCCATTCATGTTCAGTGCAGCTGAGGGTACTGAGAAAGGGACTGGGGAATCTCTATCCTCAGTCCCTTTCCATGTCTCAAAGGGGAGATTCCAAGGGTCTGTTCAGACCCCTGACATCTCACCAAAGCCCCCCTACCCCCCCCCCCCAAACAGGGTTGAATAAAAAATAATAAAACAAATAAAGTTTGTTATAAATATTCTAACGTAAAATTGTAAAAACAACAACAAACAAACAACATAAAAAAAAAAAAAACACTGACACTGACTGTCCACTCCCCCCCCCCCCCAAAAAAAAGAAAGCATTGTAAAAGAAATAAAAAAATATACAAATTGTAATTAAAAATATTGTGAAAAATGTAATTGTAAAAAAAAAAAAAGACTACGGACACAGTCCACGCCTCATCAGTGCCCATCAGTGCTGCATATTAGTGCCACATGACATTAAAAAAAATATCGGTAATCGGTATTGGCGAGTACTTGAAAAAAAGTATCGGTACTTGTTCTCGGTCTTAAAAAAGTGGTATCAGGACAACTAAAAGCCAAGTAGATCCTCTGAGGTGTAAAAGCTGCCTGCCTGGGAAGAAAGGGGATGGTCTGGCACACTAAATGATAAGTCCCAACATTTCTTACAGGAAGATGAAACAATGAACTGGTTAAAAGTCCAAAAATGTCCAAAACAACTTGGTGGCAGCTGCTATAAAAGAGCTAGAAGTAACTCTGCAATGGCAAGAATAGAAAAAGAAGCAGCGCCTACTAAGTGTAGCATGGAAGCACTTTTAATGGAAATCAATAGATTGGCAACTTACAGGAGAATTGTTAAACTAACGCTCATCAGTGTGTAGCAAATCACTGCTGCAGCTGGCTGGTCAGTGCATGCTCTCCCTGGAGTATGGAGTCGGATAAACCCTCGGCGGTGCTGATGTCTATCCGGCTAGGATTTACCTGGCTCCATACTCCAGGAGTCTGAGAAAGGGGTGCTGCGTGGCCCTGAAATATTGCTGTGTTACTCCATGATGTGATCGTTTAACAACACTTTTGGACACTTTTTCGGAGATCCTTGGTGTGCTGTTTTGTTTCAGTTCTCAGCCAGTGGTCGCTGCACCACCCAATTATTTTACAGCCATTTCCAGGAACTTCTGCTTTGGGAATGTTTCTTTGTTGGTCAAATGGGTTGTTGACTATAGATTGATTATTCTGATAAGAGGATATGGATGGGGAAAGAAATCGGCCATTCATCAAAGTGTGTATGGCCATCATAAGGTGTTATGAGGAGAGACTCCTAAGTTATAAAATAATATTTGGATACAACTTGCATAAAAGCCTCATTTGTTTTTGGATCTATTGATCAATTTGACATGTAATTTTCAGTGCGTTTGCAGCTTTTATTACATGCTTAGTTAGAACTGTTTAGGTTTGTGGCAGGTTTAGTGTACCATATAGTATATGTCATTATAGTATTCTAGGCATCTTATTTTGGATCTATTGGTTCTCATTACAAAATATATTATTATTTAATATTTAAATATATTGTATTAAAAATGTAGTATTTGGATAGGTTTCTTAAAAAGGAAATGGAGCAGAACCCTATTGCATGGAGACAAGGGTTACATTTTCATTCCAAGCCCCTGCTGTAAATATTTCAAGCTGGCCATACATGGATCAAAATTTGTCTGGGTCAGCAGGGAACGGCTGAATTTGAATGCATGTGTGGTCACTGATCTACTGATTGACTTCTGTTCAACTGCCATTTCGGTATATTTTTGTTCAATCAGCCCTGCTGATCTGTGTATTTTGATGGTGGGAGCGTATCCCCCGTCATGACAGAGAGAATACAATGACACAAAGAGGAGGGTTTCCCCATCCACATTGAATGTGTAGATGGGGAAATCGGGTCAGCTTGACAGCTTGTATCTGGTTGTCCCAGGCAAATTATTTGCTGAAGGTGTATAAATTAACCCTTTTGACACAGAAACATAAATACATTTTCCCAGTCCCAAAGAGTATTTTTATCCCTTAGGAACATCGTTTACATGTATAAGGTGTAGCTTGTATCTTTATTATGCAGTAAATATGTCACATGCTGGATATGATAGAAACAGATATATTTAATTGAATAGTAACTTTTATGTAGAGGGGTTGTAGATGGAGGAACAGTAGGCAATGGTTGAAGGTCTTGCAGTTGTTAGGATTCCAAAAACAAAGCAGGATCAGAAGTCATAGGAACATGGTTGATATTCCTTGAATGCTTGTCTTCATACCTGCAGATTCTGCGGGGATACATTTGAAATAACACATAATTGTGATGAATCATGCGGTAGCCTTTTCAGACAAAATATAAACTACTAGGTCTTCCTGGATACATAAAATGAATAGCTTTTGAAATACCAGCACTCCAAGACATCAGAATTTCATACCGGGTGACATAATATTCATGTGATTTTATAGACATATGGGTGATGACTTCTGATGTGTGATTTATGACCAACATTTCATCCCTGTTAATCATATTAGTATGAGCTTACCAGGTGATTGGACTAGGATTGTTTAACCCATACATTCGAATGATTATGGGAAAATAATCAGCATTGTTATTTTTATTTCAACCTGCTTTTTGACCATATCTAATTCATATGAATCTTAATTTGTGAGGAACATTACTTAATGTTGGATTAATACACCTATATGCTTGTAGACCTGAAAAACGTAATGCTGCTTTAGGGATCTGAGGATAGTTTTTCATTTTTATTTTCCACGAGTCAAACAAAGGCACTTACAAGCACAATTCTTATGACGATTAACAGCACACCTGCCCCCAACTCAAGATGCTTTCAAATGCAGCCCGCCCCCCCCCCCCCCCCCATGCCCCTATTGACCATGCTACATGACATTATAATCGGAAGAGCCCGAGAACAGGAAAACCTATACACTATATAAATGATATATTGAGTAAGGACTATTGCTCAAAACAATGCTGTATTAAAACATGTTCATATGGAACATCATACAAAAAATGCAGTTGTCTTAAGAATTTTTGATATATGTAGCTTTCCCAGCGATGTGACATTCATGTGCATTTAAATATGAATGGGAAAAGAGTTTATTATATGGCTGTATCCTAAAGACAAGATCCATTTTCCTTTTTTTTCTTTGGCTGTGGATGCATCACAAACAGATACTATACCTCTTAAATATGCTGAAATCACAGAAAAATGTATTTTACTATAATTAGAATATCAGTTGCCCTATGTAATTCTTATTATAAGGGTGAAGTTCCCCTTTAAAGCATTTGTCAAGGTAATTAAAAAAATGAAACAACAAACATGTTATAGTTACCTGCTCTGTGCAGTTGTTTTGCACAGAGTAGCCCTAAACCTCTTTTTCTTGGGTCCGCCACCAGTGTTCTTGGCTCCTCCTTTTCTTTGTGTGTCCCCATAACAAGCGGCACACAAGCAGGCTCAATCCTGAGCCAGACTGTTGACACACACAGCCTGGCTCAGCCCTGCCTTATGCTCTCTACTCACAGGATTTGACTGACAGCAGCAGAAGCTAATAGCTCCCGCTGCTGCCTCTGTGAGCAGAGCAAGAGGAGAGAGCTACTTCAGATGGGCACAATGCTGGATCGAGGTAGGACTCAGGTAAGTATATGGGGGGGATGAGGGGGCAATGCAAACACTAGGACATTTTTTACCTTAAAGCAGGACTACACTGCATCTGAGCACCACAAACCAAAACACTATTTTATTCATTATTAAAAAAGAAGTAAAGGACCGTGCAGCATCGGTCCCCCGGAGCCTCTACACTGAGAACCAAGTGATCGAACATCGCGATCACTTGGTTTTCACAGCTGCAGACTGTCAGTCACAGCTCTTTGCTCTTCTGCCTTCATTGGAGCGCTGAGCTGTGGAGGGGGTGGGGTGGCCGTCTCAGGCTCTCAGCGGCTCGCTGAGAGACTGAGCTGAGGTGTCAGTCCAGGCACCAGGTGGATCCAGACTCTGTGGTCGGGATGACGTTTTGCCTGGACTGACAAGTCCGCTCCCTGCTTAAAATGGGTCACAGGCATGCCAAATGAATTGCACTCCTGTGATCCATAGGAGAAGTACAGCCAAACAAGCTTTGGCTATACTTTTCCTTTAATGTTCAAAGCAAACTCACCCATCCATCCATGTCCCCATAATTTATTTTGTTGAGAAATCCCTTCAAAAAAACATCTTGAGTAAGGGGTGAGAGATTTATGAAAAGAAAAAAAGGCGCATCTAAGTGCAGAAGTAAAACTTAATATTTCCCAAAATAACAGACCAAGCAGATATCAGTCTATGTAGAGATAGAAGAGGGTCTTCATGCACTTTCGACAGCACTTGAAGAGAGAAGCAAACTCTGGAAGTAAAATGAAAAGAAAAAAAGGTGCCTCTAAGTGCAAAGTAAAACTTTATATTTCCCAAAAGGGTTAAAAACCCTTACAAAAGGGTTGATGGGTAGGAGCAAATCATATTAATAATATGGCAGATGGTCCGGTGTTCTGGTAGTCCCAAGGAGTCTCAGGGATATCCTGAGGTGTAATTCTATGGCAGCATAAGTGGCCGGCAGATGGAAGCCTCAACTCTCTTGGATACTGGGAAGACAGCTAGGCTGTCTGAGACAGCAAGGAAGCCGAATCCAGGAACTGGCATCAGTGGAAAGGGACGGGACCAGCAACCAGCGCAGACAGTAAACCGGAAGTGATGCCATCAACATGCGACATGTTTTCCAACAGCTAATTGGTTCCTTCTTCAAGCAATGCTTCAAGCAAGGAAGACAGCTAGGTTGTCTGGGACAGCATGGAAGCCATATCCAGGAAGTGATATCAGTAGGAAGGGACCAGCAACCAGAGTGGAGAGCAAACCAGAAGTGATATTATCAACATGCGACATGTTTCGGAACAGCTAATTGGATCCTTCTTTGAGTTGAGGCTTCCATTTGCCGGCCACTTCAGAATATGCTGCCATAGAATTACACCTCCGGATATCCCTGAGACTCCTTGGGACTACCAGAACGCTAGATCACCTACCATATTACTAATATGTTGTGCTCCTACCCATCTACCCTTTTGTAAGTGTTTTTAACCCCTTTGAGAAACATAAAGTTTTACTTCTGCGCTTAGAGGCACCTTTTTTTGTTTTCATTTTACTTCCAGAGTTTGCTTCTCTCTTCAAGTGCTGCCGAAAGTGCATGAAGACCCTCTTCTATCTCTACATAGACTGATATCTGCTTGGTCTGTTACTCAGAGCACCCTTATACACACTTTTAGCCGAGAGATTTATGTAGCTAGGTGTGCTTAGCTGAGAAAGCTCCTCCTACCTTCCTGAAGACTCCTGAGATGTATGACATTTGCCTAGGACTGGAAACCAGGAAGTAACTGAAGAATTGTAGAAAAAAAAAAGTTTAAAACAAGTAAATATGATATACTCTTATCTATTTACTGATGCTAACAGCATAAGGATGTTATGGTTAGGATTTGAATGAACGACTCTAGTGCTGCAAGGCTGAGATTACCCATAAAGTCACTGTTCTGTGTCAATGTTTGTAAGGAATGCATGGTGGCATTTAATGTGCATAATACTTCTAATGAAGATACCTTCAAAATGGCTCCCCAGGAACATAGATCAGTGATGTGATACTCTTGTCAAATTGATGTGCGAAGATTGAAGTGTCAAATACACCTCTCTTATATAAAATAAAGTTCATATATCCAATGTGTTTATTGTGTCTTCTGTCACTATTTCTGAGCACATTATTTAGTTATAAAGATACATGGGATCAGTCATACGAAAGTTAAAATCTCTAGCTCTAAAACAGGCTCTTGAAAACATGACAGCTGCTCCAGATGCTCCTATTCCAACAATCAGTCAATGTGACTAATAATTACCTACTACTTTATATGCAGTTGTGTCTCCCTACCCTCTTTGCAGTGCTGTCAAGCTCTACACTTGTAACATTGTCACATGCCAGTCACAGAGTGCAAACCGAGATTTGACTTTTCCAAGAGTAACGGACCTAGATTTAAAGGGACCACATTATGATCACCATGAGGTTGTTTAGTTATCCCTTTGTAGTTAAGCATAATCATTTATTGGAGTTTGTAATCATTCTGTAATATTTATAAGAAACCGCCTGTCAAATTTGTTTCCAAATTACATCACTAAATAAATTACACTCTTTTTTATATAAACTCAATTACTTTGTATATATCCTTCAGTAAACAACCCAGATGCCCCTTTAACAACAGACACATTATCTTATATATTGTTAAAATTATGATTAGGATGGATTGCCCTTCGAGCCTCAGAGAATATGGTAATAATTAATGTTAATTATATTTGTCAGCAAAGTCACTATTGGTAATTAGTAACAAGGTTCTGGCTAATGTGATTATATGTTAGTGCGGCAGAGTATTTTATTCGGTTTAATCAAATAAGCATGCAAACAAGCAATATATAGAAAAACACTTTAGATAAAGGTACATTTTAAAAGTTTGTAGTACATTTACAGCAAAGATATCATTGTTCATGTTGAATTGTTTTGCTCTGAAAATTTAACAGGATTATTAATGATGTACAAATTACTGAATCCCATACTAACTAATCAGCAATAAGTTCTGTTTTGACTGTTCCAAACTGATGAAACAAGGAAAATAACTCAGTTATCTTTATCTTTACACAAACCCCTTTTTCTGATGAAACAAGGAATCTAGGTTGCTGGGAGCTATTTCATTGCACAACTTTACATTACTAGCAAAGCTTTACTGAATACAGTCATAGAGGTCTATATTATAGGAAAAAATGGAGGTCATACACTGCTCATATTTTCTGCTGAATTGGCCAAAATTTGAGCCATGAGTGGCCCAGTTAGCATCACGTGGCTCAAAGAAATTCAATTTAAACTTTTAAGAAGAAGGTAAAAAATTCTCAGCCGAAAAGTTACTGCAGCCAATCTGAAGCATCACTGTTCGGGTATTCTGCAGGAACAGCAACCGCGGGAACAGCAGCTGTCAGAATACAATTGCCAGTGGGGGAGATCCTCCATCCATGATGTTTAGCATGGATGAGGGAATCAATTCATCTTTCTTTCAGCCTGTTTGACTGAGCAAGGGAAATCTTAATGTGTATGGCTAAGTATAGAATGTTGTACTGGTGTTATATATGGGCATGCCTGAAGACAAGACCCATACTGTGCAGTTTGCAAGTTCATTGTACTCATCTACTTAGTAAAGCCGGGCATAGATGGCTCGAATTTCAGTCAGATCAGCGGGGACCGATTGAGATTCAATCCATTAATGGGCAGTCTAATTGTACCCAAGTTGATCCTAGCTTCTAGCAATAATTACTGTGTTCTTCAAGCAGGAACAGCTCCCCCCACCGCGAGAACACAATAGCTCTGTGAGAGGAATTCCCCCATCAACACTGACAGTGTGGATGAGGGAATCAAGCGATTTCCTTTCCTGCAACCAGTGGCTGCAGGAAAGAAAGTTGCATAATCTTTGGCCTGCCTAATGACTCGTACACACTACTAGTTTTCGCTGGTTTGAACAAATAAAAACTGACAGCTCAGGTCCTAGCGGCTGTACTAACAATCCGATGATAGTACAGTGATCTCCCCTGCTGCGCTATTGTGTTCTGAACGCTCCGGTCAGCATCTTAGCTGAGAGTGCTGAGCAGGACATTTTTTTCAGTCACGATCCTTCAAAGGAACTGGCTGCCTTACACACGGGCCAATTGTCAGCCCGTTTCTATTGAACTGGCCCGTATGTACTAGGCTTTAGTCTGCATTTTCCAAGGTCTGGGCTGGTAATTCGAGATAAGCAAATTAGTGCAAAATCTTCTTTTCCCTTAAAGTGGTTGTATACCCTTTTTTTATTTTTACATACAGGTAAGCCTATAATAAGGCTTACCTGTAGGTAAAATGAATATCTCCTAAATATCTCCTAAACCTGTACGGTTTAGGAGATATTCACTTTGCATGTAGCCGCTGACGTCAGCAGCGTATGCGCTGTGAAGGCCCAGCTGAAAGTCCGGCAGACACTGCCGGACCTTGCCGGGAAGAAGACTCCTGTGCGCATGCGCGGGAGTGACGTAATTGCGGCTCCAGCCACTCACAGCGCCGGAGCCGCGAACCCAGAAAAAATCCAGAGGGAACATGTCAGCTCCCTCGGCGTGGACCGGGATCCGATGCCGAGGTCTCGTTCTAAGGTGCGTATTTCATAATGAGCTAATATGCGCTGCATACTAGCTCATTATGCCGTTGCCTTACAGGTTTTTTTGTTTTAAAAAAATAAATAAAATTCTGTGCTTTAATGTACTCTGTAAACTTACCATGATCACACAATCCAGTAGCTTGTGAGCCACAGGGGCCTCTAAAGCATACAGTCTGCAAGGAAGCTACCTCTAGTCTAGCTAAAGTTGGATGTTTACTTCTGCATCTTCTTGCCCCGGCTTTACAGCCACCTCTTATGCTAACGTCTGGAAGGCTGCATCAGATACTGAAAACCGCAGATTGGCCAATAAGTACATTTTTCTATGGACTGACAAATACAAGAGCTGATGTATGCATGATCTTTTCCTTGGATTTAATAATTTCTAGTAGTAATTTAAAGTAATACTCAATGTTCCAATAATGATGACTTTGGGCTTTGATTAATGTACAGATTCCCAGCTGTGGCCCACCTCTGCTATAACTGTGGTCCTGCTATATATTTTTTGATATGAAAAACATCTATGCCTACTACAGAGTCCTATAAATATTGATTTATAAATATGTTGGCATGTTATTGGTATTGTGAATTGTTCAGTACCATGCTTGTAGTAGATACTCATGGAGTTTTTTTTACTTATCTCATTGAAGAGCCTTTGTTAATAGTCACATTACTAAAGAAATCTGTAAGGATGGCCAAAGACACACAAGCAAGGTGGATAGAGGAATCCCTACTGCCAGAATACACTGATCAACTGCAGGCACTGCAACTGTGGCTGCAGGCACAGATCATATTAAAGTTTTTCAAAAGTCTCTTTCGACAGAAGTCGATAGTTTAATCAGCTTTTGTTGAGCAGGAACAGCCATAGATGGATCGAAATTTGGCTGATCTCTGCTGAACTGGCCAAATTTCAATCCATCTATGGCCAGCTTAATGTGATTGTAATGTCTCTGTTTTTTTTAGTTAAAAATAACAAACGTGTTATACTTACCTGCCCTGTGCAGTGGATTTGCACAGAGCAGCCCAGACCCTCCTCTTCCCGGGTCCCTCTTCGGTGCTCCTTGCCTCTCCCTCCTGTTGAGTGCCCCCACAACAAGCAGCTTTCTATGGGGGCACCCAACCCGAGCCACCGCTCAATGTGTTCATTCAGACATGGAACCGCGGCCCGCCCAACCCCCTTTCTGAGGGGTGAGAAGGGGAGTCTTGGGCAGCCAAGACAATCCTACAACATCGCTGGATTTAGATGGGGCTTGGATAAGTATTAGGGGGGCTGCTGCACACAGAAGGCTTTTTATCTTAATGCATAGAATGCATTAGGTTAAAAAAACCTTCTGCCTTTACAATCACTTTAAGCTTTATGTTTGCACCAGTGATCTACCCAAATTTTTACATGTTAATTACTGGTTGATAATAGACTGTGAGCATGGCTATCTGCTGGTCATGACTTCATTATATCTGTGTTACTAATGTTTCCTATTAGTAAAGATTTCAGAGACAGCAGTAGTTCAAAATTATATAATGCTGCTGCATTGTAGAATGTGTTGCATGTTAGTAATCTAATTGATTCTGTAGATGGCTTGGCACCCTTTTGCTATTATGCATCCCTACTGATAGTATTTACTGTGTTTCTGATTAGATTGGCATTCTCCTGGACATCTTTGTTCTCTATTGCCTTGAAGGCTTAGCTCACCTTTTTTTTTCTAAATTGAAGCTTTTCTATGTACCATATACCATTAATGTACCTCTGTTGCAGAAAAGAAAAAAATGTTTCTGTATAATTTAGAGTGCGAATAACTGAGCCTCCAGTGTCTCCTATAGGCTGCTCCTCTATTACTTCGTTGTATCTGTTCTGGTATTTGGGAAGGAAAAAACTTTAGAAAGAAGTAGTTCAGGAGCTGACCTCATTAACGCACACCCTGCACATGCTCTCTCCCTCCAGGAGATTGCTCCCACCCACCTCTGTACTCACATACAATCAATGTCAGTGAGCACCGTTCTCACTAAATACACAGCCACAGCCAGTGTTTTCCTCTGCTGACTTATTGTTTTATGCCTTACCTTCTTCTTGCATAAATCGTTTATTTGGCAGTGTGCAGGAGCTGAGCGATCAAATAACAGCCTATGTAGAGCAGCGCTGTTGTATTAAAAACTGGAGAAAGGTGTCTCTGGAAATCTGTAAAGCTCATCATACACCTTACTGATTGTACAATCTCCTTTAGATCAACTATGTATTGCCTGCCTGATTGGATACAGAGTTATTGAATAGATAGGTGTGTATGCCTATTATATAGTTTT
This sequence comes from Lithobates sylvaticus, assembly GCA_028564925.1. Taxonomy (NCBI): domain Eukaryota; kingdom Metazoa; phylum Chordata; class Amphibia; order Anura; family Ranidae; genus Lithobates; species Lithobates sylvaticus. Next base: position 69,471,599 of record CM053033.1, on the reverse strand, counting down.
AGTAAATCTAAAGGAGATTGTACAACCAAATCGTATATTGTATGGCCACCTTTATACACCCAAAATGAACTAGTTGTGTTTTTATAACCATTCATTGTTAACGGCACCTGAGCTGGATCAGGATTACAAGAACATTGATGGCTATATATCTCCTTCCCATGTACTTATATAAAGCTGGCTATACAATTTACAACCTGAATGTACAATCGCTGTACAATTTCTTTTAGATTTACCAAAACTAAAGAATGGGAGGAACCACCTGAACAATATATTCAATTTGTATGAAATCAGACCGCCTCTCAAACTACATCGCTGATGGTAGATCTATAGGAGATTTTACAATCATATTGTAAAGTGTATGGAAGAACCATGACCACACAATGCAGGACTCGCTTATAGTCCATCATGCTAGAAACAAGAAAATGGGTTAGAATGGCATTTAAGCATTTGCTAATTATACAACATTATTTAATATTTATAGTAAATGGAGACTAATGGCTTATTACAGTGGCCTAATGGTAGATAATATGTAAAGCACACGGAGGCAGCCTAGGCTAAAGCTACAGATTTCCTGCAATGACAAGCATATAATAGGCCTACATTGATTAAAAGTGTCTTTCTACATGAGAGGTATTTAAAATAGTCAATCATGGCATCCCAATATCGATCTACTCCCAAATACAGCTGACCCAGTAGCCACACGTACTGTGCACAGGACCCTTCAATGGCTCAGGTTGAAATACAAACTAAAGTCCAGCAGAGCACCCCCCCCCCCTCCTCCTCATTTATCAAAAGTATATTTATTGTTTGCCTATTGTTTTAAATCCTTACCTTGCCAACAGTTTATTGGCACTTTCCTTCACATTAATTTGTTCTGATGTTTCTAGTGATTATAGAGGCATAAAAATTGTGATCATTTAATGTTTTTACTGAAATACCCATTGGAGTTTATCTATACAAAGGAATCTGGAAATTTGCACAGTGAATTCTGACACTTACCCAAGTGAGATTCAACACCATTATCCCATTATTCTGTAGTCACATTCACCCTATTTACAATAAGAATGAGCAACTGGTGAATGTAGCAGCTGTTGAACAGCCATTGAATTTCACTTGCGAAGTAGGATATATACACAGGCATATAGCCTGCAGATGAGTCGCCCACAGTAGCTCTCCGTGGTGCTGAAACATAAATGCTAAATGTAATTTGTAAATAAATATAAAGAAAAACAGCAGGTCTCGCTTCCCCCAGAATTAACAAGCCAGTGGTTCCCCCCAAAAAATGAAACTGATATCAGTGATTTAATGGTAAATTCATGGCTGAAACTTTCCCAATCCTCAAAGAGAAATTCAACCAGGCAAATTATAGTTAAAAATAGATGTAATATGAATGTGTAGGGACATTTACCCTTTTTACATAGGATAAATGCTGCAGCAAAGTCCTCTACTTCTTGAAAAAGCAAATGGTGGAGAATGTCAAGGAATGTATAACGGATATAAGTATATCTAAAGCCAAAAGTTTTTTTTCATCTTGGATGGCATAGGGAAGGCTTAAAGCGGTTGTAAACTTTCTTGTTTTCCCTAAAATAAAATAGATGTTACACTTACTTGCTCTGTGCAATGGTTTTGCACAGAGTGGCCCCAAACCTCCTCTTCTGGGGTCCCCTGCCAGAACTCTATGCTTCTCCTCTTCTCTGAGTGTCCCCATAGCAAGCTGCTTGCTATGGGGGCACTCATGTAGGGGCGCTCCCGAGCTGGACTGTACACAAATAGCAGTATAGGAGCAAGCAGAAACATATTCAGAGAGCAAGCCAAAGCCAGTAGTTGAAAGTATCAGGTTAGAAGTGGAGGACAATAAAGAGTAGTTGTTAATCTGCTGCCAAGGATCATTACACGAGAAGTGATTGATAAGGATCCAGTGTAGCAGTAGCAAGATACTGGCAAAAGCAATATACTGTATTGTGGCAAACAGAAAGTGCAGAGACATGGTATAATTAGGAAGTTCAAGGGAGGAGCACAGAGTTCAGATTTCAGAAGAAAATGGGTATCAATTAATATTAAAACGATAGTAAACCACACTTTTTTTTAAACCCTGTAAGACAATGGCATAATGTGCTAGCACATTATGAAATACTTACCTCGGAACAAAGCCCCCAGCGACACACTGTCACTGCTGACAGGGCTTCCATCTTCTCCTGGTCTTTCTTCCGGGTTCGTGTGCGTCGGTGGTCTGATTGGCCAAGCTACGATGACGTCACTCCCACGCATGCATGCGGGAGTCACAGACTGCAGCACGGATCTCTGAAGGGATGGTATAGGTATGCCGTTCCTTCAGAATGCATGTAGTGGAAATATCTCCTAAACAGTCCAAGTTTAGGAGATGTTCACTATACCTAGTGGTAAGCCTTATTATAGGCTTACCTGTAAGTACAAGTTAACAAAAAGTGTTTACCGCCACTTTAACCAAGAGATTATGCAAGGAGCTGTCCAGCACTTCAGCTGCTACTGGTAAATCCTGACAGTCCCTATTGAAAGATTTCACCTCTATTGCTGTTATGGTGGCAACTAAATATTTTGGATTTGCCATCACTTTCATTCCTGGTGACATTACTGATCAGGAGAGTAAATCTCCCTAGTGTGGACACAGACAGCAATAAAAACCTGACTGGGGTTCTAACCAACCCTACTGTTTTATCCAAATCTTTAAAAAAAAGAATTTGCATTTAGATATACTTTAAGTGAATTTCCGATGATTTGGTTTTATACATAGAGTGATTGTTCATCCAAGAATTTCAGGGGAATGTAAGGCAAAATGACCATCAAATCATTGCTAAACATACCCTATACATTAGACCGATTGAGGCAATAGGCAATAAAATGGCAGTATGTTTCAAGCACAAATAACTGCAACATGTTTTAGCTGAATACTCCAACAAAAGAAGTATTGGCGTGGGTAATCCTTTATTTTCCAATTTCAGTGGTGAATAGAGAACATAGTTGAAGTTGGGGCTGAGGGTTGGCAAACAGGGACAGAACTTATTAACTGTTAAGGTCAATATGAGTTGGCCAGTCTAGATCAAGGACAGATGACCATGAGAACGATTGGAATCTTTGTATTGGGAAATATAGAGGCAGAGGAAAGGCATTGCATCAGCAAGTGTTAGAAATTTCTCACTTAAGTGAGAAAAGAGATCGTTTTTTTTTCAATATTTTATTTTAAGGCAACTCAAAGAAAATACAGAGACCAGCGAAACCCATGCCAAAATATATCATCAGTTAAAAAGTCACAACACTGAATAACAAATGAGAGCATAAACAATACATGGGTCAGGAAATTAACATTCCGGAAGGCCCAGCATTAAAGAGTCTCTGTACCCTGCAAGGTTTCTTCTTTTATTTTTTGTTTGTAATCCAGGAAAAAGAAAGAAAGAAGGATAAAAGTAAAAGCAAAGAGAAGGGGAGAAAAAAAAGGTGGAGGGAGGGGGAATCCAGTCAAACCACCACCCCAGCAGATCCAAGATGATCATCGGTACAATCTCCATTTAGGTTATTTTAATTCAGCAAGGCCTTGTATGCATCAGAGTAAACAAATTTGTGGCAGTAGAACCACTTCTTAAGAAATGTATCCCGTAGGTCCCTTTCAGTGGCCACCAAGTCCTCCATCTCGTTAATTTCAGCCACTCTCTTCAACAGCTATGGGTGAGCACTTTACCAGAACCCCCAATGGGTGTGAGCTACATGGCAATCTATGACTGTAGCCCCCAGGTTTGCTTCAATGACAAGATTATCCAAATCTCTAGTAAGGACCAGTAACTAAATAAAATGAAGGAAATAGTGAAAAATCATACTATAGCACAGTAAACACAAGCTGACAACATAAGGGGCTGGAAAGGAAAAGCAGACCATTAACAGGCAGGGGTACTCTAGAGGTAAGAGCAAAGAGGTTAGCAAACACACAAACACTTGGCTGAGGGACTGGAAAAAGGAAACTAAGCCATCAAGAAAGCTTATAGAGACAGAAGGCAAAGCTTAAAACGACAAACATTACTTCAGAAAGTGAAGCTGTGTCAGAATGTTGCCAGGGACTAGTACACAGAAGCAGAAATGGGTCAGAAGGTTGCCAGGGACACATACCCAGATGCAGTCAGACAGAAGAACTGGATCAGATAATTGCAGAATCCATGATCTCAGGATTCAGGACTGGGATCCAGCTGCAGAAAGAAGTCCAAGATAAATTATCCAGCAGAGGCTAATTGAAAATGGCAGACTAAGTATCCAGGAGGGAAGAGCAAATACCACACAGCTGGGAAACAGAAAAGAATTTCAGAGAAATAACACTCGAGTTATGATATTGGGCCAGACAGTTCTAAAGTCATAAAATGTATCCTACCCCTCACCCTAGCCTACACCTTGTCCTTATTCCAAACATAACCTTTAACCTACCATTAAAATTAATATATAGGATATCCTGATTCCCTAACCCTAACCTCCACAGTAGGTTACAATTCTTTAAATAAAAGGGCACATACAAGTTCAAATGTAATTGCTTTGTTATTTAGTGAATGAATATTTACGTAAACCAGCATTTTTATTGTACTTAAAGCTCCACTATAGGCTGCATTAAAACACTAACCGGTATGATTGCCCTTACACAGAATGAGTTAAGTGCTTGTTTAGGGGGATAGGAATAAGGTGCATGACTTGTTCCTCAAAGCCATTTCTCTTTGCTTCTTGACCAAATGCAGCTGTCCAACATGGTGAATGCCTGCTCAGATCCTGGGACAAAGAAGAGCAATAGGGAATACTGTACATATTTTACCTGCTCTTTTCCCCTAAGATAAATCAAGTATTTACCCCATGCAGTATGGGAGGAGGATACCCCCCAGCATGGGTAAATTTTATAGCAACTTTGAGTTCATCTTTCAAGTATATCTAAAACCAAAACCATATTTTTATTATTTTTTTATTTGGGGGCGGGGCGGTAGAGTCCCGGTCAGGTTTTTATTTGCTGAACACAAACCATGAAAGGTCACTGCTTATAAGCCTCCTCAATGGCTCTGGTTCCTTACTATTGTGTGCCAGGACAGGGTCAGAGTTCAACCACACTCTCCTTTGCAAAGTCCACAAGTGAAACCTGACAGGCTAGAGGGGAAAACAATCAATGCAAACATTTCTTCCAGTGACAGCTAAGAGAACAGAGATTTGAATATGCTGGGGAGAATGCTCCCCAGTGAGACACGTGACAAAAAGGACAAAAAAGACCTGATGGGTTTTAGCCATTCCCTAATCTATCCAAAATGAAAATAAAAAGTTTTGTCTTTAGATATATACTTAAATATACTCCCCCCCCAAAAAAAAAAAAAAAATTATACTCCCCACTTCACCCATCACAGCAACATTTTCTTCAGCTCTAAACAAACTTGCAGAGCAATAAAGTGGTTAATTTACAGCCACAAATGTATTTATAAGTAGGTCTAAGCTCCTCCACCATCTTGAAATCCCTTCCATTTAAAGGTGTGTATAGTTAGTAATCACATGTCACACCACATGTAGCTGTTTTACTTATAATTGTTATTTTGTGCATGATATATATATATATATATATATATATATATATATATATATATATATATATATATTTATTTATACATTTTTTTACATTTGGTTGACCATGTAAAAAATAGAAACTTGGTAAACAAAGGTCTTGTCAGTAGCAACCAGTCCGGTTCCAGTTAACCTGTTTTACAGTAATTGTGTGTTTACTGATTTTCAATGGTAAACTAAATGCTGTGTTGTCTTGCAGCAATGCTCACATTACTTTATCTATGTTTCAAAAATATACATAAAATATTGTTATATAATAATATATATTTTTTTTTCTGCACATGAAGCTGCTGCATGCAAGTTTTGCATCACTGTAACTGCATGTTAAACATAACTAGGCAGCTTATTTTTTATATAAACTCTGATATTGTCAGATACAAAAAAAAAAAAAACATAAAATGTATTTATTACTGAACATTTGAAAGCTTGTGATAACATATTGTTAATTACACATATGACAAAGCCTAGTGTGTTAATTATGATGAAAATAAAGTTTCAGACCCTCAGGTATTTTAGTAGCCAAGGCTCTTGGTGAGTTAAAAATATCCACTTAACATTATGTCTATTTGATGGCATTAATTATTTCCACTTCTATTCCCTGAAGATACAGTTTCATCATTATTTTTCTATTAACACTCAGGGAGAAAAAAAAAAAAAGAGCTGGCTTACCTATGTGTTGTCTATCTATCTATCTATCTATCTATCTATCTATCTGTCTAGCTATCTATCTTAAATCGATCTATCTTAATTACTGGTATATGCTAATATCAGATAAAAACCACTTACATTTTTACAGTAATTTGAACTACTTAGGATTAGAATGTCACTTTATTCTTAACAATCTTACCTTTGCCACTTGTATGCCGTTATTTCTTTTCAAGTGCATCTAGATCTAAAACTTTTCTTTTTAGCTTTGTATAGAGCAGGGAAAAGTTAAACCCTTTTTTTTCTGTTTATACCCTAGTGGGGAGATATTCACTTAATTTCCTGTCCCAAAGATACAACCGGAAGTAAGAAATAATATGTCCAAAGTAAGGGGAATCCCCTCTTATATAGTTGTCACCAAAACAGCTTTCTCCATTGAAAGATTTCATCTCTCTTTCTGCACCAGTGACACATGTTGGATTCCCCTTCACTTTCTATACCAGTAACAATGGCTTTAGTGCTAGACTTAGTATATTCACTTGACAAGACACCAAACTGTCTTGGACATTTGAGTATGGTTGGTGATACACGAAGCAAAGAGAGAGAGAGAAAATATATAATTCAGCAAAAAGACCCACTCACTCCACGTATGAGGAGCTCTCAGAATTCTGGCAACAGTGGATTACTCAGATATAACTCAGATCAAGGTAAAGCGAGTGGACTCTTTGAGTTAGCATAACAGCAGTGTTTTCTGACTAGCATATTATACTATAGTATAGTGTAATAAAATATAATCTCTCTTTCATCTTACTACTGCAACTGAAAGCTGATTGATTATACTGTAGTTTGAAACTGTATATCACTGCTGTTTCTTGTAATTTATGTTTTACAAGATCCAAGAGGTGCAGTTGCATTAGCGGCCTACACTAGCTCAATTTAAAAATGCATTAAATATTTTTAATGAGTACATAGGAGTATTTCATTTGAAAATAAAGTTACAGCTAATTATACAGAATTTGGTAGTTATGGAGAGAGCACAGTATACACTTCTTCTACTGTTATTACTCTATATAATCATTATGTGCCTTGTTTGCAGTAGTAGGGGAGACTTTGTTCACACAACAAGGCAAGATAGGTGCAGTGAGGCAGATCTGAAGACAAGTTTTGCATAAGATCCCAGTTAGATTCATAAATTCCCCTTTGCTGCTCAAAAAACATACCCTTGACCGCTTCTTAAAGTGAATTTGTGCTTTGCCATGCAGGCTCATGTTAAAGGTTGGCTGTCCTAGTAAGACACTACAAGAGAAGATACTGAAACGGTAATATGAAGATAGCTCCTTTACTTAGGACTTCACAAGACAACAGAGATTAAACAACATGCACATGCACACCAGATGGAGAACTCTGGCAGACTCTACTGACAACGTAGTAACATTTTCATAGCATGTGAAGTACAGCTGTTAAAGTGGCAGCTCAGTATAGTACGCAGCTGATTAATAGGCATACATCAAGCTGCATTCTCTATTGTTGAAATTTGTTAAAAATGAAAGAATTTCTTAATTCATTAACATTGGACATATTTAAAGATTTCTAGCAGAAAAAAATGTCTGCAGATTAGTAGATTAGGAACTTTAATTATCTGTTTTTAGGGAGTATTTTAGGCATCATTAAGAGAGCACACCAACTAGCAAGAACTTATTTAAGGTTTGTTTTGTCAAGCAAATCTATTAAAAATGTGTAGATAGTTGTGTTGAGAATAGCAGCTGTAGAATAATTTACACTTTAAAGTAATACTGCACTGTTACGTATGCTAAAGGCCAAGGCCCCTTTCACACCTGTGCAATTTAATGTGCGTTGCACAACATGCTCTAGTGCACAGCAGGAAGATTGCCATTCTTTGCCATTCTTTGGTTGGAAAAATAGCATATTTGCATTTTTGGTGCACTAATCACAATTTGGTGACAATTGGCTTCAATAACAGCACATCAAAAACACATCTAACATGCATTTTTGTTTGCAGTTTTAGCACATTACAAAAAGCCCCTAGAATACATAAAAACACATGAAAAAGCACTACAATGCATCAGCACAACATAAAAATAATTTGAGTGCGCTTTGTGAAATTATATATGGCAGTATGTTTCAAAACGCTTGGGAACAACGTCAACTTTCCATGCATGTATCCAGTGGCTCTTGCAGCAGACTTAGAAAACTGTTAAGGTGTCCCATTTTCATCTTTTACAATTTGCCATCTCTGAGTACCTATAGCCCCATAGTCATCTCTGAGCCCCATAGTCAAACTATTTTGTCTGCTTTCCCAGAGACCAGAGAATGTTTCTGTCAAATTTTCTGCACACTTTTGAGCTCATTATTGTTTAAACCTAGGGGAAAATGTAGGCACATCAGTACACCTATTCTTGAATGATCAAGGAAGTTTCTGTACCTCCTAACATCTACAACATGAATACTTTGACATCTGCATGTGACATTTCTACTTTAATATGCACTTAGTGTTTGGGCACAATTCACATTCTTACTGACTTGTGATATTGTGTAGAAAATGTATGGAAATTCTACTTTACGTTCATTGAGTTTCAGTATGATTAGGCCAAGATTTTTTTAATTAAATGCCAGAGATGTATAGTGATAAGGTATTCTTTTATGAGTACTGAACCTTTTAAATACTACTAATCTAAGTATCTGGATTAGGAAAATGAAAAGAACTTCTTGGAAGGAATAAATCTCTCATTTTGAAATCTGTTTATGTGCTAAAGTCTCTCATTCTAATGATGCATATGGTGAGCACAATCTTCATACAGGTATAGCTGTATTGTACCAGTACACCCTACCCACTTCCTTGTTTCTGGTATTGTGGTGATCTAAAAACTGCTGCTTGTGACGCGGGAGAGGAAATCCCAAGCACACCCACTCAGAATTCTTGCGGCCTCTCATGTGAAAAATATTTGAGCCATTATATATACCGGTATATATAAATTATATATTTTTTCAGATCCAGACCTGCCCTTGAAGTCTAGATGTGATTAGTGATACAAGAAGCAGAGAGAAAGAGAGGCTTTACAAAATACATCCTCAGTAATTAGGTGCTCTTTAGAAACTGGCTCACTGGAAGGGGCTCTGTGGTATTGGGCCCACTGGAATCTGGTTCTCATGAAGGTGCCCTCTCAAAATTGGCTCTACTGAATTTGACTCTCAGGAAGATGCCCTTTCAAAACCGGCTCCACTGAATCTACCTCTCAGAAAAGTGCCCTCTTGAAACCAGCTCTACTGAATCTGCCTCTAAGGAAGGGGCCCTCCCAAAACCGGCTCTACTGAATCTGCCTCTCAGAAAGGTGCTTTTGGAAACCTGGCAGCAGTAGATTACTGAGAACTCAGATTAAAGAAAAGTGAGTGAACTCGCTATCTTAGCACAGTTGAAGTGTTTGGAGGATAGTTTGATTTCGCTTGTTGGAATTGCTCTATAAACAGATGTCTGTGGTTTGCACTTCAACCTACAATAAACTGAATTATGACAAAGCAGCAGAGATGTACTGTGTTAACCATCAGTAGAAGAGAAGGGCATTGTTAAGTGAAACTGTTTGTTATTCATGACTACGCCTACATGACAAAGATACATTATCTGAGCCGTCTCAAAAGCTTGTAGTTGTTACCTGCTCAGCCAATAAAAGGTATCACTTAACGCTGCATGATCAGCTTTGCCAAGTCAGTCCTGATTTGTGCCATCGGGAGTCTACACATCAAAATATTATTGTCAGAAAGCCATTATTCTTGCATTAGTTGTATGGATAATAAAATGTTCAGCTACCCTAGACTGAGAAAATCAGTGTTATGTTAATATAAAACATAAATTTATGTAATTATTTTAAAAAGAGATAAAATCTTTACTTGTGCCAATAATTTTTATTTTTATTTTATATTTGGAAGAAAAAATAATGTTCAATGAAGTGTTCACCATTATCGACTTCATTGAAATGAAACCCAACCTGTATCTGTGGTTTGGGGATACCAGCTAGCCAGTACTAACAAAATACTTTCATTCAACTATAAACTTTCCACCATTGATAAAACTGGCCTGAAACTACTGAAATTCGCATTAGAATTAGTAAAAAATAATGAAATATAGAAAATCTGATATTATCTATATTTACCAGTGGTGTTTTTCATTTAAATGGCTGAAAGATATATGGAATATATGTGACTAAATCAATTTGCAGAGATATTAGGTGACTATCTGCCCATGTTAGGCAGCAGCCTGAATATGATTGAGCCAGACTGCAGATTTTCTTTCATTTACCTTTAATAAAGAAGCCTCTGAGCATCTTGTCTCTTCCAGATGTAAATAAGCTTAGCAGAATGTAGCCTGGGGGATGGGGAGGAAAGGCCAGAAAAGCAGTGTATTGATTTTGGGTTCACTGCCTGGTCCTTTAAGACTTTGGTATCTTCTTGTCTGTTATTCTCTGACAGGCTTGTGTATTTGACTTGACTTATTGACTAGGGTGGAAAATAAACAACATAAGCATCGGCCATCTGCCTTGTAATATAGATGTGATTATTTATAATTATGCAGAGTTACTTTACATGTTTATGATGGGCAGGTGCTGTGGGGGTATATTTACTGGCATTGTATTACACTTCATCCTATTTTCTTCAGAGAGTGAATAGGCCTGTGTCATCCTATTTATTGTATATCAGCACAGTGCCATTCAAAGTATGAGGGCCAGTTTCTCCAGAATACAGTGCAGAAAACCCCAGTTCCATGCACGGTTTCCACAGTGCATTTGCCCGCACTGGGTCGCATAGTATAGAAAAGGAGGTACCATGTGATGCTCTTGCAGTGATTTTTCAAAAGTAGTGCATGCACTGCTTTTGGTGCAGTACAGTCTTAATTCAGCCCCCCTAAAATCACATCACACAGAACTACATGTGAATCGCACAGGAATGCACAGTGCATTCCTGTGTGATTTACAGTGTGAACCAGCACTAAGGCTCTGCTATAACCTAAACCAAATGGACAAAAATCTGAAAAAATACAAAATGATGGAACAGATATACAACTGCCTTCATTATAGAGAGATAACAGCCAGATAGCATGTATGTCTATAGCTGCCGTTGCTCAATTTTTTTGCCTGAGTGGAGATATGTATAGGGCAGGGTCAGTATCCTGGCCACATACCACAACCCAATGGCATGGATTAATACTGAGGGTAACTGTGGTTACTAAAAGGCTCAGCTGCTCATCAAAATCAAATATTTCACAGTACCCTTCCAGTCCGGGAAAATAATACACTTCTATCAATCCACTAACTCCACCAGTTCATAAAAATCTCCTTTTTCCTCCTACAGCAAAACCCACATTGCCCCTATAAATCGAAGCGGCCAAAATGAGAAATAAAGAAAAAGGATTAAACACAAGTTTTGCACTGTACACTCCTGGTGAAGCCTTGTTTTAAGGAAAAACATGTTGAGCTAAGGGATTTGTGTGTTTTTTTATTTTATGTTTTTATTATTGGCACTTAGATTTATTGCATACTTTCATTAAGGTACAAAAATCCTTCTGAATGCAGCCCCCCCTTTATACTTACCTGAGCGGGATCTCGATCCAGCGATGTGTACAAAAGCAGCATCATTCTCGACTCTCTCCCTCTTCATAGGCACAGAAATAGTAGTTGGCTCTCGCTGCTGTCAATTACAGCCAGTGAGGAGGAAGTGAGGAGCGTGGCTAAGCCACGCTCTGGGGGGGGGGGGGGGGGGGGGGGGGGCAGGAGCACTGGTGGGGGAACCAGAGAAGAGGAGGATCAGGGATGCTCTGTGCAAAACCATTGCACAGAGCAGGTAAGTAGAACATGTTTTATAATGCAAACTCTGTGCTTAGGTGTAAGTGTAATATAACACAGCAGCTAGTTATGCTACCAACCCTAAAAACAAATAGTAAAGAAACGTGCAGCGCTACAAATTACCAAATATAATTGAAAATCACTATATGAAAAATATGGAATATTTATATTAATCCACTATAAACCCAAAATGCATATAATAGTGACATAAAGAATATAATAAAAAAGTCCATCAAACACAAAAGTCCCAAAAAAGCGTATGAGTATTCCACCACAGAAAGTGCATATATTAATATTGCTTCCAGGCTGAGAGTAATGAAACCCTCCAGATTGTCATTCCACAAACCAAAAAAAGGCAGGAAACACTTCACCAAAAACACTTTGGTGTGTGCAGATCCACCTTACCAGATAATATGACCACCAATAAATGGATGGTCAAACATGCTCTTATTGTCATCAGTGCCAGGATATCACTGGATCTCCAGAGAAAGCTCCCCTGCACATCTCGCTCCAAAGATGTCTACAAAGAATGAAGATGAGTAGGAAAAACTCTCATAATAAGTAAAAATCCTTTGGCCCACAGTTGCGAGAACATGGAGTGCTGCTCCCACGTTTGGATTTTATGTACTACACTATGAGAGTTTTTCACACTCATCTTTATTGTTTGTGGACATCTTTGGAGTGAGATGTGCAGGGGAGCTTTCTTTGGAGATCCAGTGATATCCAGGCTTTGATAACATTAAAGGGGTTGTAAAACCTTGTTTAAAAAACAAACAAACAAAGAAACATGTCATACTTACCTCCACTGTGCAGTTCATTTTGCATAAAGATCCTCCTGTTCTGGGGTCCCTCAGTGGCGCTGGTGGCTCCTCCCCAGATTGCGTGTCCACGTTGGAGAAGCGCTCTCCTTGGTGGACACATGTGCGGGTGCGCTCCGGAGTCCCGCATCTGTGTCCATTCACACAGAATGCTGGACTCGGCCCCACCCCACGGCGCTGCATCATTGAATTTGATTGACAGCAATGGGAGCCAATGGCTGAGCTGCTATCAATCTATCCAATCAGGACACGGGACACCATCTAGTGATGGTGTGCTTGTTCGTGGCTGGAGAAAGATCGGGTCTGGTAAGGAAAATGGGGGCTCGGGGGGGGGGGGGGGGCTGCAGCACCACAGAAGGTTTTTCACCTTAATGCATAGAATGCATTAAGGTGAAAAACCATGAGGGTTTACAACCGCTTTAACAGCGTGTTTGACCATCCCTTAATTGTGATTATATTATCTTGTAAAGTGTCTGAGCTGTCAAAAAATGGGATGGTGAGCTGAAATTACACACTGCAGAGCTCAGTGAGGGGAGCTCTGAGATCTGATTGGAAGGAAGGAACCCCCCCCCCCCCTTCACACAGCTCAAGAAACAGAGCTCAGGCTGTCAGTCACAGGCTGTGTGCTGGAGATCCCTCCCTGTCACCTTTCTTCTTTTGGTGTCAGGAAAAGTTGTCAGTAGGGACGCTGCAGATAGCAGAGGAACGGGGCAGCAGATAGAAATGGCACTTGGTGCTCATCAATGGCTGTGGAACTGGTATGCAACTGGAAGTTTGGTTTATGTGACAATGAGTAGATGTGAATTTGGTGCATATTTGCTTAATTAAATGATAGATTTGGAGTGGAGGCAATGCTTTAGCTATAAATATATTTCTCTGTATATTATTATTTATTCCGTTTGTGCACCTTGTTTTAAATAACTGTTTATTTACTTTTAAATGTTATTTTAATGTTGTGTTTGAATGGTGAATTATTTCTTTACCTCAAAGTATCTTTTTTTAGCTACAGTTGAAGAGAGTTGTCATTATAATTTCTAATAAGTTATACTGAGATTAAATAAATGTTATTAAATATATTATAGGGCATACATGCCACCTGTTTTTTTTTCATCATTTACAATGTGAACCTTATGCATTTTTATCTCAAAGGCTGCTTTCACACTGGGGCGGTGCCGGGCGGCGACGGTAAAGCAGCGCTATATTTAGCGCTGCTTTACCATCGTTTTACCCGCGGTATGCGGCCGATAGCGGGTGGTTTTAACCCCCGCTAGCGGCCGCAAAAGGGTTAAAAACCTCCGCAAAGCGCCGCTGCAGCGGCGGTTTGCGGGCGGTATCCCCGCGGTTTCCCATTGATTTCAATGGGAAGGAGCGGTATAGGAGCGGTAAATACACCGCTCCTTCACCGCTCCAAAGATGCTGCTAGCAGGACTTTTGTTGCGGTCCTGCTAGCGCACCGCTCCAGTGTGAAAGCCCGCCGGCTTTCACACTGGAGTGAATGGGGCCGGTTTTTTCAGGCAGTGTACAGGCGCTATTTTTAGCGCTGTACCGCCTGAAAACCGCCCCAGTGTGAAAGCAGCCTAACAGTATCCAAGATCTTTATTGTTTTTCACTTCCTGTGTATAATACTGTATTGGAACAGTATAGATGGGGTTAATAGATTTGTGGCTGCAGGAATTGTTGTTATGTTGGCAATAATATTACTGTAGTTGGCCATACAGTTATAAGAGCCCCATATGGCTAATAATTCTTTGGTTGGGCCATGCAGGAAAACCAATAATGATTTATTAGACTGTCTCAGAGCCCTAAAATAATAGTAGAAGCTACACAAAATGTTCTTTAATGACAGCTACGGCAACAGTGCCGAATACGGTTATTAAATTCTTTACCTTGCTTCTTCTTTGATTCAAGGTGTTCTGTTAGCATTGTAATACTGTTCAGCAATTTTTCAAAATTACTTTTTTTATTAAAAGTAGTTTTAGTATCATCCTAAAATGGTGACATATGAAGGTTCACCTGTAGCTAATACTAAAGCCTTAGGCTGGAAATAAACCGTTTTTACAGGTTTTCAACAGATTTCAACTTCTAAACATGAGGTATATTTTAACTAATGAAAAATAATGAGTGTTAATAATGAAGAAAATGTGCAATTTGAGTTAAATAATCTTATTACAATGGCTTACAAATAAAATTTTTGGCTTTTTCTTTAAATAATTGTTTGATTTAAATCCCTATTGACCAACTACACCAGAGGTGTCAAACTCAATTACATTGTGGGTCGCATCAGCATTATGGTTGCCCTCAGGGGTCCGGTTGTATCTGTAAGACTATATAAATGTATCCAGGGCTTTTTTTCTCAGAGAATAAGTGCAGAAACTCAGCCACACCTCCCGTGCTGCCGAACTACATCGAACGGTGAGTGTGGCTTAATTGCACTAACACTGGGAGAATCCTAAAGGGGCAATACATGCCAGGAGTTCGTTATGTGCAGAGTTCAGGGATGCACAATGTATAGAGGGCAGAGTTCAGCGATCTGCTATGCACAGAGTGCAATTATAGAGTGCAGAGTTCAGGGGTGCACTACATACATAGTGGAAAGTTCAGGAGTGTGCTATGTATTGAGTGCAGGGTTCAGGGGTGTGCTATGTATAGAGTGCAGTTTCATGGGTGAACTATGCACAGAGTGCAGTTTCAGGAGTGCGCTATATACAGAGTGCATAATTCAGGGGTGCGCTATGTGCAGAGTTCAGGAATGCACAATGTACAGAGGGCAGAGTTCAGAGGTGTGCTATGCACAGAGTGCAGTTTTAGTAGTGTCCTATGCGCAGAGTGCAGAGTTAAAGGGTGCGCTACATACATAGTACAAAGTTCAGGGGTGTGTTACGTATTGAGTGCAGGGTTCAGGAGTGTGCTAGGTACATAGTGCAGTTTCAGGAGGGCGCTATGCACAGAGAGCAGAATTCAGGGGTGCGCTATGTACAGGGTACAGAATTCAGGGGTGAGCTGTGTACAGATTGCAGGGCTAAGGAGTGTGCTACATACAGCGTGCAGGATTTAGCCCTCTTTTACAGGCTGTCCACATTTCATTTCCACCCCTCCTTGGCTGTGACTTCTGTACTACTCTCCCCCACCCCCCCCACATTTGCAAACATCTCCCTCCACAGCCCTCATCTTCCCCCCAGATCATTAATCGGCATCTGTGCACCCGGGCACAAATGGAGATCACAGTGCAACTTACCAAGTGATGCCCCATCCCACAATGAACCTGCATCTGAATCTCCCTTGTTTCTGCCACCAAGAGGAAAGCTGTCCTTGTAAACACAGAAGGCTTCTGTGTTTACAAGTGACAATGGTGTGCGGGGAGTAAAGGGCGTTCCGGATGAAAAAAAGCCATGGGTGTGAGGGCTAAATGAAACGGCCTGGAGGGCTGGATTCAATCCCTGGGCCTTGTGTTCGACACGTGAACTATGCCATATCACATTTTTCTTTCATTTGATGTTATTTATTTGACATAGGTATAACTTTAGTTGTTTACAGCACCACATAACTGAAAACATAAACTGGGAGGAAATGCTAGTTATGCCCTCATTTTCTTTGTGATCTTTGGATACATAGGTGCATTAGTACTTTTGTGTTATTTTGTTTGACCATGGAGAAAGTTCAGCCATGTCCTAGTCTTAATTAAACTAGCCAGGTTTTGATACGTGTGTGGACAATTTGTAATCAAGTCACAGTTGTTCAATAACATAGATAGTAAAGCAATCCAGTTTTTACTATTTTGGAAACAATATTGGTGATCAGGGCAGGAAGTGGGCTCCTCATTTATGTGGTATAATTTGTTATGTTAGCTGAATTAAATGGCTAAGTAGTAGGAAAAGATTCATGCTTTTTGCTGTTCCAGTGGTTTGGCATGAGACTGTTATTTTTGTTTCACAAAGACCTAAGTAATTTTTATGCGTGACATAATATTCCAATATGCTTTCACCTATTCAGCCTGTACTGCAAGGCAGTCTACTGGTGCCTTATCTATCAAGAAACTAAGAAGACTTGCCGGAAACAGATCTAGGCTATTGCTAAAGGCAGACATCAGAATTGACAGTCTCAGATCCTACATACACCCTCTTTTAGAGGGTCTGTGAATTACATTTGCATCTTATTGAAAAAAATGAACTTCATGAATTTGTCTGAGGCCTTTCCAAACAACAAACTTTTTTTTTGTTTAATATTTTTTTAATTTATTTTAAAATTTGTACAGGTAGAGAAAACATGTACAATAGAAGATAAGAATACCCTTCCATTCTATGGTACTATAATCTCAAATACCCCAAGTGTGATATTACTTACTGCAGCTGTATATAAGAAAAAACTTTCAAACAAACATTAAAAAAAATGTATTTATTGTATATATTTGTTTGGACGTACAGTAGAAGATCTCTTATATAAAGAACACAAAGACATCACACTTTTATATTATTAGTATGACAAGAAACATGTGTAACAGCTGATAACACTACATGAGAGGGCTATGTGGATAAAGGTCTAAAAACTTGGTAAAAAGAGGAGTACTGCATCCTCATGTAGACTAAAAGGAAATGTTAGAAGAACGTTGGAAGACGGGAAAGAGTAGGGAAGAAAAGAAGAGAACACAGGGACTCGTGGTCTCGAGCAGCTGACACCACTATTACTTAAATAAGTCCTCCAGGCTGGGCAAGAAAAATGAAAAGTCAGCAGCTACACATACTGTAGCTGCTGACTTTTCTTATAAGGACACTTACCTGTCCAGGGATCCTGTGATGTTGGCACCCTGAGCCGATTCTTTGGTTGGCTTCGGATGCAGATGCCGGAATCTTCACTAAGGGAAACCAGCAGTGAACCCCTCAGGCGTCACAGCCGGTTTTGTATTGCGCATGTGGGCTGGATATACTTGGAGATTACCGCCGTGATTTCACCTGGAAGTGGGAGTGGGTACCTATCAAAAACAGTGACAAATGTGGCAGTGGAGTGGGTGAGGGTGCGAACAAGCGGAGCTTCCCCTTTTGGGTAGAGCAACGATTTACATCAGTAATATATATCCACAAACTGGGTTTAACCTGAAAATTGTGCCTTAGTTCTAGTTGCATGTTCCATCGGGATGAAAGAATCCTAGAAAGTATAGCAAACACATCTCTACAAACTATGCAGAATACAAGTGGCAGATCTACAGGTATTTTATACATTATAGCACTGTTACTCTATCAGCAGGTTTGTTTGCAAAGCACCGCTGCTTTCTTTGCTTGCGGCACAGTAAAGCAACAGAAGGATATTGGGGTTGACTTACGAAAGGAGTAAAGTGTGTTCACTCTGCAAGGAAATATGCTCTCAGCATAGTGAATGTGGTGAAAATTTACATTACAGTACATACCCAACCGCGTGCAAGAAGAAGGAAAAAAAAAATGCTGCTTTTTGCTTGCTCATGAGAAGTCAAGGGGTCCTGGTATTTAAAAAAAAAAACATTGTTCAACCTAGAAAATTTAAGTTTACTTTAATTGCCATACCTGTAGGACAAGTGTTGCTTCGCTTCCCCCGAGTCTTCACAGTATTTAAAAGTGACTGGGTTGAGTAATTGCATAATACATTTTATGCCTATAGGCCTAATCAGCCTATACTTCTGTAAATTGACCCCATTTTGAAACACGTTACTTGCTAAATTAAGGAAACCATATTCTGGGACAAGCAATGTTATGACTGACCCTAAAGATATTTTTGCATCTGCTTTATATCAGGTTAGGACTTATGAAGAACTTTGTAAATTATGGGAAAGCAAAGATAGGAACTCCAACAACTAAGAAAAAAGTTCCCCAACCTAAGTAATACAAAGCTGTCAAACAAACTGGAGCTTGTCTGCATGTGACAGCCTGACTTTTAGAAAAAGAGCCATTCTTAGGACACACAAAAACGTACAGTTTGGGACAATGTTCATCCCAAACTTGCGTGCCTATCAAGAATAAAAATTATCTTATCAAGTGCCATGGGGTAAATATAAAAAAAACATTGCGTATCATTTAAAGGATGTTATGTCTGTGGACTATTGATTTAGTGCCAAAGAAAATGTAAAAAAAAGAAGGATTTCATACTGAAATCATAGAGTGGCATGAGTTTGATAAACTTAACTGCTCTTTTTGATATTCACCCAATGTAATGTCTACGAACAGATGTATTGCTCATATAGGGCTAGGATCCAATAAAATCAACCGACTACATTTAAGAATGTATTGTTAGACTAGGTTCACGCTGTAGCAAGTCCTGAATGCCACTTTAGCATGGGCACAGTAACTCAATCACCTGTAAGCAGCTAAAGAGCAATGCGTTTTTGCCTGGATCTTCTTTATTAGCAATAAAAGATAACAATCCATTCTGTCTTTGTCACAATACCACAACTGCTGAATAAGAGTCCATTTACACCAGTATACACCATTTACACTGGTGTACTCTGGGAGACACAGGGGTTGATTTACTAAAGGCAAATCCACTTTGTACTGCAAGTGCATTGCAATTGCAGTCACTTTAGATCTGAGAGGAAGATCTGAAATGAGGGAAAGCTCTTCTGATTTTATCATCTAGTTATGTACAAGCAAAAATGCTGTCATTTATTTTACTTGCATGTCCCCCTCAGATCTACAGCGACTGCACTTCCAAGTGCACTTGCAGTGCAAAGTGAATTTGCCTTTAGTAAATCAACTCCATGGTGCGATGCGCTAATCCTGGTGCACCACACTGTGTATTTATTTTTCACACATATACTAATAAAGCAACATCCATGAGTCTGGCTTGGGTATTTTCTGTAATGTGAATATTTTCTGTACTGTGAATGTGAATTTTCACCACATTCACTAAACTAAGAGGATATTTCCTTGCAAAGTGAACACACGTTACTCCTTTCGTAAATCAACACCAATATCTTTCTGTTGCTTTACTGTGCCGCAAAGAAAGCAGACTCATGGATGTTGCTTTAAAAGAGAAGTATGGGTTTTTGGGTTTTTTGAGATTCATACTTACCTCGGTTGATGGAGCATCAGACCGATGCTGAAGCTGTCCCACGGCATCTCTTCACTGAGAACCAAGCCACGAACACCCCCGATGGCTCGGTTCTCACTCCTCCCGAGAGGATAGATTCTACCTGTCAGTCAGCATCTCTCCTGCTCTGAATCCTCCACGCTCATTGGAGCGATGAGCTGTGGAGGGGTGGGGAGCGACCATCTCAGCATCTCGCTGAGACTGCCATCGATCAAGGCAGCTGGTGGATCCAGACTTGGGAGGTCGGGATGACACGATGCCTCGACTGATGGCAGTGATGTCGAAGAGCAGACTTCAGACCGCTCTCCTCTGAAAACGGGTCACAGGAGTGCAGAACTAATTGCACTCCTGTGACCCAGAGGAGAAGCCCAGCCTTTAAAACTCAGGCTGGACTTCTTCTTAAATAAATACACAATGTGGTGCACCAGGATCGGCACATCGCACTGTGTCTCCCAGTGCACACCTGTGTAAATGGTGTACACTGGTGTAAATGGGCTCTTACTGTAGGTGTGCAGTCCCCAATTCCTGCACCTTCAGACATCAGAGTAGTCCAAATCCTGCACCATCAGAAAGGGGTTTTGCATTTATACCTGCTGCAGCTGGCAGTTCCATTAGGAGGAGGAAGAGGATAGACAGGCGGGCATCTGCACATAACAATGACCACATCCACAGATGGGTAATGAGAGGAGGGCTGGCTCTTGGATGTCAGTGATGTTGGGCAGGCCTTTCTAAAATGACATGTAAATTGGTGAGCCACAGGCACAGAGGTGCAAGCCAGGCTGAGCTCATGCCAGAGGTGCTGTAATTGGAGCAAGCAGGGGGCCACTGTAGGATCCTCTGGAGGCCCAGTCTGGACCTACCTGAATGCCAAATCACAATCTTCCCAGTGAAAATGATATTCAGTGCTTGCCTTGGCACATGTGCCTTAGGTTGTCTTTCCCTGTTTTAAGCAGTTACTTTTTAAGCAACCCGCTACTACTTTCAGTTTTCTATGTGTAGAAAGGTACTGTATATGTAAGGCATTTTTAAAACTAATCAGGCTAAGCTGTGTAGCCATAGCTTGTTACACAGGAATTAAAGCAGCTTGTTTGATTACAAGGATTGTAGCTTATGTATACAAGAGCTGTTGTATGTTGGCTTGGCTTAAGTTGGTCATACATGGATTTCAATTCAGCCAGTTCAGCAGGGACCAGCCAAATTTCAATCCATGTGTGGCCAATCGATCACGTTCTGCTGAACTGTTGTAAAAAAAGTTGCTAAAAAAGCTGCTGCGGCCAATACCTATAGCACTTATCTTTGTATTCTGTAGGCAGAGGAGTTACAATAGTGCAGCGGGGAGGATTCCTCCATCCATCTTGTTTGTGTAGATGGGGGAATCAATTCAGTTTTTTTCATTCAGCCCACTTGCTGAACAAAAAGGGAATTTCTAAACATTTTATCACAAAGATTCTATTTTAGAAAGCTGAGCTTTTATGACAACGGTTAGAAACAAAAATTGGAAATAAGACATAGCATTGATAGATCCAAAAGTATTTATACTTCTTTTGTTAATTGGATAAGGCTGGGTTCACATCTAAGCCACATGCGGCTCACAGCAGGGATCTGGTGCGTCCCCGTTCACCGTTTCTGGTCCGCTTTCATCCCAAATTTTTGGCTGAATTCCTCATAACTGCATGATTGACTCAATACACACCAGTATATGAGTCTACACCTTCTTACTGTATGGTGGGGGACCACACAACGAGGGAAAACTTTTTTGTTTCCTTTCACGGGTGACCTCTTAACTCATGGGACTCATTTCCTATAGTGGACTATTATTATACACTGAATGTTGATTCATTTAGGAATTTTGAGGGACATAATTTCATTTTTAGGGACAAATTTCTTTCACTTTATATATTATGTGTATTTATTTTTGTTTATGATACCATTTCATTGGTTCATACATTCAATATTTTGATCATCACACATTCCGTTGGCACTTTTTGCTGCTTCCGGTGGCCACTATATTTGTGGGACCTAGGTCCTTTTTTTTTCATAATTTCACATATATTTATTTAAACGCTGCGCTAATTTTTGTATGTAAGTTGTTTGCACTATATGTCTAGTGAAGTGTCAGCTGCCACATGCAGTCTCTAAGTACAGTTTTTATATTTCCTATTGATCAAGTATTGTAGGCTGTGTCCTAATTATTCATCCTCCATCACAGATAAGACTTCACAGCCTGTCTTGAGCTGTCTCCTGCTACTATTTTGCATAGTCATAAATTTGCTAAGAAGTATGTGGAAAGAAATGCAGCACTCTATAGACTTTAGAAATTGAGAAAAGTCCTTATTATAAGTATTAATAGGTGTATTATAGACATATATTTTTATGCTTGACATAGAAGTTTGAAGATTTCTCTTTAGAAATATCTATACATACAGTAGCTTTGCTTCTTTTGAAATCGGATTACTGGCCTAATTACTGTAAAGTTGGTTTAGTCGCCTGTTCAGACTTTGTAACAATCATCACAATCCTCACAATTGTCAAACTACAGCCTGTACCATGAAAATGTTTACTACCCATCTACACATGTACAACACTGAATTAACTGTACTGACAACCATGGCACAGTTTTTAATAAACACATGAGCACAATGTCGGTTTTATTTTGTCTCTCTTGGAGAGCATGTTCACACTAGCTGTTTCCAGTGCAGTCCCAACCCAAAGACACAGAAATTTGCCTTATTTACAGTTAGGTCCGTTCACACCACTGCACTGCGGTGGGGTGTGCTAAAAAATACATTGTACAACTCATCACATCACTACTGCAGTCAATAGAACTGAATGAAATTCCACTTTGTGATATATCGGTAAAGCAAGCCGAAACCAACCTGCATAGTCCCAAAACAATCTAATATGGGTTGTGAGCTGACGCCAAAAAAGTGTTTCCACACCACTTTCAAATAAATGTAAAACATAACAATAGTGCAGCACAGTGTGATATTATATTGCTATAGGTGCGATTCTGTTTAGTTGGTAGTAGGGTTGCACCGATACAGTTTTTTTATCGACACGTACGAGTACCAATACCTTGCGGTGTGACTTACATCAATACAAAAAAAATTGGCGCAAATCGCACTGCAAAGAATCACATGCGATTTGAACAGAAATGCAATGCGATTTCCCCTCCTGCTCATGTGTGTGTATAAAAAGGGATTAGAGCTCCACCTAGTGGGCACTTTAAAGAATGTTTAAACTCACAGTACATATGTGGCCACATAGGTGTCCTGGTCCACTAATGGTAGAAAATCAGGGCCGCTGGAGGTGATCACAGGGCTGGAGGAGAAGTTCCAGGACCATGTAGGTATAGGGTGGAAGTGATGTCAGCTTTGGGGCAGACTGCCTCTACATCTCCTCCAGCACCTCCAGCGGACTTCATTTGCTACCATCGGTGGATCGGGACACCTATGTAGATTATTTTGCATCCACTAGATGCCCACTAGATGGAGCTTTAATACCTTTCTATATACACACACGGGTGCGGTGGGGGAAATCGCATGCAATTTTGTCAGGAATCGCACCGCATTCCGGTTTAAATTGCATGAGATTCTTTGCAATGCAATTTGCGCCCATTCGTTTTGTATTGATGCAAATCACACCGCAAAGTATCGGTTTCCATATCAGGAGCATTTGGGCGAGTACCGATGCTTGCGTAAATGGTATCGGCATTGGTGCATCCCTAGTTGGTATTTATTATATTATATTTATTTTTGGGGTAGTGCTGTACTATTGTTATATTTTACATTTCAATAAAGCTCAAAGAAAAACAAAAAAGGACACTGTATGATGTACTGTTTGCAGCACATTGGCACCTCTGCCGACACACACAGCTTTCTAATGCAGCTTCTGGTGTGAAACAGCCCTAAATAAGGTAGTGTTCAGTTATCTTTATTTATCAAATGCTTTCCACATACTCCGTCTACTGAATCATTCATCATGCCCATATACAGTAGTAGTAAGTGGAAAGTGAAAGGGGGCATATATTGTCTCAGGTGTGTTTTGTACAAAAATACTAAGACTTCCTTCCATGTGTACTACATGCAAGAAGTCTGCTAGACTTTGGGAAGAGATTGGTTTAACCAGTATTTGAGCATGCAAATACTAGTCTTATTCAGTGCTAGGCCTCATTCACATGTGCATACTTAAGCATACACCCATGCAAAGCTTACCTCCCAACTTTTTGAGATGGGAATGAGGGACACCTATTAGTAAAAAACATGTAGGTATAGGACACCTCCCTGCCACGCCCCCTTAAAGAAGAATTATACAAAAAATGATTAGTGTTTTTTTTACTACTACTATTCCTTTATACTGGCTTTCGAGATTTACAAATGCAGCAATTTAGAAATTGGATGAAAGGATTGAAAGACAAAAAGTGCATTTTATATACAACTATATATATCAGACCAAAATGAGGGACAAATGAGGAGGAAAGAGGGACAGTTGGGAGCTATGGCAAAGGCCGGTATTTGCCCATATGGGATGCACAGCTGTTCTGTGCATCTGAATGCCGGCAGTCCCATTTATCTCTATAGGACACAGTGGCTGCACAGACACAGCTGCTGCTCCCAATTTGAACACAGTGCGAGTGCGTGGTGGTGTGCATCCCCGAGCTCCCACATGCTTTGGATGTCAGTTTGAGAGCAGTGGCTGTGTCCATGTAGGAAATGCCTCAATAGACATGAATGGGACTGCCTGCATGCAGATGCATGGAACACCTGTGCAGGCAAACACGGCCCCTCACACGGATGTATGCTTAAGCATGCACATGTAAACAAGGCCTTAAAGTGTATGTAAACCCTCTTCTATACGTGAAGTGAATAGCCTCAGATGATACACAGAGATGAAACAAATCTCCCTATATGAGTTTTACATGTATATCTGAGGTCTTTCCGTTTCTAAATTGTTTGGAAAGTGCACATTGTGTTACAAATCTTTTTTCCTGTTTCAGCAGGAGTCTGGAAATACACTGTGTAAGAGCTGATTGAAGGAAAGGCACCCCCCCCCCATATAGGCAGAGGAACAAAGTAACATGCAGAGCTGCAGTCTGAATAGACAAGCTCTCTGCTTATCTGTCTCTAAGTTCCCTCCATGACACTAATTCCCAGCTGCTTTTATCTAATGTGTCAGAGAACTTGTGAGAAGATATCAGGCTAATAGAAGAATGGAGCAGCAGAAAGACACGGGACATAGAGCTTTGGAGAGAGATAAGTAAACACTACAGATATATGTGCCCTGGTCAGATTTCATGAATGGGGCTTACAACCACTTTAGGTACAATGTTCACGTGGATTAAAAGTCTGAACTTGATAGGTTTATCCCAGCAACTATTATAATGTGAACCCTTTTGTTTTACTGCAAAGTACAATATGTGGATCTCACTTTCATGAGTCCATTAGTAGTCTTGTACACAATAATAATTCTAGAACATTCTCTGTTCATCTGCAGAGAACAGATTCTTCAACCTCCCGCGCAAGACTAATTGTTGATATGAAGAATTTTTTTTTTCATCTGCCACTAAGGATGCTCGGGTTACATGATCTCCGTGGTTACATATCTAATAATACTTGTTTTCTTCACTCTTCCTCGCTATATACACTGTAACCTTGGGGATAACTAGAAAATCTATTAGCAACATTATTAATATATAATTGACTAGCACCTTCAAAAATAGAACCTTTTGTTCATTATTTTATGAAAGATATTTGCTGGCATTTTCGTTTATTACTTTAGAAATTGACACAAATAACAAATGTTATTTATCTAGATTACATTTAACTGCTTCCCTATTAAAGATAAATAGGCTCATAAAGTATACAGTGAATTTATTTACTTCTTACAAACAAGCTAGATAAATGCATCATCATTTTTATAAAGGGATTTGACATTTCAGGCACCCAGTACTAGACTGACAGGAGTATCACCTGAACTCTATTATCCATCTTGTAATGACTTTTGTGTTTTTTGTTTACCTAAAGGGCATCCCATAGACATAAGATTGCAGTCACTGGATTCTGATGTTTAAACAGATTGGTTATCAGCTTATGTCTGTGGAGAACCTCCAATGGCCACTGTCTGTGGGAACATTTATGAAAGGATAGAAAAGCTGCCTCGTTTTCTATTGATGTCCTCTGAGATATGTAGTGCTTGTATTGTTGGCCAAGGTATCTCCCCTACTCTGTCCACTGCATTTCCTAGAACAGAACCCCTCTGCCAAGTAGTACATTCCATCATTTGTTATTATCGGGTGAACCCTCTGCCTGCCTATGGGTACACTTTGCTGTATTGGCTGGGAAATAGTTTGATTGGTAGACCTCATTAGATATTTGAAATAGTAGCATTTATGTCTTTGGTGTTCATTAACTTCTTTGCAATAGCTGCGTGGTGTGTAGTGCAAA
This sequence comes from Lithobates sylvaticus, assembly GCA_028564925.1. Lineage (NCBI taxonomy): Eukaryota > Metazoa > Chordata > Amphibia > Anura > Ranidae > Lithobates > Lithobates sylvaticus. The sequence goes on along the minus strand of CM053033.1, from coordinate 69,445,187 downwards.
ATGCTTACAATTTTTTTTCTTTCTTTGCCCGGCATGCATTGTGCTAAAGATGCCACCAGAGCAATCACAGTCACTCTTTCTATACTTAGTAGAACTGAAATCGGTAAACCAGAGAAGTCATAAGCTCAATCCAGGTCCCCTGGGATCCATTACGCTCAGCATACCGCTCTTTACCTAGGACCACATTGCTTAAAAACAACTAGTCAGCAATGCCAGACTTCAATTTCAGAAAGTACTAAAGGTCATATCCTATATATACCGTTTATTTACTATCTTATTTATTTAACTTTCACTGTTTTACAGCGATTTAGAGAAAATGCTTACAGTGAAAACATGGTGATACTTCAGGCAACTTGTCTGAGGTTAAAGTACAATAATATAAGGGTTTAAATGACATTTCCATTATCATCACCTCATTTATTTACATTGAGTCGTTTTTTCAAGACGGCTTACTACAATGTGAAGTAAGTTAGTCAGCAGTTTATTACTAATTTTTTTGATGATTATTTAATTCATTATTGGATTATGCAGACTAATTATATGCTTTCTGGTAGGAGCTCAGCTGGCCATGATGTTAGTGTGTGAAAAAGGTATACATTTTTTCAACAGCTTTCCACATAAGTAGATGCATTCAGTTTGCCTAGATATGTTTTTTGGGGGGAACACCTTGGCTCCAGCTGTTCTGAATGCAAGAATAGCGAATGGTTGAAATTGTTCAATACATCCACTCTCTACATCCCAGTCAATTGGTGGTACCTTGTGCCATCTACTGGTGCACATAGGCTTGGGGGGGGGGGGTTATATTTTAAATCCTGCAGAAATAGCTTATATATGACAGAAGAGTCTAACCTTAGGGTCAAAACCTTCTATGCATATCAACGGTAACACGTTTATTTAACAGTAATTAGCAATATGCAAAGCACAATACCCCAGAACAACTAACTCAAAAATTCTCTTTCCACTGACAAGCATTCATTTTTAAACACAGTTTCAAAGATATGTTTTGTGAAAGTCTCCATTCAAAAACCTTTTAACACAAGTTACAGTATATTATGTGAATCCTGCATTACCATTTTTTCCTCACTTAACTAATAGAAGTACAAAGTGTGAACCATTTTTACTTTATAACTGAAGCATGTTTTTGACTCACTGAAAAATAACTTTTATATGTAAATGGGACTTAACAATGCTGGGGCTCTTAAAGTAGGATACCACCAGGGAACTGCTCTTCTTTATGTAAGGTATAGGTGTCAAAGAGGTTCTAAAGCTAAACTAAATTCAGAGAGTAAAAATTGCTAGTAGATAGAAACAATATTTATGGTAGAAGAGACTCTGTATGTTTCTTCTTTAGTAAAATCTTATGAATTGCGACTGATTCACTGACAGCCACGCATGCATAGCTCAGTGTACAAATGTTAGGAGTAAGTGCTGGAATGAACGGAACCCCTGTGCATATATGTGGGAGTTACATCAGCCCAACCAATCAAGACTTATGAAATATCCTAAACCCAGAAGACGGGGAGACAGCTGAGGACTCCTGAACCCAGGGAGAAGATGGAAGCATCAGTGAAGAGGGAGATTGCAAACATTGTCACATTTGAGTAGGGCACTTTGTAAGGTAAGTGTGTAATAATGTGAAAATATGATGTGCATACTTGCATAATATAGCAAAAGCCCCTGTGAGACCCATACACATGGCAAGCAAAGGTCATTTTAAACATATTCTCACTATAATTATCAAGTTTTGTACCTGGCCTCATCCTTCTCTCCAGATGATCTTTGAGCAATTTTTTTTTCTTTATGCATGTGAGTTTATGTATCCTCTGATTAATTTAGATGCTGGACTGAGATGTCAAATGGTCAGATAAATAAGTAAATGTAAACTCTCACCAATTGACATTTAGTTTGCTAAAACACTGTATATCAAACTATGGCCATGTCTTTTCATAAAATACTGTTTTAACTATTTTTTAAAATTCTTTGTGCATCTCAGTGCTGCTAATTCTTTCAGCCTCTTTCAGACATTTCACTGTCTATGTGCACTTGCCCCAGTGGTGGCTGCACATCTTTGCTCATGGCTGACTACCCGAGAGTGACAATGGTGGTCTATGGCCGTGAAATGTGTGATGGCACAGCCACGTTTGGTCTCCATTAAGGATGCAGGTTAAAGCAGAAGTGCAATGGGGAGACAGTTGTCACCCCATAATAGGAAGATCCTTTAACAAGGAACTTTATGACAGCACAAGGTATTCTCTTAACGAAAGCTGCATACGTTAAAACATTGACATAAGTTTTTAGGCAGTAGAAAAACTACTATCAATGCTATAGCGTGGACCCCAGGTTGTTGATGCTTGTCAAACAGAGCCCTGCAGTGGCCCACTGTTATCACTGCAGACACTTCCATCTTTGTCCGGTATTACTTCAGGGTTTGCACTCTCAGGGCATTTAAATGGCTGTGACACCATCACTCCCATCACGCCACAGCATTCTCTACATTGGCAGCAAACTCATTGTGCCCTGAATGCAATGCTCAATGCGCATACACAACGACGTACTTGGCTCCTATCGATGTGAATATCTCCTAAACAGCACACGTTTAGGAGATGTTCACTGTAGCTACAGGTAAGCCTTATTATAAGCTTACCTGTAGGTACATGTTAAAATAATGAGTTTACTACTGCTTTAAATTATATCTTAAAGCGTATATGATTAAAGCTTAAAGTGGTTGTAAACCCTCTCCTATACACAGTGACGTGAACAGCCTCAGATGATACACAGAGAAGAAACAAATCTCCCTACATAAGTTTTATATGTATATCTTCTGCCTTTCTACACTCTTTGGAAAGTGCAGATCATGTTTCCTCATTCAGCAGTGGGTGGGGAGTCTGGGCTTACACTGTGTGAGAGCTGTTTGGAGGAAAGGCACACCCCCCACTCCACATAGGCAGAGGAAGGAAGGAACATGCAGAGCTGTACTGTTAATAGACAAGCTCCCTGCTTATCTACCTCTAAACTCGCTCCACGGCTGTTATCTCATGTGTCGGAGAACTTGTCAGAAGTTATGCTGATAACAGAGGAACGGAGCAGCAGAAAGACACTGCACTTAGAGTTTTGGAGAAACATTACAGATATATGAACCTAGGTCAAGTTTTATGAATGGGGTTTACAACCACTTTACTTATTGGGATTAGATCTATTTTATGATTTGGTCTATTTTCTGTATAACTAAACTTAAAATGATCAGGCTGACTGAGATTTACCCAAGTTAGGTCAGACAGCATAAACTCTAATGCATTCATTCCCTTTATGAACATCAGTTGTTTGCATATCTTCTTCTTTAGTGATATCATACAGTAAATATCTGGTCTAGGATTTTTTTGGTACTCTGAGGATATATACGTTAAGAATGTTGTGTTCCAATCATTTAATTCATTATAATGTGCAGTAAATAGCATTTTGAGACACAGGGCTAGCTATTTAAAGTTGATGAAAAGTGTAAAATAAAATTTGTGAACCTGCTGCAAGCTATCTGGTCAGCAGAGGTTAAAAGAAAATATCTTGAAGCAATCCTTATTTGCTCAGAATATCATTCAATCTACAGTGCCACAGGGCATATTACATGTTTCATTAGCCTCAGCAAGGTAAGATTGTCTTAGAAAAACAGCTCCAGATGTGTCTAATTGTCTTTGTAGTGTGTTTAGCAAAATCAGCTCATGTTAAGTGTGGTGCTATCTAGGTTGGTATACAGGCATTAAATTTCCGATAATACCATTGAGACCAGTGGAACAATATAAATAAACTGTATGATATTCTGTATTTAGCATAGTATATCATTTAATACATACAGTATCGCACAAGAGTGAGTACACCCCTCACATTTTTGTAAATATTTTATTAGATCTTTTCATGTGACAACACAGAAGAAATGACACTTTGCTACAATGTAAAGTAGTGAGTGTACAGCTTGTATAACAGTGTAAATTTGCTGTCCCCTCAAAATAACTCAACACACAGCCATTATTGTCTAAGCCGCTGGCAACAAACCAATGTGCCCAATCAGCCATTTCCCCTCCTCTGTGCCATGTGACTCATTAGTGTTACAAGGTCTCAGGTGTGGATGGGGGGCAGGGGTGTTAAATTTGGTGTTATCGCTCTTACTTTCTCATACTGGTCACTGGAAGTTTAACATGGCACCTCATGGCAAAGAGCTCTCTAAGGATCTGGACAAAAAAAATTGTTGCTCTACATAAAGTTGGCTTAGGCTATAAGAAGATTGCCAAGACTCTGAAACTGAGCTACAGCACGATGGCCAAGACCATACAGTGGTTTAACAGGACAGGTTTCACTCAGAACAGGCCTCACCATGGTCGAGCAAAAAAATTGAGTGCATGTGCTCAGTGTCATATCCAGAGGTTGTCTTTTGGAAGACTTCTTCAGCGTTGTCACAAGAAAAGATATGATAAAATATTTACAAAAATGTGGGGGGTGTACTCACTTTTGTGAGATACTGTACATGCATACATATTGCATAATAAACTGATGCCTCACATTTGCAAATTTGGTTATAACTGTCGAAAGTGTACTATATTGTCCTTTTCCTATTGTACTATGTAAGGCTGCTCACAATACTTTTATACAGCAATTATATAATCTAGTATGATTATATTAAACACAAAAAAAACCTGCATATCGAAGAAAACGTATTTTGTATTTGCCCGTCTGATCATTCCAGAATCACATTTGTATCATTTTGTCAGCTACAATGTAACAGTCCACATACAAGCTGGTATGTGAATCTTAAAGTATAAGTTCACCATTGGGAACATGTTACATGTTCCAACCATTTTTAGGGTGGAACATGTAACATGTTCCCAAAGCTGCAGCCGCTGCCCGATGCTCCCTCCCTCTCTCTGTGACAGCGATATGAGGAGGAGCTCACCATACTAGCGGTCACTTTTTTAAATCAGTGCGGCTATGCGGGGCTCCGCCCACACGCCCACGTCATTTATTCTCACAGCTCTGTGTGTGAATGAACATCCTTTGCGATTGTCGGCTTGTAGTTCTCAATGAACTGCTGATTGCTGGTGCAATGCTTTACAAGCGACAAGAAAAAATTTACATTTTTTTACCTGCAAAAAATGTGCATTTATTTATCTTTTTAAGTAAACTTATCCTTTAAACCAATGTAGTTTTTCCACACGTATTGTTTGTTCTGTTTTTCGCTATTCCCTGACTGAACTGTTTAACGGTTTTATTCATGTTCTCTTTGTACAATAGCTCCATCTATGTATAGAATATGAATGTTCTTTATATTGTGTTTTGTATTTTGTGACTTTCTCCAGTCAAATGATGGGAGAGCCAGAGGAGAAATGGTTCTGTCAATCAAGGCTTACTCTAGCTATCATTGTGAACTTATGGCCAGGCGCACCGAAGTGCAGATGATCACTTAACCTCAAAGTACAGTAGATCTCCAGGGATTGTTTCTGCGTGTCTGTAGTTTGCAAAGTAGAAATCATAGGCATTTTTATTATATGAGTATTCCTAACTGCAGGTTTTATTGTGATTTCTGGATTTAGGTATTTCTGGAATGTATGTAAACATGATAAAATGAGCTGTCCAGTGCTGAAACTTTATAGCACACACTAACTTTTGCAGTGGAATTTAACTCTATTGTAAAAAGTGAATGCACACTATTGCCCGGTACACACGGTCGAAAATTTCAACCACAAAATCCGTCGTATTTTTTCCGACGGATTTTGTCCGACACTGGTGTTGCATACACACGGTTGGACAAAGTTGTCGGAAAATCCGATCATTCTGAACGTGGTGACGTTCGTTGCATACGAGGGAACTACATAGAGGCTAGTAGCCAATAGCTTTGGTCTCGTAATTTGATTTGAGCCTGCGTGGCACTTTGTCCGTTGGAATTCTCTACACACGATCGGAAAAAGTCTGATCGGATTTTGTTGTCGGAAAATTTGAGAGCAGGATCTCAAATTTTTTCCGATGGAAAAAGTCCGATGGAGCCCACACAAGGTCGGATTTTCCGACAACATTGTCCGATCGGACATTTTCCGTCTGAATTTTTCGACCGTGTGTATGGGGCATATGAGTTAGGTTCAGAGAAGTGAATGACACCTGCTGGGCTTATCTCTATTATTTACATCTGATAAGTTTATGACTCTTCCAGAGATACATTTCAGCCTGTAAATTGAGAGAAGCACACAGAGCAGCTACACCTGTTCCTTCTGCATTTTGTGAATGTGTTCATATAATACAATGGCTTCTGTGATTGAGCAGGAGGAGGGAAGAGGCAGGAATAGCAGCTGCAGCAACTGTACTGTTTAAGATGCCGAGACCCAGAAGCTCCAACATCTGGCTCCTGGAACTGCAGTGATAACTGTCTTCTGGGAAATCTTGCACCTTATTGGACTTAAATTATAGTGTGCCTTTACTTTTTACAAAGAAGCTAGATTGATGGAGTTCAGCTTTAATGGCTAAAGTACATAAGGAAATTACTTTTCATGCCATTGACCATTTTAACAGAACTATAGTAGCTTTTTTTTGTCAGTGCTGAGAACAGTACTGATAGAGCAAGGATAAATTCTCGTGAGACCCACTTTCTGTTTGCAGGGTTTGCTTATTTCAGAAATCTAACAGCAGGACCAGTGAACCTCCCATTCAGACCTTAGGAATAAGCATCTGTCTCTCAGGAGGAGAGCCTTGAGAGTCCTTAGCTTTAGGCACCTGTTAACTGCTATACGAGGAAGATTTTTTTTCACATTTGCTGTCAAATTTGAGAAATCCTCACTTACTGTATGTTTGTTATGTGTTCCTATTCACACAGCAGACCTAAAAAAAAAATTCTAATAATATTTTTTGCCTTGCCTTGCCTTTTTGTTTCTGAGGAGAGGTTGTCATGGCTGACTGCAATCATTTCTAAGCTGGCTCAACATGATCTGTCCCAATTGCTGGGTTGGGGACTGTGTGTAAATCTAACAAGTCGACCCTGGCTGTGGCATCCTTTTGGTCTATATACAGTGGTGTGAAAAAGTGTTTGCCCCCTTCCTCATTTCCTGTTCCTTTGCATGTTTGTCACACTTAAGTGTTTCGGAACATCAAACCAATTTAAACAATAGTCAAGGACAACACAAGTAAACACAAAATGCAATTTGTAAATGAAGGTGTTTATTATTAAAGGTGAAAAAAAATCCAAACCATCATGGCCCTGTGTGAAAAAGTGATTGCCCCCCTTGTTAAAACATACTATAACTGTGGTTGTCCACACCTGAGTTCAATTTCTCTAGCCACACCCAGGCCTGATTATTGCCACACCTGTTCACAATCAAGGCATCACTTAAATAGGAGCTGCTTGACACAGTAAGGTCCACCGGAAGATCCTTAAAAGCTACACATCATGCCGAGACCCAAAGAAATTCAGGAACAATTGAGAAAGAAAGTAATTGAGATCTATCAGTCTGGAAAGGGTTATAAAGCCATTTCCAAAGCTTTGGGAATCCAGCGAACCACAGTGAGAGCCATTATCCACAAATGGCGAAGACATGGAACAGTGGTGAACCTTCCCAGGAGTGGCCGGCCGCCCAAAATTACCCCAAGAGCGCAGCGACAACTCATCCAAGAGGTCACAAAAGACCCCACAACAACGTCCAAGGAACTGCAGGCCTCACTTGCCTCAGTTAAGGTCAGCGTTCATGCCTCCACCATCAGGAAAAGACTGGGCAAAAATGGCCTGCATGGCAGAGTTCCAAGGAGAAAACCACTGCTGAGCAAAAAGAACATCAAAGCTCGTCTCAATTTCTCCACAACACATCTTGATGATCCCCAAGACTTTTGGGACAACATTCTGTGGACCGATGAGACAAAAGTGGAACTCTTTGGAAGGTGTGTGTCCAAGTATATCTGGCGTAGAAGGAACACTGCATTTCAGAAAAAGAACATTATACCAACAGTAAAATATGGTGGTGGTAGTGTGATGGTCTGGGGCTGTTTTGCTGCTTCAGGACCTGGAAGACTTGCCGTGATAAAAGGAACTATGAATTCTGCTGTCTACCAAGAGATCCTGAAGGAGAATGTCCGACCATCTGTTCGTGTTCTCAAGCTGAAACGAACTTGGGTTCTGCAGCAGGACAATGATCCTAAACACACCAGCAAGTCCACCACCGAATGGCTGAAGAAAAACAAAATGAAGACTTTGGAGTGGCCTAGCCAAAGTCCTGACCTGAATCCTATTGAGATGTTGTGATGTGACCTTAAAAAGGCCGTTCATGCTCGAAAACCCTCTAATGTAACTGAATTAGGACAATTCTGCAAAGATGAGTGGGCCAAAATTCCTCCAGGACGCTGTAAAAGCCTCATTGCACGTTATCGCAAACGCTTGGTTGCAGTTGTTGCTGCTAAGGGTGGCCCAACCAGTTATTAGGTTTAGGGGGCAATCACTTTTTCACACAGGGCCATGATATTTTGGATTTTTTTTTCACCTTTAATAATAAACACCTTCATTTACAAATTGCATTTTGTGTTTACTTGTGTTGTCCTTGACTATTGTTTAAATTGGTTTGATGTTCCGAAACACTTAAGTGTGACAAACATGCAAAGGAACAGGAAATGAGGAAGGGGGCAAACACTTTTTCACACCACTGTATACAGTATATCCTTGGCATTGCAGGACAGGCAGCTTTTGGGGATGTGGTGGCAGCAGTGAAGGCTGGGTCTTGCTAAATGGTGAGAGCCCTAACACTGGGCATTTATATATATATATATATATTTTCCTTGTTTTCTTTTTCTGTGAGAGGTCTGGCTTGATTCCCCTCCTTGGTTTACTGGCTTCATAATCCAAAGATCAGAGATCAGGCTACCCTAGGGATAAAAAGGAAGCCAATAAACCATGGAGGGGATTCCAGCCAGACTTCTCACAGAAAAAGAAATTCAGGCAAACATATTTGCATCCAATGTTAGGGCTCTCACCGTTCAGCAAGACACAGCCTTAACCGCTGCCACCACATCCAAAAGCTGCCTGCCCTGCAATCCTGAGTATGTACAGTGCTCAGCATAAATGAGTACACCCCAACAGATTTGTCAGAAAACCGTTACTTTCCTTTCAGAATGAACATTTTCTATGGGACACGATACTAAACAATACTCCCACAAGGGCCATTGATTGCAACCACGATTTGATAATTTGCACACACAAAAAAGTATTTTTCCTATTCATTCCAGACCATGTTGCAAAAATGAATACACCCCATTAAAAGTCTTAGGAGCAAAGCTAAATTTTAGACGACAAAATCATAATTAACAAGAATTCAACTACAGGTGAGTCTAATTATTCATTAAACAGGTTTCCAGCAGACAGTTACTTAACAAAGAAAACCCTTTCCCATTTAATGCTGTCAGCAATGGCACCAAATGGAATAGAAATGCCACAAGGCCTGAGAAAGAAAATAATTTATTTACACAAGAAAGGTGAAGGCTAAAAAAAAGATCAGCAAGGCTTTACTTATCAGTCTGAATAATGTAGCAAAAGTGATACAAAAATGTAACAAAGATGGAACTGCAACCATCTCACAGAGACATCTAGGCCGTCCACAAAAGTTAACACCTCGTCAGGAGCGTCTTCTTATGAGAACGGTTGAAGAAATTCGCTATTCAAATTCACTGCAGTTAGCTAAAGAAGTAGAAAGCCAAACTGGGGTGATTGTTTCCCCGTGACACAAAATGGCGTACATCGCAAAGGAATGTCAGGCATGGGTATCATCCATGAATGAAGCCTCTTCTAAAGCCCATGCACAAAAAATTCCACCTAGAATTTGCCAGGGCCCATGCTGAAAAAGAAGAAGACTACTGGGACTCTGTACTCTGGAGTGATGAGACCAAGATAAATGTTTTTGGAACTGATGGCTTCCAAACTTTATGGCATCACACAGTGCGCAGTACAAATAAAAATGCATGGTGCCTACAGTGAAAAATGTTGGTGGCAGTGTCCTTCTGTAGGTCTGCATGAGTGCTGCTGGTGTCGGAGAGCTGCATTTCATTGATGGCATCATGATTTCACAGATGTACTGCTCTAAATTGAAAGAGAAGATGCTACCATCACTTTGTGCCCTTGATCATCGTGCACTTTTCTAACATGACAACAATCCAAAACACACATCTAAGGCCACTATTGCATTTACTCAAGAAGAACAGGGTGAAAGTGATTCAGTGGCCAAGTGTTTCTCTTGATGTGAACCGAATCGGGGAACACCTATGGGGAAGAGACAAGTTGAGCATTGCTCTCCATCCAGGCTCTAAAAGAGGTTGTTCCTGAAGAATGGAAAAATGATAGATATTGCAACATGTTGCCAACTTGTTCATTCCACACTTAGAAGACTTGGTGCGGTCCTTAAAAATGGAGGTCATACAAAATACTAAATTGAGTCGTTTTTGTTGTGGGGTGTTTTCATTTTTACATCAACTAATTTGAGAAAACCTAAAGATTTTAGAATCTAAGTTATATTATTAACCTTACTTTCATGTAATGAGCTAAATAAATGTTCTATATAACTAATTTTTGTCAACATTTTGGAAATTGTTCTCTGTTCATTGAGATATTCGTTAAAATCTTACTTTTTTTAAAAGGGGTGTACTCATTTATGCTGAGCACTTTAAATATGGGCCGCTTGGATGCGTGGGCTGATGACATCATGATGTCACAAAATAATGTCAAAAAACTTTCTAAAAACCCTAACCCATTTAAAAAAGATCGGTTTATTATACACAGAAAGTTAAAAACATTATATAAAACAACACAAAAAAAACTACATGTAACAAAAATATGTCAGTATGTGTGTCTAGGCATAGAAATGAGCATACCATACTCTCCCATCATATTAAATTATGACGAGAGACAAGATTATCAAAAAATAAAGTAATATCCAAAATAATTTTTATCCAAGGGCTTCACACATGAGGACATAAAGTTATAGAAAGAATTGTAAAGTTATAGAAAAAAAAATCTCTCTCTCTCTCTCTCTCTCTCTCTATCTCCCTCATATCTCTCTCTCTCTCTGTCTCTCTCTCTCTCTCTGTCTCTCTCTCTCTCTCTCCTGTTCTTTGGTCTACATGTCTGTCTAGTTTTCTCAGAGAGAGAGAAAGAAACTCTGTCTTGCTCTCATTTTCTTTCTCTCTTTTTAATGATGTTGAACAGTTTGACAGTGGCTGAGCCTTTCTTTACTAGTGTTTCATGTCTGCATTATGTGAACTTGCTGAGACAGACGATTTAGTGGACCAGTCCCTGTTCTTCATCCTTTAGCTTTCATCATTGTCAGCTTCTCATTAATTACTCATGTAATGTTAATCTTTACTGTAATGAATGTCTCATTCCTACAGGGTGCTGCCCTTCGACGGGGTGGCTGATTCTGAACACCTAGGTTCATAAGATCTGTTCTGTACGTGGCACTCAGTAGCTCCATTAGTAATTGCAGTTAAATACTTAAAATAATTTTGTATAAGTAATTAGGTTTTATGGCCGGTAGCCAAGCTGACTTTTCTGCTTCATGGAAGCTCCAGAGGAAAATCCATATTTAAAACTTGGCAAAAATTGTTTTCTTGCCCTTAGCTAATTAAGGAGGTTTCCCTGTGAGCAGAGGAACTGAGATAAATAAGGGGCTTGGGTTTCAGTGTTACCACTTGTACTGTGACATGAAGGCCTTTTCAGTAATGCGTTGCAGGAAGCAAAAAAAACTGCAGATTGTGGGAATACATAGCAACAATCAGACTGCAGTTTTCTAGAATCAGATAAATGAAAGGATGGGGATATTTATTATAGCAAAAAGTTAAAAATGTTGCGTTTTTTTTCAAAATTTCGCTCTTTTTTGTTTATAGAGCAAAAAATAAAAACCACAGAGGTGATCAAATACCAACAAAAGAAAGCTCTAATTATGCGGAAAAAAGGACTTCAATTTTGTTTGGGTGCAACGTCGCACGACCACGCACTTGTCAGTTAAAACGACGGAGTGCTGAATTGCAAAAAGTGCTGTGGTCAGGAAGGGGGTAAACTCTTCCGGGGCTGAAGCGGTTAATGACATTTTATTTTTTCTCCAATTACATGTTCAGTGCCAGAGACAGCAAATGTTTAAAAAAATCAGACCATCTAAATCTGATATTTTCTTCTTAGTAGACACCTGTTGGTTGTTTCATCTATTGCAGGGGTAGGCAGTCTTGGCATTCCAGCTGTGGTAAAACTACAAATCTTGTCCTGCCTCTGCCTTTTGGAGTCATGTCTATAGATGTCAAAGTCTTGCAGTGTCTCATGGGATTTTTATTTTCTCCACAGCTGGAGTGCTGAGGCTGTGCACCCCTGATCCCATGGAGAGGGCTCCTCTGGGAGAAACAGTGATGGAAAAAGATTTGGAGGCTCTTGTAGATCGCAGACTTAGCAAAAGCATGCAGTGCCAAGCCACAGTTAACAAAGCTAGGAAAATACTGTCATGTATTAAAAAGGGCATATATTCAATATATAAATCAGTAATTCTACCCCTTTACAAACACTGGACTGGCCTCATCTTGAATATGCAGATACGTTTTGGTCACCAATCATCAGAAAAGACATTGAAGAAGAATGAGTTCAGTGAAGGCCAACATAATTAATAAGGGGATGGGGGAGAGAAGGTGGTTTAAGGGTGATATGATTACATTGTACTAATATAGCAAAAGTGACTTCAGTAACTGGGATAAACAGTTTGCTATAAGCTTCCTAGAGAGGACACACTGCCACAATTTGAAGTTATTAGAAAGGAGGTTTAACCCTAGATTGTGGAAAGGGATCTTTACTGTTACAGCAGTTAAAGTCTTGCAGTGCTGCTTTAGTAACATGTTATACCCTGAATATGGGTGTAACATATAAAATGTTACTAAAGGTGAACTGAAGCTTTTAATCTTTGCTGTTACAATTGTAACCAGAACATCAGGTGAGACAAATCTTTCAATGCGGACACCTGTTCTGTTGGCAACTGTCCAAGTGGATTTTTCCTCTCACTTGTGGAGATTTACTCTAACATCCTTTGTTGTGTAATGGACAGGAAGTAAAGGAAAATCTTCCCAGTGGCAACACATCCAGCAAAAAATGAATCTGATAAAAGCTTTAAACTCCCCCTGCTCTGTGCTAAGCTAAAAAATATATTTGGTTTTCTATATAATTTAAAGACCATTTTGTTCACAACTTACCAGAGCATGAGCTTTCTCTGTTATTCATGTGCTTCACCTCCAACTTTGATTGGTGAAACACAGGCATATAGGCACTTCGGTCCTCATCCAACCTCTCCACCAATCGCAGTACAAAGGCAGGAATCCTCCAGCACATGTTGTTGTTATCACATAATACAAATAAACCGGTAAGTCCTTTTTAAAGTATGTACACAAAGAAGGATACTTTCACAGATAGAAAGTTTAGTTAGAAGTTCGAACATAGTTGGTTACAAAATAAGCCTATTTACAAATAGAGATGTAAGGGAGGGCAAGTACACAACAGATAGCAGAGAAATAATAAGTGGTGTACACATGTGAAAATATTTAGAACATAAATCATTTTGTAGACATTTTATGATAAAATTGTTCTTTACATTATGAAGAATCCAACAGGAGATTTTGTAATTATGAGAATAATGAAGTATCATGAAAGAGATCCCACCACTGTAGCCCCAGGAAAAAAAAAATATATATATACTGTATATATATATATATTAAAAAAGTGAATCGCTGTCTGTCAAGCTTTTTTATAAGAAGATATTTGCTTTCTGAAACCACATAGATATCCTCTATCTTTTTTTTTTTTTTTGAAAAAATTTTCAACAAAAATACAAGGGAAAGAAAAAAGGAAACAAACAGAAGTACAGGGGTGTCACATACAAAGTCTTACAACGTGGTCAGAGGCGAACAACCAACGGTCTGCTTAAAAATCATCTCACCTGTAAAGAAACGTCACCTTGGCTGCAGGAGCCTATGGAATGCGAAATAGCAACATAGAAAAGAGAGGAACGTTGCATATCCAAGTAGTCATCCTGTATCTTTAATACAAATGAACCTGGGATTATTCTCTATTATTTGTAAATCTAGGCTTGACGATACACCTCCTTACTCTGTTGCTCTTTGAGAAATACTTAACCTCCCTGGCGGTATGATGTCAGATTTTTGATGCTGAAAGCGGTACATTGTTTCGCATGGAAATTTGGCGTTTTATATTGTTGGCCTGTAATTCTTAGGAATAACTCACGCAAATCTGTCCAAACAAGAGTCTAGTAGACATCCTGGCTATGATTAAGTTTGAAACACATAATCATAAATTATAAAATAATAAATAACTAAATAATTATCAAAAATAATATTCTAATCATAATAAAATGTATTCAATAATGTAATCTACTCAAAAACACTGAAATTTGCTCAGTTGCAGAATTGTCGCTGTCGTCACTTTCAGTGTTTGATGACGAATTTCCCCACAAATCACTATCGCTCAATTCTGCAAGTGATTCTAATTTATTATCGCTGTTTTCTAGCTGGTCTAAAACCACTTTTGACGTAAAGGGACGCTTTTTGGTCGCTATGGACATTCTCCAGTTTCCAGGCAGAAAGAACAGTATATATAATATAAAACTGCATGCAGGGCACTGGACAAAGCACTAGGGACAAAAGGGATGTGAAATAATTTGACACCAGGCTCCATCCCCATGCGTCGTGCCGCTTGCAGGGAACGGAGCCCGGCATACAGTACATCGGGCGGAAGACATAGCCACCGCACACAGCAGGGAGACATTGCAGGATCCTGGGGACAAGGTAAGTTATTTTCCCTGGATACTGCGATGCAGCCCCCAGTGTGGCTCAGGGTTACCGCTCTTGGTATGGAGAATTCACCCCGAGACACACTCGGGAATACCGCTAAGAAGGTTAATTCACCTAGAAACCTGGCTTTGAAAAGGTTGTCCATAATGTTCCAGAAATTAAAAGAAGCACTTACTGGACTTTAAACACTGATTTTATAGAGAGACTATTTCAGGTGGTGACCCTGCAGGAGCCACAATTATACCTTACTGATGTCTGTCCACGACTTTTGCAGAGTGGTGAGCAGCTGTGATGGCAATAAAATCCCTAAAATACTTTTTTACTATTTACCATGTTGGTTTCTAGAATGTGAAACCCGTTGTGTGCCATCTGAAAGTACATATTACTGTAATTTTGTGTTCCCTCTCAGTATGGCTGCCGTTGTTGAAATAGAAAGAATAATTTTATTGAATACATTTCTTTAGTGCCAGAATATTTCTAAGTGCTTTAAAAAATACCTGTTTTGTCCACCCTTTGCATCAGTTCATGAACCCATAAAGCATACAGTCTAAGTGTGCTAACACACATGCCAATTCTGGCAGAATAGCACCTGCCTAAACTTTTCTGCACCCCAGTTTCTATGTTTTTATGCATAGTTGAGTAACTTAGCTTCGTTTCCACATCAGAGGTATGGCTTTTTGACCACAATTCTTCCATGAAGACCACTTCTGGCCAGACTTCTCCAAACAGTAGATGGGTGTACCTGGGTCCCACTTGTTTTCACCAGTTCTGTGCTGATGGCTCTGCTAGACATCTTCAGATGTTGAAGGGAAATAAGCATGATGTGTCTTCCATCTGCTGCATTAGGTTTCCTTGGTAGACCACTACGCCAACGGTCCTCAACATTTCCTGTTTCTTTGTGCTTCTTCAAAAGAGTTTAAGCAGCACATCTTGAAACCCCAGTCTGCTTTGAAATATTTGCCTGGGAGAGACCTTGCTTATGCAGTATAACGACCTTGTGTCTTGTTGCGGTGCTCAGTCTTGCCATGGTGTATGACCTGTAACATGAAACTATCTTCCACAACTTCACCTTAGTAGCAGAGTTTGGCTGTTCCTCACACACTTTTAAACTTCCTACACAGCTGTTTCTGTTTCAGTTAATGACTATGTTTCAACCTACTTATGAAATGTATAATCATTACCACCTGCTTAGTACAATTAATTATTCATACACCTGACTCTGATCCTACAAAATCCCTGACTTTGTGCAAGCGTACAAAGTGTGCAAGTGTAAGAACTGATGATGGTTTAAAGCCAAGGGTTGCCACACTAAATATTTAATTAAATTGGATTTTTCTTCTGTTCGATAACTTTTCATTTTGTAAATTGATAAAAATGAACAATTAAAATATATATTTTTTCAATTATTTTTACTTTACAGCATTTATTCACGAATTTATGGGAGGAGCCGGGGGGGGGGGTATTTAGGCAGACCACCCGCCAATGCTCTTTGTCGGTTCCAGTGCGTGATTCGTTGCGTCACCAGGTCGACTCTTCCAGGCTCACTTCGCGTTCGTGAGTCTGTTGTTCCCGAATTTAGTGTGTTGCGGTTGCTCTATTCATGTTTTTTTTCGATCGAATCTTGCTCACTGTCGCAGGTAGGATTCGTAACCATTATCGTATCGTGATCAATCAATTCCATTCATTATGTTCCCTTTTTCGCTTGTTCGGTTCCCGCAGTGTAACTTTCGAATCGTTCGTGAGTCTCCAAGGCACAGTCGTTATTTTTCCAAAATGTACCAATCCCAGAAGTTGTTGCCAAAATGCATACGGCGCCACACCACGCACCCAGTTACAGGCAATGATGTAAGTAACTGAGTTAAAATAAACTGAGTTACTTAACGCAGTTACTTTAGAGGGTAACTAATAATCTAACTGATTACTTTTGCCCTCATGGTAATGCAGTTCCCATTACTTGGGCGGAGTTACTGCAATTACATCTACCGCCACTAAATGGCAGTAGTGAAATTTTGGTGTCATGCCGAAAAAAGTTCCCCACTGGATAAGGATCCCCTGTACTGCGCAGGCGCAGCGCTTGCACAGTACGAAGGACTACGGAGCTTCCGAAAATTGCCAAACCTAAACAGCTCTACACCGCGTAGGCGCAGTTAACATGTAATTGTACGAGGCGATGCCGCATGCTCCTGATGCTTGTGCTACTCTGCAAGGGGCGTCTATCGTGTAACTAAGGGGCGGGTCTAGTATTACTGTAACCAAGGGACGCATTTATTATTATTGTTATATATCAAGCTCTGCCCATTAATTTAACATTCACCCTCTTCTGTAGCCATCCGCCCCTTACATGATATAATAATAATAGACCCGCCCCTTGCTTACACGCTATAACAGATCTGCCCCTTGGTTAAAGTAATTATAGAGCAGCCCCTTGGTTACACAATATATAACAATAATAATAAATGCGCCCCTTGCTTACAGTAATACTAGACCCGCCCCTTAGTTACACGTATAGAGTATTTTAAAAAAAAGTCACAGTTACTTTGCTGCGTAACTAATTACTTTTCCAATGTAGTAACTGAGTTACTAACGCAATTACTTTTTGGGAGAAGTAATTTGTAACTTAACTAATTACTTTTTTAAAGTAAGATGACCAACACTGGTTACAGGCCTGCTTTTTGTTTACTTGTCCGATTCGTATCCGGTACTTTGCAAACCTACTACAGTCCGATTCAAACCTAGTTGCGTCAGCGGCACAACGGTTTGCATCGGATACATGGCACGTCGATTCGTTTTGGTTCATGTCACTTACTCTACTACCGATTTGCATCGGATACATTGCATACCTACTATAGTCTGATTCGAATCTAGTCGCGTTGGCGGCACAATGGTTCATATTGGATTCATTTTTCTTATACTCTCAAGCACAGCTACAACCGGTTAGGGTCACAGTTCATTCCTACACATTCAGATTTTCTGCTATCCTTTTCTTTTTCGCCTATCAGTAGGTTACTTTCTTGCAATTGTTGCAAGCACGCCTCTAACTGCACAGACTCTTGCAATCGTTGCAAGCACGTCTCCAGCAGCACAAATATATTGCAATCGTTGCAAGCACATACAGAAATACAACTTCTCACAGTCACTACAAGCACATCTTCAGTGACACAACTCCCTTGCAATCGTTGAAAGCACACATCCAGCACAACTTCTTGCAATCGTTGCAAGCATGCAAACAAGTATAACTTATTGCAATCGTTGCAAGCACACGTCTCAGCATAACTTGCATCTCAGCAAAAGTTCTTGCAATCGTTGCAAGCACGCATCTCAACATAACGTCTTGCAATCGTTGCAAGCACATTCCCAGTGGCACACAAACAGCCACACATCATTTTTTAACCGCTTCCCGACCGGCCACTGCATATATACGTCAGCAGAATGGCACGGGCAGGCAGAATCACGTACCTGTACGTGATCGTGCATGTGCCTGCCCGTGGGTCGCGCGGACCCGATCGCCGCTGGTATCCCGCGATCGGGTTACGGAGCTGAAGAACGGGGAGAGGTCTATGTAAACAAACCTCTCCCCGCGCTTCCTACACTGACTGTCAGTGATCGGCGGTTCCCTGTCATCGGGAACGCCGATCAATGACGTCAGACGTACAGCCACGCCCCCCTACTGTAAAAAAAAAACACAACACGTCACACTGACTCCTCCCCGCCCCCTAGTGGTTAACCCCCTAACTACAACTGTCATTTACATAGGAATCAGTGCTATTTAAATAGCACTGATTGCTGTATAAATGACAAATGTCCCAAAAATTTGTCAAAAATGTCCGATGTGTCCGCCAAAATGTCGCAGTCACAATAAAAATCGCTGATCGCCGCCATTACTAATAAAAAAAAAAATATTAATAAAAATGCTATAAAACTATCCCCTATTTTGTAAACGCTATAACTTTTGCGCAAACTAATCAATAATCGCTAATTGCGATTTTTTTTACCAAAAATATGTAGAAGAATACGTATCGGCCTAAACTGAGGAAAAAAAATGTTTTTTTTTATATATTTTTTGGGGATATTTATTATAGCAAAAAGTAAAAAATATTGCATTTTTTTCAAAATTGTCGCTCTATTTTTGTTTATAGCGCAAAAAATAAAAACCGCAGGGGCGATCAAATACCACCAAAAGAAAGCTCTATTTGTGGGAAAAAAAGGACGCCAATTTTGTTTTGGAGCCACGTCGCATGACCGCGCAATTGTTAGTTAAAGCGACGCAGTGCCGAATTGCAAAAAGGGGCCTGGTCCTTTGGCTGCCAATTGGTCCGGGGCTGAAGTGGTTAATCGGCCACTCGTCTCCAGTGGCATTAACATAAGAGCCACTCACCGTTTTCTGTCTGTCATTTCTCCCTTAGGTCAGTCAAGTTCAGGTTCCATCCTGCACCAGGCTGGATGTTATTTTTCAGGTAAAAAAAAAATCCCATATATATATTCATATAGTTTGATATAGAGGCTCTAATAGGCTTCAAAACAGGGTGGGTTCAGGGCGCAGAGCACTGCGCTCCGAACCCACCCAGTTTTGTGACACTAGAGAATGAATATTCTCTATTCTTTCTCATTCTCCACCTGGCCAATCAGATAGCCCCTATTGGCCAGGGAGTCTTAGGACTTCCTGGCCAATTGTGTCTCAGGACACACTTCTGGTTTCCAATCGGCCAGAAGGAGAATGTCTGCTCTATCTGTGCTCGCCGGAGCGGCCTCCGCTCTATCTTCTCAATGCCTCCACAAGGTAAGGCAGCCTCTGGGGTGACCTTTCGCTGTTTGTCTCCCGCGGGAGAGTGGGGGTGATTGCCGCCGCCTGTCTCCTGCGGTGGGGAGGGGGGTAGGGGGGGGGTAGGTGGGGGGTGATTGCCACCGCCTGTGTCTCCTGGGGAGGGGGGTAGGTGGGGGGTGAGTGCCACCACCTGTGTCTCCCGCGGGTGGATATGGTAGGTGGGGGGTGATCCCTGCTGCCTGTCTCCCACGGTGGGGGTGATCGCTGTGGCCTGTGTCTCTCGGTTGAGGTAGGTGGATGGTGATTGTCACCGCCTGTGTCTCCCACGGAGAGGGAGTATTGTTGGTTGTGCCGCCCCCCCCCCCCCCCAAAAAAAATAGTGCGCACCACCGGCCACTGGATTTACTGTTCTTCTATCTAAAAATATAGTTTTGGTTATAGCTGAACTGTATTAGACTGTATATAGTAACTTGATTTCATGTGGATAAATGTCTAATGCCAGGCAAAGGTTTAATAACATTTATTGCTAACCTGCTGCATCATTCATTTGATGCTTTGTATTTTGTAAGTATATTATGCAGTAAATTGTAATAGAAAAAGCAAAGTGAACCTGTCTGAGAACTATAAAAAGAAATCAAGTAGTAGTGCTGTATGTGAATGGAATTGATGGGTCCTGTTATTAAGTATGTGTATTGGGCAAGGGGGAACTATTTGTAAATGCTTTTTTGCCTATAAGGATACCTCAAGAGGCTTGGGTATGATTTTCTATCCCAGTTAATTCTGTAAGATTGAACTATATAACATAATGGTTGGTTATAACAGCTGGAGTTTAAAGCTTTCCTTGAACATAACTTATTATTCTAGGAGAATGAGCGATTTATATGTATGACACTGTGCTGTTTAGTAGTTAAAAAGATCAATGAAAATAATTTCCAACTACCAAGCAAGTACGCAGTGATTGATACTAGTTGTTTTTAATTACAATTTGCCATTGCCCTCAAGTCCAACCCTTTAAATGTAATCAGTTACCTCTGGCTTTTAAAATGTGTGTATTACGGCACCCTTGTCTTTATTAAAATATGCAGCCATTAAACAACGGCAACAGCCCATGCCTTTACAGGTAAAGCAGGCTGAAACTACACAAAGGACCAGTGTAACAAAACCTAATCAGCTTTAGCTGGAGGGTTACTAAAACCCCCATCACTCAGTGCATTTCTATGCACAACTTCTCCACCAAACTGCATTATTTATTCAAGGCAATTCAAGTGCAATATTTGTTTCCATTAAGCCTTTTGGTTTTCTTTCAGCTCTTTAAACATGTGATCCCTGCCGTTACAAAGTGTCCTTCGGGCCAAACATATCATGAATCGCTATACAAGCAAATATTTTTTCCCTGTTCTGTGCTATGCAGCTCCAGAAAGCCTGGGTATTTGGGATTCAAAATAGAAAAAGGAGGAAAACATTCATTCTCGGTGTATAAAGAGCAGACTTCCGCCATTAGAAAGAGTTATGCAGGAAGATATTTAAATAAGGACAACTGGCATTGCACAGTAAGAGAAAGAGAGAGTGACAGAGAGAAAGCACAGAGAGAGAGAGAGATGGGAAAAAATTATATGATTGCAAGTGAGTTGAAAATAGCCCAGCACACATAATGAAGAGTCTTCATCAGATGTTGGCCTTACTCCCACACAAATATGCGAGGGAATGATTTATTTACATTGTAGGCATTCTGTAGGATAGTACATTAAATATACAGAACAGAAGTAGAGATGTGTTGGCTGTGGATTGGATGCTGTGGAGATGTAGTTACCTGGGGATGAAGTATTTTGTGTGCAATGCTTTTTGTATTCAAACATAGCCGAAAGAGGTTCTTGATTCTTTTTGATGATTTTTCTTTATATGTAAGGATTTGATTTGCTTAAAGTAAATAACCTTATAATGCAAAAAAAAAAAAAGTAGGAAAATTACCAGACCGTGGTCATTAAGCAGTTATTCGAATGCTCAAAGTACTCTTCTGGTCTTGCAAAGGCATAAAACCTTTTATTTTCACATGTTGATCTGCATTGTTGCAACATAATAAAAAATGCATCTTGCAGATGAGTACCCAACTATGTGACCAAGAAAGGCAGTAGGCAACTGCCTATGCAGCAGATCTAGGACATATATATCAGCTGCAGAGCTCCATAAAAGAAACAACCACATATAAAAGGAGAACAAAATTGTGAATAATGCCATATACCACATCTTTATATTAGAGAATGTAGAGATATGAAAGAAAAAAACTGAGCAGGGAATTAAAAATTCATAATTTACCTTATTTGTGAAATGATCCAATCATTAGAAGGTTAACACATGATTGGCTGTAACAGACAGCATCCACATTTTTCATTTAATGGAGTTTTTATGGACAATGCTTTGCCAATGAAAGATTTTGTGCCTTGTATTTCTAAATCCCTTGAAGTGTGTAATGGTTCATTGAATGTGTGTAATTATATACATAACCTATATGGCATTTTGCTATAAACTGACAAAGTAATGGTTCTACAATCCATGTATAATAAATGTCATAGGTTCTTCTTTGTTTATGTCAATTCATTTAAAAAATATCACATCATAATCACCATTTATTATGTGTCTTTATTGTATATGTGTGTTTTATGGATGCATGTCAGTTTTACTCCTATCTTTATCTTATTTTACACAAAGCCTACTAGGCAAACTTCCAGCCTCCATTTTCTCTTGAATACTTCTATATATACCATAGATACTAAATACATTTCTGTCTGTGCCATCATGGTACTGACTTTGTGTAGATACATTTTTGGTTGTATCAATACAGTACTAATTGTGCTGCTGTGGACATGTTTCCAGTTGGGTTGGTAGGGTACTAATTGTGCGTCTGAAAATACATTTACCTATGAGTGATAGTAATATAGAGTATATGTTTTTTAATACAGGTAACAAATATGAAACCCATAGTGTGTATGATTCTTTCTTCCTGATTATGTGGAACCGTGATATGTTTTGTGTGTGTTTGTGTTGTGATAGGGCACACTTGCCAACATTCATCCCATTCGCCGGAATACTCTCACCCTTGCCAAGGCCTACACTTAACACCCCCACCTTCCAGGTTGTCCCACCTAAATTATGCCCACCTTTGGGATTGCCTCACCAAGATCAAGCCCACTTTCTGGGCAGTCTCACCCCTAATTATGGGGAAACTGCCCACTTGCAGCTTCAATTCCCTTAGTAAATTCTGCTTGTGTTCGGTGATTTAGATAAGGGGGATACTGGCTACTGTGATCTCGAGACAGGACAGACACCTTTCTGCAGGGCTTGCCTAGAAAATCCGGGACAGTTGGCCTCTCTGGTAAGGCAGCATGTAAATTGTAGAACCGCCACTTTGTCATTAATGCAAGGGCAGCCTTTAAAGCAGTTATTGGAGGTCGGAAGGGAGGTGGCAAAAGGTAGGTAAGGGAAAGTATTATACATTTGAGCATAGGTGGCAGTATTAGTTCAGCAGAATTATCTTTTACCAGGGCAATTAAAAGTATAACTGTTTGCAAAACTATCATAATTACCATAAAATCTGTTAATAATTGTTATTGGCCTGGCACACGACACTGATATATACTGTTATGCTGTAGGTGATGTGAAAAGTGGCATATGTTTGCAAGGTCTCCTTTTCAGCATACCCCTATTGTAGGCACAACTAACAACAGTAAATGTAATTATTAAGGCACAAATGCATTTTTTTCTATCTTCCAGCAAACTTAAGGTCAGTCATTATTATATGTAATCCTAGATGTGAATCTACACCCATTATTGACAGTATACAGGACTTTAGTATCCAAGCGCAGAAGATTTGAAAGACCTTCATCACGTTTACGTATCTTCTTCTCTGCTAACTAAGCAAACAGTAATGAGGTCTAGAAGAAAAAATCATTCTCCAAAGGGGATAACTGTAAGAAAGGGGCAAGAGGGCATGTCTTTAAGCTTGGTGTGTCACTTTCTTCCTTCACAGACATGTTTGTACAGGCGATGCCTCATTACGCATATATTTCAGAGGAGAAATCTGTTCTGCTCAGCCAAGTTGCACAGTAGTAAGTTTAAAGTAATTGTGCAGCATAGAAAACCTTCCACATTCTCTGTACCATTAAGATGCTCCAGCCTCAGCTCCACAAGTAGTGATGAAAGCTGCATTGAAATCCTGTGTGAGTTTAATCCTCGGCTTCTGCTGTGGTTTCAGAGCGTGACAGTCAAAAGCTAATGTCTCCTTTCTATCACTGCTAACTTGAGCTCATCTTCCTTCTTAACACTTTATCTTCCACAGAACATGAAAACCTCATTTGCATTCATCTCATAAGCTTTAGGATTTAAAATGCAATGAATCCCTTTGGTTAGGGAAAAAATAACTAGAAAATAGGTGAAGATGTTGCCATTTTCTACAAGTTTTGTTACATTCAATAATTAATCAATAAGGTACAGCTACATGTATGCATGTAGCACCTGTGATTACATTTCTGTGACTAACCATTTGTTTAGTGATAGATGGTTAAGAAACTTTAATGATTTTTAGAAAATCAATCATTTGAAGATGTGATTATCTAAGACTCATGCCTAAACGAGAGGGCCTCTTCAGGGATTTATTTCCTTCTGGCTGGAGTCCTTGCCAAAAAGACAAAATTAGCTTTACATTTTTAATGCAGAACTTTATGTAAAAATTTAACATTTGCAAGAAGGAAGATGTTTTTATTATTATTATTGCAGATAGGGATGAGCCGAACACCCCCTGGTTAGCACCAGAACAGAAAATTTGTGCGAACATGCAATCACCGTTGAAGGGACACGAATGTGAAAAATCAAAAGTGTTCATGTTAAAGGCTTATATCCATGTTATCGCCATGAAAAGTGCTTGGGGACCCGGGTACTGCCCCAGGGAATATGTATCCATGCAAAAAAAGGTTTTTAAAACAGCCATTTTTTTCAGGAGCAGTGATTTTATATAATGCTTAAAGTGAAACAATAAAAATTTAACATTCCTTTAAATATCGTGCCTGGAGGTCCCCTTAGGTTGCCTGTAAAGTGGCGCATCTTTCTCATGTGTTTTACTGTGCCGCAGCAAAATGACATTTCTAAAGGAAAAAATTTCATTTAAAATTGCTCGCGGCTGTAATGTATTGGTGGATCCCGTCAATATAGCTTAAAATCTATGAAAAAATTGATGGGTCTGGTATGGATATAAAGGGGAACTCCATGCCAAAATGTAAAAAAAAAAAAAAAAAAGCAGTGTGGGGTCCCCCCCAATATCCCTACCAGGACCTTCAGGTCTGGTATGGATTTTAACTGGAACTCCATGCCAGAATTTTTTTTTCAAATGCCTTTGGGGTCCCCTCCAAATTCCACACCAGACCCTTGTCCGAGCAAGCAGCCTGGCAGGCTAGGAAACCATACCAGGCCACTTGCCCTCAGCATGGGGAGGGTGCTTTGGGGTCCCCCCCAAAGCACCTTGTCCCCATGTTGATGGGGACAAGGGCCTCATCCCCACAACCCTTGCCCGGGGGTTGTGGAGGTCAGTGGGTGGGGGGCTTAACGGAATCTGAAAGCCCCCTTTAACAGATTAACGGAATCTGGAAGCCCCCTTTGTGAATGCATTCACCAAAAAAGTGTAAAAAAATAAAAATCACAATACACAATTTTTGACAATGCCTCGATTTTATAAATGTCCATCCATCTTCAATCACGGTGTCAATGGACCCGAAAAATAGAAAATAAAATAAAAATACTCCTTCATGGGAGGCATCCTGCTGACTGCTGTCTTTTTGCTGTGACAGCTGTTATGTAGGCAAGGGCGGGGCCAGCAGGTGATGTAACCGAGTGACCCCGCCCCTTCTGACATCATGTGCCAATTTTTTTTAATTTGGCGTGCAGTTCCCCCAAAAATCTATGCCAGACCCGAAGGGTGTGGTATGGATTTTGGGGGGGGGGGGACCCCCACACCATTAAAAAAAAAAAAAATTGGTGTGGAGTTTCCCTTAAAATCTATACCTGACCCAAGGGGCCTGGTATGGACTGGGGGGGGGGGGGAAACCCATGGCGTTTTTTTCTTAATTCTGTCATAGGGTTCCCCTTAACCACTTCAGTACACTGTATTATATACTGTACACTGACTGCACTGTATATATGTATATATATATATATATATATATATATATATATATATATATATATATATATATATATACTACAGAGCCTTAGTGCTGCCAGCTATAGCCTACAGTACTGATCAGTATTCTGACGGAGGGGAAGTCCCCCTGCTATCAGAACACAATAACTCAGCGGAAAGTGTGTGGATGGATGAATCAAATCATTCAGGACCGGTTCATACAATGCCCACACATGAATCGCACAGGAACGAGCTGTGCGTTCCTGTGCGATTCTCATGTGGTTCTGTGCGGTGCGATTTCAGCCCATTCATATTAAATGGGATAAATTCACACCGTACTGCACCAAAAGTATTGCATGCACTACTTTTTAAATCGCACTGAACCGGTGTGGGAAAACACATTGCGTTTGCAACCTACGTTTGGGGTGTCCTTAACTTTCTATTGACACCCGCTGTAGGAACGCACAGTAAATTTCTGTGTCATTCATGTGCGGACATGGTGTTAACCGGCCCTTCAAATTAATAGGCTGAAGTCGCACCACACAGAAACACATGTGACTCGCACAGCTCATTCCTGTGTGGGCATGGTAAGAACCTGTCCTAAAAAAGAAATGTGCCTGGTGATAAATACAGTTAGCTAGGGGTGGGTGGGATGGTAGGGGGCTATAAAATAATCTTTATTATTTTAATAAAGGTGTGTATATATATTTTTTGTTATATTTTAACCCCATAACTCAGTTCCTTTAGGTTGGTAGGGGAAACGTAATATATATATATAAATATCATAGCTCCAAACTGTCCCTGATTTTGAGGAACTGTCCCTGATTTGGAGCAATGTCCCTCTGTCCCTCATTCCTCATTATTTGTCCCTCATTTTGGTCTGATTTATATTTATATTTAAATGCACTTTTTATCTATCAAAATTTTTTTTGCAGCACTAAACCTTTCATCTGATTTCTAGACTGCTGCATTTGTAAATTTTAAAAGCCAATATAAAGGAATAGTAGTGGTAAAAAAAAGCACTTCTGGGTTTAACCAATCATGTTTTTTTGTACAATTCTCCTTTGAGGGGGCGTGATCAGGGGTGTGTCATATGCCTGCATACTTTTGCTGACAGGCGTCCCCTCATTCCCAACTCTAAAAGTTGGGAGGTATGTAAATATATACTTTATAATATTAGTCAGGCTGTGTTTATGTGCTTTTACATATGTTTATTTTTATTTTTTAACAGTTTTGAGAAATAATCAAGATCCTTTACAGTGGATCATGGGTTTCCCCACACAGGATGGCTGCTGTGCAGCTAGTTATACCTTCCCCGCATTCCTTTCACTCTCTCTAACACAATGCTAACACACTGCTCGCTAACACCACTTATCACAGACCTGGAGTCAACACAACATGGTTTATTAAACAGCCTCAGAACAGGTGTAAAAATCGGCCGTGTTAGAGAGTGTTAAGAGAATGGTGATAATGCAAGAATTAACACTGGTTATTAAATGTACACAAATGTCACTTATGTATACTTTTATTCAGTAAAAATGTCTGTTAAAGCATTTTTATGGATTCTTTCAACATTGATCACATGTGAAAGATCTTAAAGCGGTTCGGCACCCATTTCATTTAGTAAATCTCTTTGCCTTCCAAATCAGGCAAAGAGTACTAAATTAAATTTTTTTTTTTTTTTTTTTTTTACTTACCTTGTAATTGAAGACTTCCGGTCTTCTCACTCTGCGGCGGCGGGCGGGGTCTCTGCATCGATCGTCGTCACGCCGCACTGTCTCCTGGGATCTGGTGTCATTGATCCCAGGAGTCAGTGCGGGCATCTTCCGAAATCTCGCGAGATTTCGGCCACATCTTCCGAAATCTCCCGAGATTTCGGCCACATCTGCCGAAATCTCGTGAGATGTCGGCAGATGTGCCGTTACTGCGCACGCGCGAGTAACGGCGGTGCATGCTGGGCCATCTAAAGTTCCTGTGGGTGTTTCACATGCCCACAGGCAAGATGGCCCCCAGCACAAAAGAAGAAGACGAGGATCTTCATCGGACGAAAACCGGCGGCGATCGAGATGGAAGATGGAACAGGTGAGTCCCCCAATAAAGGTAAGCATCCTTTATATCCCGTCTAAAAAAAAAAAATTTTTTTACAGAGTGCATAACCGCTTTAAAGATTTTACAAACTGCACTCTTCTTAAGCATATCATAGCAGTTAGTGATTGAGATGGGCACATACACATCACACCTTACATATATTTTTAGTTGTTTTATTTTCCTGCTTTCTTGCATAGTTTGCTTCTCACTTCCTGTTATGGTGGAAAAAAAAATATCAAGCATCAAACTTTAAGTGCTTTTGGCCCCTCCCTCCTGCCAAATGCCCCCAGAGCAAGCAGCTTGCACCTGAGCAGGCTCGCTCCCGAGTCGCTGTTCTGTGTGTTCCCTTTTTCTCTTCATTGGCTCACTGGCTGTGTTTCACAGTAGTGGGAGCCAATGGATCCCGCTGCTATCTCAGCCAATGAGGAGGAAGAGTATTGGGAGAGCGCTTCTCTCGTGCACATCGCTGGACCGACATGGGGCTCAGTTAAGTATTAAGGGGCTGGGGGGGGGGGGGGGCGCTTAACACAGAAGGTCTTTACCTTCATGCATAGGATACATGAAGGTAAGAAACCTTAAGCCTTTACAACCACTATGAACATTTCATTCGTTTTCTAGATTTGATTTGCGGATGCTGTTATTGTTTGGTTTCTCGACCCCTAATCTAAAATTGGGGATATAGACTATATTTCTTATCCAGTATGGGAATTGTTTCTTATGTAGTGACTTTTAAATCAATGACACTTACATGTGTCTTGGCTTCTGAGGTGTTGCTCTATATTGTGCCTCTGTACCCTGACATGTCTTGCTGTGGAATCTTCATCTCTTCCAGTGACACACTTACTTCTACTTTATCTGTTGGGTGGCTCATTATTCCTGCAGCAAATATGGCTCTGTTGCTTTATCAGCACCCAAAACGAATTGCACTCCTGTGGCCCATGGGAGAAGCCCAGCCAAATAAGCTCAGACTGGACTTCTCCTTTAAGCATTTACTTTCTTAGTAAGCTATATGGGTGTATTTCTAATAATCCAGAGGTAGCAATGTATACATACTCCCCATGGATATTACTTAGTGAAGTATGGATCCACCAAGTCTAAATGCCTTTTATTTTTAGATAGCAGCTTGTGCAGTCTGCTTCTGCCAGATAATAAATACACAGAAAAATCATTCCCACTTTAATTGACTCCAAGGGATTAACTTTTTATTCCATTCCCTTTTCCATAGTTTATCATATAGGTGCTTAAAATGCACAAATATATTATTTGTATGTAAAAAACTAGACTTCATATAATTAGGTTAGACCGTGTGAGTCATTTGTTTGGTGCAGTGCATAGGCTGGAGGTACATATTACCTTCCATATAATATGTATCAGTTCAGATGCAGTAGACCTGATTTACTAACGACTTAAAGCTGAAGTTAAAATATGCTTATATTTTGACTTCTCTTAATCCTCCCGTCTCCTCTCATCACGTTAATTCTATTTTGAAGCTAAAAAAAAAAGCCCTTTCTGTTTTCATTACATATTCTATTTTACGCAGTGATGTTATGGAAGGAGATAGATGATGCTAGATGTCCTTCAGTCAGGAAATGAGACAGGCTCTATCTGACTTCCTGTCCTGCAGCTTTTAATGCACTCTGTGAGAACCTCACAATGTGCAGTGAAATCAGAGTAAGCAAATACAGTACAGGAGAGGAGCCTGTACAACTGTGCAAGAATGAAGGTGTGGATGGAGTTCAGCTTTAAGCTAGATAAAGTGGACGGCACCTGTGTTCACTTTCACAAATACACACACACACAAAAAGTATAGTGTATTGGAATTCTTTATTAAGGCATCAGAAAGGGTCTAAAGCTGGCCATAGGTGGATCAATAATTGGCTGGTTTAGCAAGGACCATCTAAATGTTGATCCATCTATGGCCATTCTATTCATCAGCTTCTCTCCAATAGAAATTTTTTCTTTCACCAGTGTATTCTGACAGTGGAGGAGTCCCCTCTGTCAGAATAGAATGGCACAGTGGGGAGGATTCCTCTATCCATCTCAGGCCAGCTTAATTTCTAGGGTTGTAATGTCAACATCCTCATATAAAAGCAACTTTGCCTTGTTTGATCGCTGTCCGAATCAGCAGCAATGTCTGGTGTGTGTAGTCTGCTTATTCTGCCATACTTTCTTCAGTGCTCTAAATAAAAAAACCTGTTTTTTTTTCAGTACTGATATACAACACTTCATTTGGATTACAATGCAGGACTGCAGCTTGGATTTTCCGAGATGCTTAGCTGATAAAGGGGGAGCTTTAAAATATATCCTTGGGAGCTTTCATTCGTGTTTCATTTACACCTATAAGTGAGAGGAGAAGGAAAGCACCTTTCTGTGCTTCTTATTCTCTCTTTTTTTAAATCAAGAAACGTTTTATTAAGAAATAAAACAATAAGTAGTACATGGAAATACCAAGACAGCCATACACAAAACCGTAAACATTGTCAAGGAACAGTGTATAAGCCATTGAGCAAAGCAAAAATTCAAAAACGAAAGATCAAAAGAAAATAGTGCAATAACCACCTCAATAAAGACATTCAGCAATGCGTTCCCCAACTTTGACACTATTTGTCAAGTGTACAAGTATATTTAGTAGTTAGATGACTCCAACCTAGCCTATAAGAAGTCTATACAGCACTAGTTCCACTGGACTTAAAGAGGTGGTCCATCCGCACCAAAAATATTAAAAGTCAGCAGCTACAAATACTGCAGCTGCTGACTTTTAATAAATGGACACTTACCTGTTCCAGGTTCCAGTGATGTCGGCAGAATGTGACGAGCGATCGATCGTCTCTCGGCTGCCCCGCCGCCATCCTCTGTCAGGGAATCAGGAAGTGAAGACGCAACGGCTTCACTGCCCGGTTCCCTACTGCCCATGCGTGAGTCACGATGCGCGTCTCTATTGTTCCCCGTTGTGTCCTGGGAACTGTGTTTAACAAGACACAACGGGGCATCTTCGGATATGGGCGGGAAAGCTCCGGCTATCTCGTCCCGGAAGTGGGTGCAGATACCTGTATTATTCAGGTATCTGCACCCCCCTCCCCCCTGAAAGGTGTCAATTGTGGCACCGAAGGGGGGGAGAAATCCGATACGCGGAAGTTCCACTTTAGGGTGGAACTCCGCTTTAAGCCTGGGTTATCTAGCCATGGGCCCCAAAGGTTTTTTATTGTCTCTACTTAGCTTGTTGTTACAGGGAGTTTTAGTTTGATAATATTGTAAAAGCAATTCAAGGATGTACATGTGTGGGATTCTTCAAGTAAGTTTTCAAACTTCCAGATAATTTCGATTATTATAAGTTAGCTAAAAATAATTAAAATGTCAAATTGAATATATAGCTTTACATTCTGACCCGATACACTTTAAAATGAACTCACAATTCACCTCACTTTGAAGTAAACAAGGCCCTGTGTACGAGACACAGTAATGTTGACTCATCCATGATGAGGTCACTAATTAAATAAAAGTGGAGAAAAGAAAGAGTCATTGCTAAGAGTATCCAAGTTCAATCACCTTTTATTTTAAAGTAAATTAAAAATTGGACACACTGGGTAATAACTACCAGTTTTATGCCTATTTTCTTTAGTTAGTTTATTACTAATGTACATACATACTTTTTTTTTTTACATAAAGTTACTGTAGAGGGCTTGGGCACAGTGCAGCATTCTCCTGTTTTTATGTCATCAAAGTAATGACTCCAGAGAGGTAATTTTGACAAAGCAGTGTTCTGTAAAGACCACATTTTTTTGGCTTAGAACTGTGTGCAGGCTATGATCAGTGGCTATAAATCGGTGTTAATGGCTTCCAAACAATGTGAGAGCCTGATCAAAGCAATGCAGGGGTGCTGCCACGCTACTGGACATATATGTAGCCCCTTTTGTAACAACTCAGCATGAAGTACATCTATGTTCAGGTATGGTAAAAAAAAAAAAAAAACACTTGGCTCTTGTGTAATTAATTCTGCATTCAGTTATAAAGTTATAGTCATTCCTTGCTAAATGACAGTGCTGGTCTATTGAAGCATGCAAAGTGCTTGCATTTTAATGCCTCGTAGGAAATGGCATTTGCTAATGTGTTTAATATTTTTCAAGATCTTTTACATCAAGACAATACAAGTAGTCAGTTTTATACTAATAAACCAATGTATTTAAAATGACACACTCTAAGCTCATGACCTTATCTTCCAGCCATGGGTGTAACTATTTAAACCTGCTATCAAGGATTTTGAAGATTATTTACAGTATTTTAAAATATTTTTACAGTGTTTAACTTGTTTTATGTCATATTCACATTTTATATTGCTGTTCTTATGTATTAAATAATAATTTACAGCCACTAGGGGGAGCTCTGTATTTCACTGCATTCACCCAGGCTACACAATGAATGTAGTACTAATGGCTACATATTTTTACCTTAATGCATTTACAGCATTAAAGTGGCTGTAAATGTAACAGGTCTTTACATTAAAGTGATTGTAAAGGCTAATATTTTTTATTATTATTAAATAACAAACATGTTTTATCTACCTGTTCTGTGCAATAGTTTTGCACCAAGCAGTCCTTCTATTCTCGGGTTCCCTGCTGATGCTCCTGCCCCCCCCCCCTCTGAGTGCCCAAGCCGCTTGCTATGGGGGCACTTCTGCATCCTGAGCCCCGCCCTACCCTGAGGGCAGCAGGGAGCCAGGCTTCAAATTGCAAGGAGGCGGAAGCAGGGGTATGGCTTATCTGCACTGTGTGTTTCTAGATGCACGCACCTTAGCTCAGAGAGCACACACAGATGGGTGTCTCCTTAGCAAGTGACTAGATAAGCTAAGAAGACATGGGCAAATGGGGAGGCAGGGACAGTGGCCTTAGATCCCCAGGAACAGGAGGAAAGAGGACAATGTGTATGTGTGCGCATGTGTGTACATTTATCACCATTGTACAAAACAAAAGAGGGTTTTGTATCACTTGGATGTTTTTAAGATAATTGTGCTGATTTACTAAAAGAGGTGGGAATCTTCACTCAGAATGTATAAATATTCACTTTATCCAATGCAGTGAAAAGCATCTGCACATGACTGGGTGTTAAAAGTTAACAGGAATTTGATTTTCACTTGATTGAACAACTACATTGAACTTTCACAACTTTTTTTGATTCAACTTTCTCAATTCGTTTTGGAAATCAGCCTCATTATATCAGCCACATGCAGAGGAATTTACTAATGAATTATAGACTATTTTCCCTAACAAAGCACATTTTAACGTGAAATGCACTGCTGTTTTTAGATTAAAGCAAAAAGTAATTATTTTTGGCATGTTTCCTACAAGATGACAAACTCACTTTTTGAGCTCAGGTCTACCTTAATATGCTGCAAGTGGTGCTTTAACCACTCCCTGCCCATAGGATGTCCTATGATGTCCTTAGGTTGAAGTGGTGATATTAGAATGATGCCTGCAGCCGCTGGATGGCATCTACAGGCAGCGAGAGGGCACATCTGCCACCCTCCGTTGCCTTTCCGGGCTCTCCTGTGCGAACAGGAAGCCAGATTACCATAGAGCTGGCCAGGGACTAGATGGTCCCCGGCCAGCTCTATGATTCTGGGAGGCCGGAAGTGACATCACTTCTGGCACTGGCAGATGTAAACACTGACAGTTTTTTTTTTTCTGGTAAGCAGAGATCTCATGCTTTCCTGGGTACAGGAGATACCTGGGGTCTCATAAAATTGCTGTGCAAATACCGTGTGACATAACAAATTACAATGATCGTCCATTTTATTCTCTAGGGTCTCTGCTAAAAAATATATATATAATGTTTGGGGGTTATATGTAATTTTCTATCATAAAAATTATGATTTTTAGATGTGTGAAATTTTAGAATTGGCCTGGGCTGGAAGTGGTTAATTTGTGTGATTCTCCACTAGCGCCATCCCCACTTTACAATAGACTGCAAAAAGTAACCATCTGACATTGCACTAAATTCTAGACAATAGTGATCATTTAGCTTGGTTTAAAGTGAAAGTAAACCCTCTGGGACCACTTTGACCTACAGGTAAGCCTTAATCTAGGCTTACCTGTAGGTCAAAGTGGTCCCAGAGGGTTTACTTCCACTTTAAACCAAGCTAAATGATCACTATTGTCTAGAATTTAGTGCAATAAACATTATTAGATATTAATAGATATTTAGAAAATAAAATGCACTGCTATCTACGGTGCATGCGCCGTAGACAGCGGCGCGCAGGGGCACTGAGCATGCCGAGATCACAGCGATATGTCGCTCTCGTGCGCATGCGCGGGAGTGACGTCATCGCCGCTCCAGCTAATCACAGCGCTGGAGCGGCGAGACCCAGAAGT
The DNA here is from genome assembly GCA_028564925.1 of Lithobates sylvaticus. Classification (NCBI taxonomy): domain Eukaryota; kingdom Metazoa; phylum Chordata; class Amphibia; order Anura; family Ranidae; genus Lithobates; species Lithobates sylvaticus. The sequence continues at coordinate 69,410,971 of CM053033.1, read as the reverse complement.
CACTCCGGGTTTGATGGCGACGCCGAAGATCGTGGATGTAGACCGCTACGGGGGCTTCGTTCTCAGGTAAGTCATTCATAATGAGCTAGTATGCTATGCATACTAGCTCATTATGCCTTTGCCTTGCAGGTTCCTATTTTTTTTTTTTTTTTTTAAACGGCTTTACTTCCTCTTTAACAATATGGAAGCTAGCCTTCTGCTAAAATGACACTAGTTGCAATTGTCCATTTGTTCAGAATAGTTTTTTTGAACATGTGTTATAATGTGAAGACACTAGACATAGAGTAATTTGTGACACATTTGCAATGTCACATGACATTCTAGCAACAATCTTTCATATAACCGCAAAGGCCAGTTTCCAAAGAGACCTTATCTACCTCAATCTCTGTGAAGAGCAAGAGGAACTGCTATGTGAGCGGTTTTTAATTATAATGTATTGTTACTGTCATTATGGAACACTTTTCACTCTCCAACTCAATAAAGAACATTTTCTCTTTTGTCATTCATTTTTTCTTTAATATATAACTTTTGCTTGTCCAAGACCCATGCAAATCCACCTTTGACCGTTAAGATTTTTCTAAGATGTTTAACAAGCCCTGCACCTCTCCAAAGCTCTCATCATAAACGCAGCTATAGGACTACTCTAAAGAAAGAGAAGGAAGAGACTGTGACAGTATGATACAGTTTTATTTAAGAAGAAACTAATAAAATGAGGCTTCATGGAGAAAGTTAACAAAAAAGAATCTCACAGCCCATCAATAAAACGCTAAATGCATTTGCCACATTTAGCTTCATGTGGGTCTGTTTCAGGAAGACAGTGCTGTAATTCACAATATTTAACTGGAGGGATTTTGGTACCTTTGGTTCATAACTGATTTTAATGCCCCTTTGTTTTCCAAGTGCTACTTCATGTAAGTGAAAATCATAGCATATCAAAGCGTAAAATGTATATTACGCTCTAACCCTCTTGTATTGAATTGTATTGCAACTGTACTGTGTCCCTTTATTTTGTAAAGCAGTCTGCGTAAACGGTTCGAATTTTATAAAATCTGTATATTATTACAAATACATTAGAAAAATATATATAATGATGCTTTTTAAATCATCTGTCTATACAACTTATATACAAAACTAGGTTTGAGAAAAGCATGTACCGTATTTATCGGCGTATAACACGCACTGGCGTATAACACGCACCCCAAGTTTAGGAGGGCATTTTAAGGAAAAAAAGTTTTAGGAGGGAAGTTTAGGGAAAAAAAAAACGTACATTTAAGCGTCATTTGCAGCCTTGCCCAGCGTCATTTGCAGCTTGCCCAGCGTCATTTGCAGCCTTGCCCAGTATCATTTGCAGCTTGCCCAGCATCATTTGCAGCTTGCCCAGCGCCATTTGCAGCCTTGCCAGCGCCATTTGCAGCCTTGCCCAGTGTGATTTGCAGCCTTGCCCAGTGTGATTTTCAGCCTTGCCCAGTGTGATTTGCAGCCTTGCCAGCGTCATTTGCAGCTTGTCAGTGTCTTTTGCAGCTTGTCAGCGTCTTTTGCAGCTTGCCATGATTAAATTTGCCGCCGGAAAAGAACGAGCGAGCGCCGCCATTAAAGACCGAGCGCCGCCGGAAAAGCCCAAGCCGTCTGTTCGGCTCCACTCGCAGTCCCGCCTCCCTGCTGTTTTGGAAGCGAGAGCAGGGAGGCGGGACTGCGAGCGGAGCCGAACAGTCAGATCGGTCTTTTTTGGCGGCGCTCGTTTTTTTCTGGCGGCGCTCGTTTTTTTTTGACGGCGGTCGCTATTTTTCGGCGCCGTTTGATTTTTTTTGTCACTTTTTTTGGGGGGGATCGGCGTATAACACGCACCCACGACTTTCCCCCGATTTTAAGGGGGAAAAAGTGCGTGTTATACACCGATAAATACGGTATGTAAAAAGGCCAATTAAACTGTATGTAAAGGTACAAATCTTTTTTAGGTTTTGATAGAGTAGGGAAAGGTTGGACCCTTTTTCGAGCCCTTATTGCTTTGTGTTCCCCCACTGGGGTGATTGATCTCTGCTAGTGCTAATGGCCATTGTCACTAAGACAGAAAGTAAGGGGAAATCCAAAAATGTTAATTTGTCATCAGAGCAAAAGGTAGGGAAAAAATATTTAAGGGGCATGCATGTTCCTAAGAACACTCTCTAAAATTTGAAGTCGGTTAACTTTGGGGGGATTTTTTATCTAATTTTCAGTGTCATCTACAGGGCAGGAAGTGCAGAAAAATATCCCCAGACAGCAAAAAAAGTAGTAATTTAAAGGGTATAAATAATTGACTTTCGGTGATGACAAAACTTACCATAAATGGCAGGACTGTCTCATGGAAAAAAACTTCCAGACATGCTGCATGTATTAGTGCATATATACTACTGCTTCCCAGGTTGGAGCAGCTATAGTGATACTTGCTGGGAATATAGTTAGAGTATGTGCTTACTTGCTAATATGTCTGTTGGGATCAGATCATTCCCTACTGCCTGATCACTATCAAATATTATTGGTATGTTGATGTGATTCGCTACTTGTTTTTTTTTCTTTTCTTGTCTGCTTTTCATGTGTTAAAGCGTTCACATGAAAAAGAAAGATAAGTTCCAATAATAATATTAGTCTTGATAGTATTTACCAATAACTAATAAGAGATTATCACTGAGAAACTCCAGAAAGGTGCAAATTACCATATCACCCAAATCCTCTCAACAGATATTGCTTATTTATTTGCATTATAGTTAAAACCCTCAAACATTATATATAATATATATTTTTAGCAGAGACCCTTGAGAATAAAATAGTTGTCGTTGCAATTTTTATGTTACAGGGAATTTGCACAGTGGTTTTTCATACACACCTTTATGGGAAAAAATACACATTAATGAATTTTAATGCAAAAAACCCAAACTATAACCCAATTTTTGGTAACAAAGATGATGTTACGCCAAGTAAATAGATAACTAACATTTCACACTTTAAAATTGCACACACTCATGGAATGGCTATAAACTAGGATACTTTAAAATGTCAATAGGCGTTGCTTTAAAACATTTTTTTTTAAAATAAAATAAATAATTAAAAAAAAATTCATTTTTACACTCACCCGGAACCCAGAAGTGAAGTCATGACGTCTCTCCCGATAATTTGAATATCGGGGGTTCTGGATGACAGAGCCATAGCCCCAGTAAACAGCTTCAAACCCATAGCGTAAATGTACATTAGGGGTTCTTGAAATGATTAAGCATATTAATGGTGAAAACATAAAATCATTTCCACATTGTATTCCACAAGTATTCCACAAGTATTTCTAGCCTATTCCTATTAATCTGAATGATCTTGAAGTTTGTAAACTTACTTTGTAAAGATCCCCCCACATTTCTTGCTACCTTGAATTTTAGTATTAGTGTGCCGGTAACAGCACACTAACTGAAGCAAGGCACGGACGTGCCGTTGATTCAGTGCGCGTGTGCCGATACAGGGGATATCTCCTAAACCGTGCAGGTTTAGGAGATGTCTGGGGTAGCTACAGGTAAGCCTTATTATAGGCTTACCTGTAGTCAAAAGTGGATTGTAAGGGTTTACAACCACTTTAATATCACTTTAAACTGCCATTTTTGTAAGACAGCTTGTTTGTAAAGGGAAGTTCAAAGCTAAGACTTACTGTCTGTATCACCAGGTGAAAATAAAACTACAGTGCCTTGCGAAAGTATTCGGCCCCCTTGAACTTTTCAACCTTTTGCCACATTTCAGGCTTCAAACATAAAGATATAACATTTTTATTTTTTGTGAAGAATCACCAACAAGTGGGACACAATTGTGAAGTGGAACGAAATCTATTGGATATTTTAAACTTTTTTAGCAAATAAAAAACTGAAAAGTGGTGCGTGCAAAATTATTCGGCCCCTTTACTTTCAGTGCAGCAAACTCACTCCAGAAGTTCAGCGAGGATCTCTGAATGATCCAATGTTGTCCTAAATGACTGATGGTGATAAATAGAATCCACCTGTGTGTAATCAAGTCTCTGTATAAATGCACCTGCTCTGTGATAGTCTCAGGGTTCTGTTGAAAGCGCAGAGAGCATCATGAAGACCAAGGAACACACCAGGCAGGTCCGTAATACTGTTGTGGAGAAGTTTAAAGTCGGATTTGGATACAAAAAGATTTCCCAAGCTTTAAACATCCCAAGGAGCACTGTGCAAGCGATCATTTTGAAATGGAAGGAGTATCAGACCACTGCAAATCTACCAAGACCTGGCTGTCCCTCTAAACTTTCAGCTCAGACAAGGAGAAGACTGATCAGAGATGCAGCCAAGAGGCCCATGATCACTCTGGATGAACTGCAGAGAACTACAGCTGAGGTGGGAGAGTCTGTCCATAGGACAACAATCAGTCGTACACTGCACAAATCTGGCCTTTATGGAAGAGTGGCAAGAAGAAAGCCATTTCTCAAAGATATCCATAAAAAGTCTCGTCTAAAGTTTGCCACAAGCCACCTGGGAGACACACCAAACATGTGGAAGAAGGTGCTCTGGTCCGATGAAACCAAAATCGAACTTTTTGGCCACAATGCAAAACGATATGTTTGGCGTAAAAGCAACACAGCTCATCACCCTTAACACACCATCCCCACTGTCAAACATGGTGGTGGCAGCATCATAGTTTGGGCCTGCTTTTCTTCAACAGGGACAGGGAAGATGGTTAAAATTAAGGGGAAGATGGATGCAGCCAAATACATGACCATTCTGGATGAAAACCTGTTGGAGTCTGCAAAAGACCTGAAAGTGGGACGGAGATTTATCTTCCAACAAGACAATGATCCCAAACATACAGCAAAATCTACAAAGGAATGGTTCACAAATAAACGTATCCAGGTGTTAGAATGGCCAAGTCAAAGTCCAGACCTGAATCCAATTGAGAATCTGTGGAAAGAGCTGAAAACTGCTGTTCACAAACGCTCTCCATCCAACCTCACTGAGCTTGAGCTGTTTTGCAAGGAAGAATAGGCAAGAATTTCAGTCTCTCGATGTGCAAAACTGATAGAGACATACTCCAAGCGACTTGCAGCTGTAATCACAGCAAAAGGTGGCTCTACAAAGTATTAACGCAAGGGGGGCCGAATAATTTTGCACTCCCCACTTTTCATTTTTTTATTAGTTAAAAAAAGTTTCAACAATCCAATAGATTTCGTTCCACTTCACAATTGTGTCCCACTTGTTGGTGATTCTTCACAAAAAATTAAAATGTTATATCGTTATGTTTGAAGCCTGAAATGTGGCAAAAGGTTGAAAAGTTCAAGCGGGCCGAATACTTTCGCAAGGCACTGTAAATTAAAACTAATGCAGCCACCACAACAAAGATTTGGTAAGCTGCAATACATTAAAATGTTGTTTTGGGGTTTGATACTGCTTTAAGTTGAGTCTGAAAAATAAAGATGACACCACTCCAGGTTGATCCACTTATCACTACCTCTTAACTTGCTTCAGATGGGTGCCAGCCCAGTTCGCCAACTGCACAAGATCCGGATGGCTGCACTCCTTTGCCACATTTATTAAACCAAGGAAAAACACAGTACAGGCACAGTGAGGGAGGAAAAGAAGGGTTAACAACATGGCGTTGACCCTTCCTTTCCTTCTCCCATTGTGCTTGTACTGTGTTTTACATGGGTTATTAAATGTGGCAATTGAGTGCAGCCATCCTAATCTTCATACTCCTTTACATTGTTTGGCAATTTACATGTTTTGTTATTGTGCAGTAGAACTTTGCAAACATATATTTATGCCAGCATTTTCAAGACCCAGCCTCTATGAGTAGTATCTCATGCTGAATTTTGTTCTTTTAAATGCCATGTCCATAGCACATTACAAAACATGTGGAATGGCAGGGCTTCTTCAGTTGTATTTGCTCTTCTGTTTCTATTTGAACCCTTTAAATAGCATATCATTAGTTGGCACGCTCTACGCAGCAACAGTGTCAGTTTAGAATATGCTTTTAACAATGTCAGTTTTTTATTGCTTGGTTTTGTGTAGTAACAAATGCTGGTTTAGCTACACATGTCGTTACTTATGCAAGTCACATTACATTGTTCACTTTGTCACAGGAATCTCGCTGCTTACATACAAAATTCATGATTACATGAGCTGTGACCTTTTAAAAAATGCAGCACTCCTTTCCCCCAATCAGTACATTCGAAATGGATACTATATTCTTACCTTTGCAAAACGTGAGATTTATAAGAGGTAGCATGCTGCCAAAATTAACCGCACAACTGCAAATAGGCATTTGGCTTACAAAATGAAGATGAAAAGAGTGTTGTTACACAGATCCTTTCTTTGTACAAAGGAAAGTGTTTAAGATATAGAGTGAAAGTTTAAAAGTGACATACACAGTTTTTCATCAATTAGAGTTTATGCTTCACAGAACAGTAAGGCTGTGTACTGACGGATGGTGTTGGTGGGTTGGTGGGCATAGCCCAACCTCAAAAAAAGGATTTTTCATTAGCTGATAGTGTGCGTGGGAGATTGAGTGTCTGACTGATGGTGGCCATGAAGCTCAATGTGCAACCAGCACCGCCAACGAAATATTGATGGGCTGCTGAACCTGAAAACCCAACGCTTATTATGTGGACATGAATGCTCTACTTATGATTGACATTTGTTCCTGAACTACAACAAAAAATTGAAATATACATTAGCATAGGGACACATGTATTATTTTGGGGTGATCCTAAAAATCTCCAACAACAAGCTACTACTTGATCATTGCGTGTGAAACCTAAATCTGACATATCAGATTGTAAAATTACCCTCTTAAACACAACCATGGACATAGAAACATTTTCACATCCTCTCCACTTATGATGTTATATTTGCTGAACCCCAGGGATAATATTCAAAAGCTGCAAAAGGCTCCTGATTATTTAAGTAATCTTTGGCTTTATATTGGCATTATAAAATGTAAGTACCGTAGTTATCATTATAAAGTGCACAGCATTAACCTAAAGAAGGATATACTGTATGTAGGCTGCTACTCCTCTTCTGAAATGCCAGTTGCCTGGCTTGAATGCTGTTTTGGCTTTAATACTTTGAGTCAGAACGAGTAAAGAGATACATTTTGAGTTTTCACATTTTTATTGGGTGCATGATTGTTCTTAGTCTTTAAATCAATTTTGAGAATGGATACTACATAAAAACTAGAATCTTCATAAGTCAGCAATGGTAGGTTCTATATTTCTGTCAAGACGGGGTACTCTAAAGAGAATCTTTGCTTTGCCCATGCAGGTAAAATGCATATGCTTACTGACCCTACATTGCTCTGCCCAGCCTTCGAGAGTTAAAGGAAAGTTCTGTGTAAGCTAAAAGTCACAGGAGTTGTAGCTCACACAGGACTATAGACTTTTCTGTGACTGCACTGCTTGGCTCAACACTGTCACGTTGGTGAATCACATTTTTGAAAAGTACCGGGTATTTTTGTCCATAATCGATGAACGATATCTGACTAGCAGACTATATGGGCACCTTTTATGCAGGGGCGGCCCATCCATTAAGGGCGCACAGGCGCCGCCCTCCCTATCCATGCGCCTGGCCCCCATGCAGGACACTGAAAGCATTAATTCCAATAGGGGGGGGGGGGGTTTGAAACACGTGATTAGAGCCGGCTTCAAAATAGGGTGTGTTCAGAGCGCAGAGCACTGCGAACCGAGCCCACCCAGTTGTGTGACAATAGCGAATGAATTTTTTCTATTTTCACACTGAATCTCCTCCTTGCCAATCAGGAAGCGGGTCTGAGACCCGTTTCCCGATTAGCCGAAAGAAGAAGTGTTCCAATTGGCCACTGAGGAGAAGGAAGGAGCTGGAAGCTGCCGAGCAGGGGAAGGAGAAGCCCCCCCTGTGATGCCCACCCCCTGTGATGCCGAGGAGTGCAGGGGAAGCAGCCGTGATGCCTGCCATAGATGGGGTAAGTGCTCTGGACCGGGTGGAGGGGGCATCAAACAGTGCACCCCCCCAAAAAAATGACCACCAGCCACCACTGCTTTTGTGGTGTCATTATAAGCAATTTTTTTGAAATATTTTGTTTTCCAGTATAGCTAAGGATGACTTTCCTTAAACTCCCAATGGTTAACCAATCCAGATATTGCAATACTGCAAAACTTAGCGTGCCCTCTGCAAGACCTAAAAGTACCAATGAGTGCCAGCGAACAAAAGTGGGGTTGAGGTCCATGGAAACTTTTCAAATTCCTTCTTTAAAATGGAAGAGTGTTTTAGTTGGTGTAGGCAACAGTTTTATATTTTCTCGACTACTTAAGAAGAAGCCCCCTATAGTGTCCATTCTTCCTCTGTCTGCAAAACCCCTCCTGTAACTACTGGAATGGTTATCCTTACATATGATAGACCCAACTCTACTAAGTGTAATCCCTGGTGTTCTTAGAAGATAATGCTGCATTTCTCCAACATGGAGGTTGTGCATTTTTTACGTATTGGGGTTGATTTACTAAAACTGGAGAGGCCATGCATGGTAGACAATTGGCTTCTAACGTCAGCTTGATTGCTGATTGGTTTCTGGGCAGAGGTTCACCAGATTTTGCAATCTCCAGTTTTAGTAAATTAAACCCATTATGTCCTGCCCGCCTGTGGTAAGAAGTGAGCAAACACAGGAAAGGATGAAAGGGGTATGTAAGGCAATATGTGATGCCCACCAAAGCCAGGAACATTCTACGAACCAAAAAAAGTTCCGGTATATTTATACAGAGTAGGATTAAGTTAAATCAAGCTTTGTGAAATGTTTTTACTTTATCTATAATTATAGTTTTATAAAAAAAAAAGTATTACTTAACCGCCTGGGATCCGCGCCATAGCCAAATGACGGCTACAGCGCGGATCTGATGTGCCGGGACGACGTCTATTGACGTCGTCCCGGCAACGAGCTGCCTGCGCGCCCCCTGAAGGGCGCGCGCGGCGCGCTCTGTGATCAGCGAGTCTGTGAGACTCGCTGGATCACAGATCCGAGTAAGGGGACGATCCCGACCCCTTACCACGTGATCAGCTGTCAGCCAATGACAGCTGATCATGTGACAGTAACAGAGTCGGTAATCGGCTTTTTTTCCTGCTCGCGCTGGCAGCGCGAGGAGAAAAAAAAAAAGCCGATCACCGGCGGCAGTGAGAGGGACATCAGTCCCTCTCACTGCAATATGCCAAGGGTCCACGGTGCCCTCCTGTGAATAATAAAAGTGCCCACAGTGCCACCTGTCAGTGCCCCCAGTGCCATCTGTCAGTGCCCCCAGTGCCATATGTCAGTGCCCACAGTGCCATATGTCAGTGCCCACAGTGCCAGTGCTGCACATCAGTGTCACCTACCATTGCTCATCAGTGTCCCCTACCAGTGCTCATCAGTGTCCCCTACCAGTGCCCAGTGCCACCTATCAGTGCCCATCAGTGCCACCTATCAGTGCCATCTATCAGTGCCCATCAGTGCCATCTATCAGTGCCATCTATCAGTGCCCATCCGTACCACCCATCCGTGCCACCCATCCGTGCCACCCATCCGTGCCCATCAGTGCCATCTTTGCTGTGCCCATCAGTACCGACTTATCTGTCCCCACCAGTGCAGCCTATCAGTGCCCACCAGTGCCGCCTATCAGTGCCCACCAGTGCCGCCTATCAGTGCCCACCAGTGCCGCCTCATCAGCGCATATCAATGAAGCAGAAAAATTACCTGTTTGCAAAATTTTATAACAAACTATTAACCGCTTCAATACAGGGCTTTTAAACACCCTTCCTTACCAGAGCACTTTTTGCGATTCGGCACTGCGTCGCTTTAACTAACAATTGCGCGGTCGTGCGACGTTACACCCAAACAAAATTGACGTCCTTTTTTTCCCACAAATAGAGCTTTCTTTTGGTGGTATTTGATCGCCCCTGCGGTTTTTATTTTTTGCGCTATAAACAAAAGAAGAGCGACAATTTTGAAAAAAAAACACAATATTTTTTACTTTTTGCTATAATAAATATCCCTTTTTTTTTAAAAAAAAAAAAACAATTTTTTTCCTCAGTTTAGGCCGATACGTATTCTTCTACATATTTTTGGTAAAAAAAATCGCAATAAGCGTATATTGATCGGTTTGCGCAAAAGTTATAGCGTCTACAAAATAGGGGATAGATTTATTGAATTTTTTTTTTTTACTAGTAATGGCGGCGATCTGCGATTTTTTTTTTCGTGACTGCGACATTGCGGCGGACACTTCGGACATTTTTGACACATTTTTGGAACCATTCACATTTACACAGCGATCGTTGCTATAAAATTGCAATGATTACTGTGTAAATGTGACTGGCAGGGAAGGGGTTAACACTAGAGGGCGCTGGAGGGGTTAATATGTGTCCCTATAGGAATGATTCTAACTGTAGGGGGAGGGGACTCAAGGGGAGGAGACCGATCATGTGTTCCTCTGTACTGGGATCACATGATCGGTCTCCTCCCCGCTGACAGGACGTGGAGCTGTGTGTTTACACACACAGCTCCACGGTCCCGCCCGGTCCCGTTGTTTTAACGGGCAATCGCGGGTGCCCGGCGGACATCGCGGCCGTCGGGCACTCGCACCGGGTCCCGAGCGATGCCGCGGGCACCCCCCAGGCGGCCAGGAATCCGAGGACGTCATATGACGCCCACCCAGGATGGTAGATCCACCTTGTGGGCGTCATATGACTATGGGCGGTGTTGAAGTGGTTAAACATGATTTTATTTTTTTTTTTTAAATTTTCCATCTTTTTTTATTTTTTTAGCAAAAAATAAAAACCCCAGCTGGGATTAAATACCACCAAAAGTAAGCTCTATTTGTGGGGAAAAAATGGTAAAAATTTCATTTGGGTACAGTGTTGTATGACCGCGCAATTGTCATTCAAAGTGCGTCAGCGCCAAAAGCTGAAAATTGGTCTGATCACGAAGGGGGTTTAAGTGCAAAGTAATCAGGTGGTTAATATTTATGTTGCAGTAAGTGTCCAAGCATTTTGTTGCAGTAAGTGTCCAAGCATTTTGTTTCAAGGTTTTCTCAAGAAGGTTGTTTTCCTTTAAGAATTGTTCATAATGAGATCCTGAAATAGATTGCTGTCAATTAATGGTCTTGTAAGATTTGATTGTAAGCTATGTAAAGCTCCTGTAATAATCAATGTGTCAATAAAATCACTTTATCTCATCTAACAATTAACGCAACTTTACCTCAAGTGTGTTAGGATTTTAGGCCTAGAGATAATTTGTCTGGGATTTTGCAATTTAGTTGATTAAATTGGATTTTTAGCTAATTTCTATGGACATGTTGGTCTTTTCTAGGCTGATGTGTGTAAGGAAGCATGTGGTATTCTCATGAGGATCTCAAGAATCTTGGACTGTACAGAGCCAGAAGATTACGGCCACTTGTATCCTCTGTACTAATGCATTTTGCACTTGCACTCAGCACTGACTCACAACATTAAGGCAATTATATCTAATATCTTAATGTTTTAACTTTTATAAATGTTCTCTTTCCCCAGCTATCAAAAGCTTCATTACTTTGAGCCACTGACCTGGAATGAGCATGCCAAATACAAAGTCTGCATAATGGTAGCAGGACAGCGCTCCAATGAAGACATTGAATTAGTATAAGGCCTCATGCACACTGGACATTAATAAAAACGCCAGTAGTGTTAGCTGTAGAATCAGTTTTGCTGCGTTTTTGCAGTAGCCTTTTTTAGCTATAGTTATGGCTCACAAAGCTTGTGGCTCAAATACGCTCATAAACTGTGAATAGCCATATTTTTCTTTTTTTATTTCTGCATTTTTAAGCTTTTATCAGAGTTAGAGCGTTTTTACAACTGAAAAACTCCTCTTCAAACCCACTAGTTTTGGTTTTTTTTCCAGCCAAAAAACACCCCTGCCAAAAAAACGCTTATAAAAGCCTATGTGTGCATAGATACATAGGATAACATGCTGGGGAGTTTACTGGCTGCAGAAAAAATGCCTGAAGCCAAAAACAGCAGCTGTAAAAGCATCCAATGTGCACGAGGGCTAACAATAAGGCAACTAGCATTTTCAGAAAAGAGGTAAACAAATTACAGCCTCTATAATCTTTCATAAATAGGTTAGACTTTAAGGAAGACATACAAATGTGATAGTCAACTTCCAGTGATGGCAAATCTAAAAGGAATTGGCAACAACAGGCTTAGCCAAGCAAAATGCACAATTCCTTTCTAATTATGCATTGTGAATAGCCACTTACCTGAAACAAACTTTTTATTTTAAATACAATCATTGGAAACAGAATAACATTGTACTGGTAGCAGTTTTGGAAGCCTGTGTGGGACAGTGTGATGCTCCTGTTTATAAATCTCAGCTATTTATTACATTTATTGCATTTCATTTCGACACTTAAAAATGCCTTATTTTGACGCCTAAACGTACATGCTGGTAGTGTGTAATGGGGCAGAAATTAACACGCACATACAGGTACACACAGACACCTCTATGTACTCTCAGTTCTAGAGCACTAGAATACAACTATTCTAGGAGCAAAAAAGGACCTGTCACCTGGGCTGTGCACATATTTGTAGAACAGCTAATGCCATGTCTTTCTGCTGCTGCTCTGCTTGACTAAAAAACAATCCCAACAACACATTTTTTACCCTCAGGACAGAAAATCATTTTTGAAAAACAGCCGAAGTCTGCTGTTATTATTTACAATGTATGGAACACAGAGCAGCAAGAGACATGACACACTTGTCAATGTACTATTGGCTGTTAAAGTTTTAGGGAGCCTGTAAAATATATGTACTGTATGTGTAAAGGTATGCTCATATGCTGTATATAGGGCTTAGTAGAGTTTTTCTTTAGGTAGTAGGGTCCATTGCAGACAGAAATGCTATTAAATTGTAAAGTGAGAAGCAGCTGATTGCTTTCTAATCCATTTAAACAGCAACTTGACCCCATGAGGGATGTGAACAGTCCCTTATAAAATATGGGCAAGACATTAATAGGCTTCTGGGTTTTACATCTGCAGTCTGGGTGGCCTAAATGGTCCTTATCTGCCGTCACATTCAGTGTTGCTGTGTGCAGTATTTGTTGCTATTTTTGTAAATGCCACGGGTTGAAGAACACTTTCGTCTCCTGAGAGCATGGCTGCCGCTGGCATTTTTCTCCAGGAATTTGCTCCCCAATCTCTGCTGGATTGTGTTCTTGTTTCCGATGTCTGACATCTGAATAGATGGTTCTCGGTTTTTAGTCATTACCATGAGACGCTAGCAGATAAATTATCTTCTGTGTATTTGTAATAGGTGACAGATTATATTTTAATGTGATTCTAAGGGGCGGAAACCTGTCTTAGGAAAAGATCTGCAGGGCCCAGTAATTCAATGACAGTTATTCACTGACCCATTTCTAATCATCATTTGGGGCTTATTATTAAAGACTTTATTTATCAAGCAAGCTACCATTATTAATAATTACAAGCACATCCACTATTGTGAGGCATTCAGCCAGGCAGAGAGACTAATCATTCATTTCTGCATTATTAGCAATCCTTTCTGTTAACAACATGCAATTCTGTGCTTTAAAATATAATGTGCGGGCTATATGTGTACATTTTCTGTCTGCTTTGTAAGTATGCAAGTAAATACAGGTTAGTATATTTAGACTATTGTAAAAAGCCACTAAGCTGTAAATAAGTATTGCCTCACAAGTGGATTTGTGGATATGTCATTACTGGACTACTCTCCATATCGGAAATTGTAGGGAAACCATACAGATTGGCACACAGAGCTGCAAAATGTAATGGGGCACAGTATGCTTCTTCTTCATTGATCTTCTATGAAGCCAACTCCTAAGACCAAAGACATTCGACAGGGCCCCATAGAAGTATAAGGAGGTTTAATTCATGGGACCTAGGAAATGTGTGTGTGCCGCTCAGGCTCTGGGGTAAATGAGGGGGGGGATTTTTGGGACTTTAAATGAGGCGCAGTTGAGTGCCTCCATCCTTGGTTCAAGTAGACAAAAATTGTGGGACTTTAAATGAGGCTATTGAATTGTGGAGGTAAAATGATTGTAAACATAATTTATTTGTGACATAGATATGAAACAAGTAGACAAGTAATTTCATGTATATACATATATACATATATACATGCACATGGCATGAACGTGATGAATAAATAGATACGTACATAACAGCTTGACAGCACACGATCATAACAAATAAATATTGGTGAATTATATAAATACATATATGTACACCTGTCATTAGAACGGCATTTGGCAATATGATGAGAGGTATAACAATCTTTAAACGTGATTAATTGTAAATATAGTACAGGGCATCTTCTTATTGACAGACATGTAGATACATCCTCAATTCCCAACGTGTTTCATGTAAAAAACACTTCCTCTGGGGCGGATGCTACATATTGTTTGAAAAGAACAAGGTATAATCAGTCTAGTGTGATACCAAGCATAACAGGAAAAGGCAAATTGCCAATCCTGAGTACTTACATGAGATGGAATAACATAATGGATAAGGGGTCAGGGCCAAGGATAGTCTCTCCCGGGAGCTGAGGTAGTCTTGAGCCACACGATAGCAGGGCGAATACACACAACATCCACAGGACACAGATTGACAATCTTCATAATGTATCAGGGTGATGAACATGAGTGATGACCACCAAAGGGTCTATATAAATGAATGTATATGTTATCAATGAGTTAGATTAGTGTTAGTGTTATTCAGGTGATGGTTTAAGGATGTGTGCCCAAGTAAAGAGATAAGGAAAGGTGGAAGTGTGTGAACCAGTACAGATACAATTGGGGTAGTATACCACAAGCCAAGTGGACACAGATAAAGATATAAGAAAAAAAAAACATGGTAGACAGTTGCAGACCAGCAAGGAATAGTGTGAAAAGGAGTGACTGACTTAACAGGCAATGTGGTGGGAGAACATAATAAATACCTTAATGTGTACATAACGGGGAAGTGCTCCTGTAAAATACAGCGTCTCCAAATGTGAGGCAAAGAAAACTCTGTCCAGGGAGGTGCCATATATACGCCCACAAGCCTATAACTGCACTGGAGATGCTTACTGTCAGCTTTTATTCATGTGGCTCTTTAGGCTCCACAATAAAAATGGGCAGACAGGCAGGACTTCATTTGGTGCATTAGGAGTGCTAATGGGCTGTCCTGAAGTAATGCACATTCACAAGTAGCAAAACAGGCATTACTGCACAGCAGCAGTGTGAATCTAGATTTACAGGATAAGTTCACCTGTCTTAACATGTTACACCTATATTCGAGGCGTAACTTGTAATGTATTACGAACTACGAACAGACCGGCCTCTGCTGTGACAGCTAGCTGGGATCTGCTGCAAAACTCATTCTCCAGCGCTGACCCCAGAAGAGGAGCTTTGGGCCTGCTCTGTGCAAAACCATTGCACAGAGCAGGTAAGCATAACATGTTTATTATTTTAAGAAAAAAAGTAACTTTACAATCACTTTAAATAAAAAAAAAAAAAATATTTGACACCCAGGGCAGATTATTTTTTTAACAATCCCTCCTCCATACAACAAAATTTGTTTCAATAATATTCCTAAAATGAAATGAATATTTACAATGAAAAAAGAAACACAGGCAGTGAGAACTGTGGTATTCCCCTAAATGTTGGTCAATGTAGAAGTGACTGGTTATATTGGTGATCTTTTGGCAATGGTGAACCCCTAGCAACCTCAGGAGGAACCTTGGTTGAGAAAGGCTGCTGTGGCCTGTTACTTTGAACATATATGTTCTGTTCAGAGCATTTCAAAATTTTAAATAAAAGCCCATCTCTGGAGAAAGGAAAAATCCTCCCTTGTAGTGGGGCTGCACTCAAACTATAAAAGTTAAATTCTTGTATAGGTCTAGGGGACTGCAAAAAAGCAACTTTACTTACCCAATCCTCTGCTCCCCTGGCAACTGATGCTCTCCTCTTCTCCCCTTTGCCCTGGCAGTGGACTGTACCTTAACGCTCCCATGTTCAGTGCAGAGTTATGGGCTCTGCATTGGACTTGACGACATCAGAGGTTCTGTGACCACTGGAGTGTAGGGGA
Organism: Lithobates sylvaticus; assembly: GCA_028564925.1. Lineage (NCBI taxonomy): Eukaryota > Metazoa > Chordata > Amphibia > Anura > Ranidae > Lithobates > Lithobates sylvaticus. The sequence continues at coordinate 69,394,878 of CM053033.1, read as the reverse complement.
GGCTGCAGGGTCTGGTGATACAGCATGGAGGGAGCCTACGGAAGCGAGGAATCGGGTAAGTAAAACTGCTTTTTGTAGTCTCCCAGACCAGGAATTTCCAAACTTTCTAAACAAAGGACCAGTTTGCTGTCCTTCAGACTTTAGGAGGGCTATGGTCAGTGGGAGTAGAAAATGCCTGGGGCTTGGTGGTAAGTGGAAGTAAAAAAATTACATAGCGCCTGTGCTCAGTGGGTGGAGGAATAGTGCCCTATCATTGGTGTCAGTGGGAGGAATCATGCCCCATCGTTGGTGTCAGTGGGAGGAATTGTGCCCCATCCTTGGTGTCAGTGGGAGGAATTGTGTCCAATCGTTGGTGTTAGTGGGAGGAATAGTGCCCCATTGTTTGTGTCAGTGGGAGGAATAGTGCCCCATACTTGGTGTCAGTGGGAGGAATCGTGGCCCATCATTGGTGTCAGTGGGAGGAATAGTGTCCTATCATAGGTGTGTCTGTGGGAGGAATAGTGCCCTATCATTGGTGTCAGTGGGAGGAATCGTGCCCCATCGTTGCTGTCAGTGGGAGTGGGAGCAATAGTGCCCCATTGTTGGTGTCAGTGGGAAGAATAGTACCCCATCCTTGGTGTGAGTGGGAGGAATAGTGCCCTATCATTGGTGTCAGTGGGAGGAATCTTGCCCCATCCTTGGTGTCAGTGGAAGGAATCGTGGCTCATTGGTGTCAGTGGGAGGAATAGTGCCCATTGTTGGTGTCAGTGGGAAGAATAGTGCCCCATCCTTGGTGTGAGTGGGAGGAATAGTGCCCTATCATTGGTGTCAGTGGGAGGAATAGTACCCCATCCTTGGTGTGAGTGGGAGGAATAGTGTCCTATCATTGGTGTCAGTGGGAGGAATAGTACACAATCATTGGTATCAGTGGGAGGAAAAGTACAAAATCATTGGTGTCAGTGGGAGGAATAGTGTCCCATCATTGGTGTCATTAGAAGGAATAGTCCCCCATGGTTGTTGTCATTGGAAGGAATAATTCCCTGTATGTGTCAAAAGAAGGAACAGTACCCAATCAGTGTCAGTGGAAACAAAAGTGCCCCATTGCCCCCCTTTGTCAGTAGGATGCCTTTTATCAATGAGAGGAATAGTGCCCCAAGAGCTGGATAAAGCTAAGCAAAGGGCCACAGTTTGGAGACCACTGCCTTAGACCTAGCATTAAACCCTTACAATGTAGGGGCAGCCACACTGCAAGGGAACATTTTCCCTTTCTGTGTAGTTCAACCTTAGATATATACTCAAATATGGTGAAATTTTGTTCTAATGTCATGTATAGTTAAATTGACCAACAGTGCTTCATTGAGGAACCTTTGTCTTGACTATGCCTGTACTAGTTACCGTATAGGTCGACCCGAATATAAGCCGAGGCACCTACTTTTACCACAAAAAATGGTGAAAACTTACTGACTCGAGTATAAGCCGAGGGTGAGAAATGCAGCAGCTACAGTAAATGGAAAAAGAGGGTCAACAATGCCCATCTGCAGCTGCATGCCTCCCTGTGTCCATTTCCCTGTGTCCATGCCTTCCCTGTGTCCATGCCTTCCCTGTGTCCATGCTTTCCCTGTGTCCATGCTTTCCCTGTGTCCATGCCTTCCCTGTGTCCATGCCTTCCCTGTGTCCATGCCTTCCCTGTGTCCATGCCTTCCCTGTGTCCATGCCTTCCCTGTGTCCATGCCTTCCCTGTGTCCATGCCTTCCCTGTGTCCATGCCTTCCCTGTGTCCATGCTTTCCCTGTGTCCATGCCTTATTTGTGTCTATTTTCCTGTGCCGATCTGCCTACCTGTTCAGCCCATGTCATGGAGTAAGACGGCGGCCATCCAGTTTTCAAAAGCCGCGCCTCCTCCTTGTCCTCGTCCCCCATGATAGGCAGAACACTCAGTTTCCCAGCAGTCAGTGTGCAGTGTTCCGCCTATCACGGACATCCTCTCGTTCTCGTCAGTGGGATGAGAATGAGAGGACGTCCGTGATAGGCAGAACACTGACTCACTGCGTTTTCCCCTATCACGGGCGAGGATGAAGAGGAGGCGCGGCCTTTGAACACTGGCCGGTGTCCTGCCGAGAAAGTTCCCCTGGCGGATTAGTTACTCTCTGTACTGCGCAGGCGCAGCACGAAGGACTAGGCATCTTCCGGAAATTGGCAAACCTAAACAGATGCAAGTGAAGTGTACACCACGCACGCGCAGTTAACATGTCGCTGTACGAGAGATGATACCGCACGCTCCCGATGCTCGCGATACTCTGCAAGGCGCGCGTGTAAGTAAGGGGCGGGTCTGTAACCAAGGGCGACGTTTGTTACTGCAACTGGCAGATTTTTCATTATTGACCACTTCAACACCGCCCGCTGTCATATGACGCCCACAAGGTGGATCTACCATCCTGGGCGGGCGTCATATGACGTCCTCGGATTCCCGGCCGCCTGGGGGGCGCGCGCACGCGCCCGCGGCATCGCTCGGGACCCGGTGCGAGTGCCCGGCGGCCGCGATGTCCGCCGGGCACCCATGATTGCCCGTTAAAACAACGGGACCGGGCGGGACCGTGGAGCTGTGTGTGTAAACACACAGCTCCACGGTCCTGTCAGCGGAGAGGAGACCGATCATGTGATCCCAGTACAGAGGAACACATGATCGGTCTTCTCCCCTTGAGTCCCCTCCCCCCACAGTTAGAATCACTTCTATTAGGGAACACATTAACCCCTACAGCGCCCCTAGTGTTAACCCCTTCCCTGCCAGTCACATTTACACAGTAATCAATGCAATTTTATAGCAACGATCGCTGTGTAAATGTGAATGGTTCCAAAAATGTGTCAAAAGTGTCCGATATGTCCGCCGCAATGTCGCAGTCACGAAAAAAAAAAATCGCAGATCGCCGCCATTACTAGTAAAAAAAAAAAAAAAAAATTCAATAAATCTATCCCCTATTTTGTAGACGCTATAACTTTTGCGCAAACCGATCAATATACGCTTATTGCGATTTTTTTTACCAAAAATATGTAGAAGAATACGTATCGGCCTAAACTGAGGAAAAAAATCTTTTTTTTTAAAAAAAATGGGATATTTATTATAGCAAAAAGTAAAAAATATTGTGTTTTTTTTTCCAAATTGTGGCTCTTCTTTTGTTTATAGCGCAAAAAAATAAAAACCGCAGAGGTGATCAAATACCACCAAAAGAAAGCTCTATTTGTGGGAAAAAAAGGGCGTCAATTTTGTTTGGGTGTAACGTCGCACGACTGCGCAATTGTTAGTTAAATCGACGCAGTGCCGAATCGCAAAAAGTGCTCTGGTAAGGAAGGGTAAAAAATGGCCCGGTGCTGAAGCGGTTAATAATGATTTGTCATTATTAATAATGTAAGCAAGGGTCACATTTTTTTTGATTAGACTCGCCCCTTAGTTACACTCCCCTTACCCCTTGAGTAGCGCCAGCATCGGGAGCGTGCGGCATCGTCTTGTACACCGACTGCGCGTGCGCGGTGTACACTTCACTCCCATCTGTTTAGGTTTGGCAATTTTCGGAAGATGCCTAGTCCTTCGTACTGCACAAGCGCTGCGCCTGCTCAGTACACAGAGGTACTAATCTGCCAAGGGGGAACCATCTCGGCAGAACACCGGCTGCCGTCTTACTAGATGACACGGCTGAGTGTTCCGCCTATCACGGAGAACGAGGACAAGGAGGAGGCGCAGCTTTGGACACTGGTCGGCTGCATCTCAGCATTACATGGCTGATCATGTAGAGAGATGGCACAGTGACTCGAGTATAAGCCGAGGGGGGCACTTTCAGCACAAAAAATGTGCTGAAAAACTCGGCTTATACTCGAGTATAGTATACACGGTAAGTAAATTCATATACCAATAAATGCAGCTATTTGTTATCACAGTGAATTCAATTCAAGGATTCACAGTCACAAATGTCTAATATGCTGTAGTGCCTTTTAATAAACATTCCCTGGCTCGGCTATCTTACTCATAAGCATATGCTAATACCCAAGGTCAGAACTGACAATATAAAACACATTGTTTCCTTAATATGCTTTCTTGTTAGTGCATTTCTCTGCACTAATGAGGTCCATAGCTGTACAGTTTGCGATTGCTTTACAAATGACTTACAAATAGAATAGAGCTTGGACAATAGGCTTTTTCCTATGTAAAGATCTGGATATTTCATTAACATGATTCTCTCCCTTTCTGTACATGTCTCTGTATTGTTGCCGTAGGCTGTGTATTGTATTATTTACTTACACAAGCTGCTTCACCTTGAATTGAAGTAGAGAGTTTGTTGCAGAAACGTCATATTTCAGAGCAAGTATATCCTTTCCCAGGTCACTGTAAACTTGTATCTGAATAAAAGCAATTTTCTCTGCTATTCATCTTTTTCTCTAGCTGTTATTGGTATGTATTCTGCGCAACACACCGAGGAGAACGAGGATCTGACAGATACTTTCAATTGCCACTGTCAAATAAATAAATCACAAGTAGAAGACATTTTACTGAGCAGAAATACGCAGAACTGGGTACTGAGGGTTGTAGATGTGTGTAGTCACTTTCATGTGCATGCAGGTACAGAACCCACAAAAGATTCTTCATCTCTCAATCATAACCTCCTTTAAAAGGGTTCTTATTTCCAGATCACTGCTCTGACAGTCATTGGCGAGGGAAAAATTTGCTATATTGCGATATTGTATCAGTAAAAAGAAATGCGAGGGTGTGGAAAAACCTGGATAAATAGCTTCCCCGCTTCATCTTAGCATAATCACTTTCACAGTATACACACATGTCTGTTCTGTAAAGTCACTTCAGAAAAATGTGCCTTCTTTAAACCTGTAGTGATGTCAAACAATATAAACCAAGGCTGCAGTTTGATGGCAGGTAAACAGAAAAAATATGCACCAGTGGAAGGAGTGGCAAACGATAAGAGTACAGATGTAGTAAGACAGTCAACAGTAAATGGCTTCAAATATGCTTGGGATAAACATAGATCTATAGTCAGACAACAAGGTAAATAAAAAAAAAAAAAAAAAAAACAACAAAAAATTATAATTTAATGGGCAGACTCAATGGCATATTCAGTCTTTCTGTCATCACCTTTCTATGTTTCTATGAGTCCAAATAAATGTATTGGTTTACACTAAAAACTGCCAATGCGTTTCAGGGGCCAGAAAACGCTGCAAATACTTAATTTCACTGCCAAGATTGAGATCACATGACTGGCCAGCTTTCTCCTTTGCTCCTCTGAGAGATGCAGTGGGCAGGGCTGAGATTCCTCTGCTGATGTCAGTCTGGAGGGGAGGAGGAGAGAGCTGGCTAGTCATGTGATCACAATCTCGGCTCTTAAATGAGGTATTTACGGCATCTATATTTATAAATCATTTACAGAGGGGGACACTGCAATAGGAGGCAGTGCTGATGGTGTATACAGGTTAGTGTTATGAGAGCAGCAGGAGGGGGGGGGGGGGCAGCTCACACACATACAGAGAAGGGATGGGGGAGGAGGACATAGGAGCAGAGAGGAGACCAGATAGCAGGCTGCTGATGACAGAGGCACTTAAACTGACCACAGTGTCAGGCTCAGCAGCCATGATAAACCGTGGTCAGTTTACAGAGGGGTGGGGAGAAACTGGCAGGATCAGTCAGGTTTTTTAAGTGTCACAGGGGGCCAAATGACACAGGACAAGCACTGTGTCATATAACATGCTTTAAAGGAGGCAGGATCCATTTTTATTTGGGGTTAACAAATTCTTTAATGTTTGCTTTTAACCTTAACGCCACTTTATTTGCTGAACTTGGAGAGTTATTACCCAGCAGCAATAAAGACAGAATCTGAGATATACACAGACCCAGGGCTGTCCTAATGCATTGGCACTCCTAGGCACTTCACAGGGGCCCCAGGTGCATGGGGGCCCCATAATAGTCTTGCATTACATTGTACTTGCCAACTGTCCCGGATTTGCCATGACAATCACACTTATTATGAAGCTGTCCCAGGATGACCGTGTCCCAGGCAGACACATACCAGCATTTTCTTTCATGGTATACTGTATCTAATTATAGTTCAATCTTCTTCTAATATTTACTTTATACGTTTTATAAAGCAGCAGATGTCCAGTCAACGTAGGAATTAGGTGTAACAGATCTTTACAGAAATAGGGTTTCAAGAGAGAAAAAAAAAGTTAACAGGTACTCTGCAAATCGTGGAGTATACAATACATGCCTGAAATTATTAATTCTAATCATGGTGACATGTATCACATAAGAATAAGAAATAATAAATCCTATTATTATTACCAGTACAGTGTTTTGTTTAAATATACTGTATCTCTTTGCATACAGTTGCATATGTCTAATGCTTTAGTGTTTTGGGTGTCCAGCCAGGGAGACCAAAACTTTTGAAATGTTTATTGTCATCTTCATGCTTCATACGTTCGTTTGTAAAGTGGGAGTGCCTGGTTAATGAGCCTTTTCCAGTTGTCTAAGGTCATTAGTTCAGGGGTTTCTAATTGGTGACAACAATGCCTGGTACGCATTGTTTTCCATTCAGCCAAAAAAACTGAGCTTGGTGTATTAACTATGTGATGTTAGTACAGCGATCTCCATGCTGAGCTATTGTGTTCCAGAACACACTGGTCAGCGCTCTTAGCCATTGGGTGCAATCGCTGATTGAATGCCATTTGAGAGAAGCCAAACGTTAGGCTGACTTCTGTCGGAGAGGATGCTGTACACACTGGCTGAATATTCGGCTCCTGTGTACCAGCCTTAGGTTTCCTCACAGAAAAAAGGCAAAATAAAAAAGGAATAGGTGTGATTAAGCATTTCCATCTTCAAAATATCCCAGCAAGAACCAGACTGGATAACAGATGTTCGGCAAAGCAAGTAGATCAGTAATAAAGTTGGTTATCTCAGACCAAAGGGGTCTTACCTTGGGACAGTCCCAGCCCATATGGAGAAATGCACCAGGTTGTAGTTAAAATTTGAGGGGACATATGGGGACCCAGGATATCCTGCCAGGTTTCCTCTGATGAAAATCTGCTTGCCATTATGCTTCGGTTAGAGTGAGTCTCTTAGTTTTCATCTGTAGCAGAGCCAAGTAGTATGTCAATATCAGCTTTTGGTTCCCGGGCTTGAGTGACAAACATTTTAATTTGGAAGTGTTTACATCGCCCAAGCAAATCATGTCTGATTTGTAAAGTGTGCAGAGTTGGGTACAGCATAATAGTTTTTTAAAGTATGAAATAACTGTAAAAGAACCCTCATGACATATTTTCTGATGATATTTAAAGGAGTAGTATGGCCAAAGCTATTTTTTATTTTCTCCTATGGATCACTGGAGTTCAGTTCGTTCTGAAAACCTGTGACCAGTTCTCAGTCACTCAGCTGGTCCAGGCTGGGTAAAGATCATGACTTTATAGTTGGGATCCACTTAGATGCCTGGACAGGCAGCTGGCTCAGCCTTTCAGCTGCATCGCTGGGAGACTGAGCCAGCTGCTCCCTCCACTCCCCAGCCCAGGAATCCAGTGAGCACTGGAGGGGCAGAGCAAAGAGTCGGTGACTGACAGTCGCAGCTCTCTGCTCAGAGTGGAGGGGAGAACTGAGCGATCAGCGATATTTGATGCCAGGAATGAACCATCCTGGAGTTAAAAAAACAGTCAGCTGTGGACTATGCCATAGGGGTGCATTTGGAGAGTGTGTGGTCCAACCTTGTTCATGTTAAGAGTTTTGATGGACCTACCGTATGCAATGTTCCAGTACTTATACATATAGAAGAATGTTTCCATCTTTTATTGCCAGTGATGAATGATGTTCAATGCCAAATTAATATATTCCTTTGTTAGGGCTCCCAGTGCTTTGGTGGTATAACTGTATGTTCTTTATCCTGTTCTTGAATTTGTACTGCTCTACTCAATGCAAAAAATAAAGTTTTGGTTATAGGTACACTTCATATATAACAATTTATCATACAAAACACCATAAACAAAGTTGGCTGCAAAACAAGAATTTCCTCTAAAACAGCTACAGTACACATAAGCAGGTTGAATTTGTAGGCATGAAAAGCTAGGTCTTGGTTGGTAGCCATTGAAAGCACAAAGCACATCACTCATAATTTAAAATATGTACCCTATGAAGTTTAAGAATATTCTTTTATATAGCAACATCCAGGGCTCAAGTCCTGCGGGAACGCATGGGAACGGAGTTCCTCTACTTTTTCCACAACAGGAACTCAGTTCCCTTTAGCAGCTGTGTCCTGCAAGACTTTGAAGTATGCAAGCTGTGTGGCAGGTGCTACACCAGTAGCCGCCGACACAGCTCGGAATAGTAAGCGACGCACACCAGGGGTGGACTGACCATTCAGGCATTGCCAGTAGGGGGCCCCATGACAGCTTCCGCTTCGATTTACCTGTCAATCACAGCTAGCTGACGAGTAGATCAGGTCCCTGCTGCTAAGAGATTGTGTTTAGTTAGACCTCTCGTTATGTGCTCCTCCCTGCTGGCCCCTCCTGATTTTCTGTCTCCTGCATACTTGCTCTGTGTGTCCCGCTGAATCCCCCCTCCTCTATCTTCAGTGCCATATGATGCCAGAGGAGGAGCACAGCTATTCTGCTCACCGGACATGCAGGGAGAGAGGTGAGCTGAGGGAGGAACATCAGTTTGGGGTGGTAAGCTGAGCACAATACCTGGCAAAGTTTAATGCCAGGAGAGAAGTTTATGTGGAAATATGTGAAGGGTTGGAATAGCAGCGAGTGTGTGTTGGAGCCCTGCAGAGTTTGCAGCACCCCAAGCTAACATACATCTCCTAAGCAGGAACACATCACTATCTCCCCAAGCATTCTGTCCAGATAATGTGCAGTTAATTTATTTAACCCTGTGTTATCCAAATTCTGTTCAATGAAAAGAGTAAACTCACCACATAAACACTCTATAGACAAAATAAAATTCCCCAATAAAGATCAGAACATGATGTTCACATTTGCATGGAAGCAAAATTGAATGAATGCTGATTATTCAGAGAATTGCCGTATTCATGTTTATTGAGGATTGTTTTTTTTTATGTACTAACAGTTAAGCTTCATACACACAATACGAAAATTGGATGAAAAATACCACTTTTGAAGCGTTCGTGCATATGAGCGTATCATTTTATTTTTTTTTGGTGGGGGAGTGGATCTTGGGTGGGAGTTCCCACACTTTTTTCCCCAGGACTTGACCCCTGGCAACATCCAATGTAATAGAATGCCAAAAAAGCTTTTTAATGTTGTATATCTGTTATATAATGTTTATATCAAGATAAAATCCATGTGCACAAATGCAGTGGTGAACTAAACCCCCAGCTGTCAATATATCACTTTTGTGATTCTCATCTGTCTTTTATGCTATTCTTTAAGAATATCAGTACTACTTAGCAGAATGATTGCTAATCTTTGGTTGTGAAATCTGATCTGGCATCTCAATCTGTTGGCTGAAACTCAAATTTTGTAACCCTGTGCCCTAACTCAGCCGCTTGGAAAGCAAAAAGAGGGAACTCATTAAAAGGATTCCATCCCACTACTAGAAATGGAGTGCTCCAGCATATAATTAGAGCTAGGAAATGCAGCTTTGGGATGTAACAACATCTGCATTTTTTCATTTGTATTTTTGATATGCAGTCTGACCCCCTGGTGTGCTTCTATAGTAGCATGTAAACTGATGTCTAACAAAAGAAGGCTGCAGATTCTACCCCAATACACCCTCTATAGTAGGGACAAGCGGTAGATGCAAGCTTTCTGCCTAGCCTTGAGACAACAAATGAAGTGATTGAAAATCTATGCCATTGCAAACAAAGTGAAAAGACATATTGTAGTTTTACATCCTGGCAACATTTTCACTATTCTCCTATAAATAGGTACCAGTGTTACTGCACTGCAGCACAGACTCATCTCTCTTCCTCTCTCCCTTGCAGTACTAGGATGGAGTATACCTCTGTAATAATTGTACTTAGTGTCATGGAGGTACATTTCAGAGGATATGAAGTGATACCTATGAACAGATAATCTGCTGGCAGCTATAAAATGGAATGACTCAGAGCTCCATGCAGGCTGAATTTAAACCATTATAAAGCAGCCAGAGCGTGTCAGCCATTCATATTGCTGAACTGACTGACACACCCCCATCCTCGCAGCATTCTCTTGCGTGCGACATTCAGATGCTACCATTGGCGGTAGGCAAAAAGGGAGATTAACTGTTTACCAGCTCAGCTCATGTTTATACACTGACTTAATCTAAATTAACATGTTAAATATTTTTAAACACGGTGTAAGATATATTTTAATTTATATCTGGCACTGTTTCGAAACGAGTTCCCTTGTGCTTTCATGATAATGATATATGATAAGTTCCTTATAACTTAATCATGTTATTCAAGCCATAAAAATATGTATCTTCTCTCTACTGCAAGAACAAATCAGTGCTATTCTGACTATGCATTTATTCTGAATGGTATTATTTTCTGAATATATTTTAGGAATCCTGAAGCAGATTTATAATTATATAGGACGGTATATGACAGCTGGCATGGGAAGGGGTGACTTGCTTGTGTATGTTTGATATATATATATATATATATATATATATATATATATATATATATATATATATATATACACACACAGTATATTTAAAATGATCACAGTTCTGCAGCTCCAATAAATACAGGCCATAAATCTGACATTTTTCCCTTGGAAGTAAAGAATGGCACGACAACAGCACAGAGGTTGCTGTGCCTCCATTCTGGGAGTGGGGCTGTAAGGGTTAATTCCTGCCATACAGCTAATTATTTCAGTGCAGTCCTGCTGGCCTGTGACCTACCCACTCTATTGAATTCTAGAGAACAAGCGTACACTGCTTTCACCTTGGCATCTGCTATTGTTTCCACTTCAATTTAGTCACCTTGAAAAGAGGCTTAGAGAAAAAAGTGAGAGACAAGCTGAATGATACAGTCGCTGCTCTATGTTGTTACAGTTTCTGCTCTAGTAACATTCCCAGAGCTGGTATAGTAGTGTAGGATACTGAATATCAATAAATTGCATTACATAGGTGTAGAAAAGACCAATTTCTTTTTTTGTGCCATTTGAAAAAATATTTATTTGGACACTTATGAATAGCTTGTAATGGCAATGCTAAATGTAACTACAAACAATTTTTGCTTTAGGATTTAAAGTGGTTGCAAAGGCTGAAGGTATTTACCTTTATGCATTCTATGCATGAAGGTAAAAAAACCTTCAGTTTACAGCTCCCCCTCAGCCTCCCCCCCCCCCCAATACTTAACAAGCCCAATCCCATTCCCTCCTCATTAGCTGGGACACAGTGAGGAGCCAGGAGCACCGGCGGGGACCCAAGAAGAGGAGGATCGGAGCTGCTCTGTGCAAAATCATTACAGAGCAGGTAAGTATGACATGGTTGTTATTAAAAAAACAAAAAAAAACCCTTTAGTATCACTTTAAAGCTGGGAAGGGTTCTCATTTCAAATGGTCATTCCTTTTGTGAATGAATGAATGAAAGACTTGTATAGCGCTGCAACTGCGAACTGAATCGCCTCAAGGCGCTTGATCCGTCCTGTGCTTCCTGCTTGGTTAGAAGAGGTGAGTCTTGAGTTTTTTCCTGAAGGCCCGATGGTTATCTTCCATGCGGATGCCAGTGGGTAGAGTGTTCCATAGCCGAGGTCCTTGGACTGCGAATCTACGTTCTCCCTTGGATTTGTAGCGGGATTTAGGGATGAGGAGGAGGTTTTGGCTAGTTGATCGAAGTCTGTGGATGGGTGTGTAGTGATTTATTTTCTCACATAGGTATTGAGGAGCATTTCCTTGTGTGCATTTGTGGGTGAGGTAGAGGGATCCGATCCTTAACGATTAGCCAATGAAGGGTCCTTAGGGCTGGGGAGATGGATTCTCAGTTTTTTTTTTCCTGTGACTAGTCTTGCTGCCGTGTTTTGGACGACTTGTAAGCGTGCAATCTGGTATTTGGGTAGTCCTATTTGTGATGGAACATATAGAACAACGGCCTTTATGGTGCAAGACATACAGTATAGCATAAAGTCAATCTATAGTTGCGAAATAGTTATAGTTATAGTTTGAGAAATGACAGGCAAAAAAAAGAGTTATTGCTTGTATGTACAGTATGTACAAAGTGATCTAGTTCTTCCCTTAACTGAAGAAAGTTGATCCTAAATTGTTCCCAAAGTAAAATTAATTGCTGGTGTGTCTATTATACAGAAAGTGACTGTAAAGTGAGTAAAAGAAGAGTTACACAGCTGTTTTTTTAATGTACTTATTTTCATTTGACTTTATCTTTGTTACTGGACATGACCATGACCAGGTCCAATTTTAGAAAGGTCAGCATGAAATGTCAACCAGCATAGAAAAGGGACACAGTAATCTGGCCAAACTCTCACATTCCACATGCCCTGTATATCATCCACATAGATAAACTGGCCCTAGCCCTAGTTAGGACTAGGGGTGCAACGGATCGTCGCCGATCCGTGATCCGAACGGGCCACCCCGTTCGGATCGGCACACCCCACGATCCGCGGAGCGCTCCGCGGCCTCGGCCTTAGGAAAGGCCGCGGCTTCGGCCTAGCTCCGGAGCGGCGGCGGCCATCTTTGTACACCCGGCGGCCTTAGGAAAGGCCGCGGCTTCGGCCTAGCTCCGGAGTGGCGGCCATCTTGGTACACCCGGCCACTGTTTACAATGTGATCGCTCCGTCAAATTTGACGGATCGATCACTTGTAAACATACCCTGCATTACCCAGCCAATATCCTGCATTAACCCTGCATATACTCTGCATTAACCCTGCATATACTCTGCATTAACCCTGCATATACTCTGCGATACTCTGCATTACCCAGCCAATACTCTGCGATACTCTGCATTAACCCTGCATATACTCTGCATTACCCAGCCAATACTCTGCGATACTCTGCATTAACCCTGCATATACTCTGCATTACCCAGCCAATACTCTGCGATACTCTGCATTAACCCTGCATATACTCTGCGATACCCAGCCAATACTCTGCGATACCCAGCCAATACTCTGCGATACCCAGCCAATACTCTGCGATACCCAGCCAATACTACAGTGGGGAGAGGATTTGGATATTACAGTGGGGGAGATGACGTGGATATTACAGTGGGGGAGATGACGTGGATATTACAGTTGGGGAGATGATGTGGATATTACAGTGGGGGAGATGACGTGGATATTACAGTGGGGACTATATGGTGGCGGAATTTTCACAGGTTTTTCGCAAATTCAATTATTATTTGCTGATCCGAAAAATGATCCGATCCGTGACTCCTGATCCGAGGATCGATCCGATCCGTGAGTTTTTTGATCCGTTGCACCCCTAGTTAGGACCATAGTTTGTAATGATTGTAGTCTTTGCATATCAAGAGCAATAATAATAATAGTGTAATACCCTGTACACACAAGCGGATTTTCTGTTGGAAAAAACTTGGATGGTTTTTCCGACGGAATTCCGCTCAAGCTTGGCTTGCATACACACGGTCAAACAAAAGTTCTCTGAACTTTTGTCCGTCAAGAACGCTGTGACGTACAACACTACGACGAGCCGAGGAATTTTGCGCGTCAGAATTGGTACAGACAATCGGAATTTCCGATCAGAACTTTTTCCAACCGAAAAATTGAGAACCCACTCTCAATCTTAGGCTTGCGGGAATTCCACCAGCAAAAGTCCGATGGAGCATACACACGGTCGTAATTTCCGACCAAAAGCTCTCATCGGTCTTTTGCTGGCGGAATTTACGATCGTGTGTACGGGGCATAATACCTTCTGTTTAAGGCTGCATGGCCAAATGGTGTTCTTCTCCATAGAAACAGCCTCACACGATGCTAAGGGAGAGGGGGGATTTACAGAGTGTAAGTGTATGCAGCTAGAACTATAGTTTACATGTGGAAAATAAATATTAAATTAGTACATGGTTTAAAGTGAATGTGTCAGAAGACACAGTGCACGTAGCTTGTGCTCAAAAACGAGGCACCTCCAATTGCCAAACAGTGAAAATTTACAATCTGTTGTAGCAGTGCGCCCCTGTAGCCCCATAATTTGAAAGTATGCAAACTGTAGGTTATGCAAAAGATGGCACATAGACACAGTTCCCAATTTGTCCCACAATGCACTTAAGGAACCTTAGCAACCTATTATCTCTTACACCAGGAAGTTTCCTACTGCAGGTATCCCTAAATCTGTATAGTTTTCATGTCCAAATGACCTTTTTAGGGTTATGCTTGGTGATAGGGTTCACATACACTTTAAGATGAACCTAACAATAAAATTCAGCTTGCTCCCTTCTGCTCTGTTAAATATACCATGAAAAGTGTTTTGTTTGTCCAAAAGGTTCATTAATACCTGTTGATCCCTACAGAAATCCAGTGATGTCCTGTTTTCTTTGCATTCTGCTGTGTTATCTCAAGCAGTATTATCAGCCCTGCCCAAGTTACCTTACACACTTCCTGTCCTAGGGTGACAACATTGCGGTTCTTTAGCTACAGTACACTTAGGGTTGCCATCCGTCTGGGATTCACCCGGACAGTTCGGGTTTGGAATTGTGTGTCCGGGTTTCAGACCTCCTGAAACCCGGACACATTATTGAGAATGGACTGTGGTTCCCCAGGTAACCACAACCACAAGTACCACAACCGCCAAGTACATATGTGTGCGCACGAGCCCCACCCCCATACATGGACAGGAGAGGAGAGAGGGCTTAAAGCCGAAGTCCACCCTAAAAAACATTTATACATTAACAATTTCTTTGAAATATCCCATTTTCTCTGGTCTCAGCGGACAAGGGGGGAGCTATTGTAATACGCTAGCATTTTGCTTCAGGTGTTTCGTCAGATTAGGCAACCCATCAGAATGTGTAGATGAGGAGGAGGGTCTATGTGGACAAGCTTTACCCCTGATGCCTGCATACTTAGATGTGCTGGTTTAATCATCAACCATGTGAGTTGCTAAATGTTGTGCCTTCATTTAATGTAACCATATTGCTACACTTAGATTTGCCTCTCTTCTCTTTTATACTCAGTTGTGACATGACGCTACTTGTATATCAAGTCAAAATGTATTTAAAAATTTAGCTTGTCTTGCAAAACGCTCTCAAACCAAGTTACTCTCAAACCAAGGTTTTACTGTAATGTACAGTACATATTATATACACATTTTAAAGAGAAGATAGTAGTTCCAGTCCATAAATGCAATGCAAACAGACACAGGATTCAATAGAGACATTTTACAAACTGACCTTTATAGTCAATATAGCATTCAGGTTGTTGTCTACTCTCTCTGTTTTATTACAAAGAGGCAATAAATTAAAAAGCCATGCGTATTGGGTGCATTATAACAATATTTGTAATATACAGATTGTTCCTCCTACTCATAACATTTGGAAATTTAATTTTCTTATATTTTGCCTTTATTGGTTCCTCCGCCTCCCCCTTATATTTTGCCTTTATTGGTTCCTACCCCCCCCCCCCTCCATATCAATATGCTAATAGAGGGTGCTGCATCCAGAAAACATCACGTCACCCTGCCTCAGTACTCCTTTCAAGAGCCCTCAATCCAAATGAAAATGGGCTGTAAGCTATCTGTAAGAGGCAATCCTTCCCAATGACCACAAATAAAAGGAGCAGTATGTACTTGGAGTTGTAGCTACAGTAATTATTAGCAGGGGTTCTCTGGGTCCAGAAAGTTATTAGAAAAATGTTCTCCATGTTAAAAAAGGTTGAGAAAGGCTGGGCTAGATGATTCTGGCGATGATACATACTCCAGCCTGGAAGGCTGGGCTAGATGATTCTGGTGATAATACATACTCCAGCTTGGAAGGCTGGGTTAGATGATTCTGGTGATGATACATACTCCAGCTTGGAAGGCTGGGTTAGATAATTCTGGTGATGATACATACTCCAGCTTGGAAGGCTGGGCTAGATTATTCTGGTCATGATACATACTAAGCTTGGAAGGCTGGGCTAGATGATTCTGGTGATGATACATACTTCAGCCTGGAAGGCTGGGCTAGATGATTCTGGTGATGATACATACTCCAGCTTGGAAGGCTGGGCTAGATGATTCTGGTGATGATACATACTCCAGCTTGGAAGGCTGGGCTAGATGATTCTGGTGATGATACATACTCCAGCTTGGAAGGCTGGGCTAGATGATTCTGGTGATGATACATACTCCAGCTTGGAAGGCTGGGCTAGATGATTCTGATGATGATACATACTAAGCTTGGAAGGCTGGGCTAGATGATTCTGGTGATGATACATACTAAGCTTGGAAGGCTGGGCTAGATGATTCTGGTGATGATACATACTTCAGCCTGGAAGGCTGGGCTAGATGATTCTGGTGATGATACATACTCCAGCTTGGAAGGCTGGGCTAGATGATTCTGGTGATGATACATACTCCAGCTTGGAAGGCTGGGCTAGATGATTCTGATGATGATACATACTAAGCTTGGAAGGCTGGGCTAGATGATTCTGGTGATGATACATACTAAGCTTGGAAGGCTGGGCTAGATGATTCTGGTGATGATACATACTAAGCTTGGAAGGCTGGGCTAGATGATTCTGGTGATGATACATACTTCAGCCTGGAAGGCTGGGCTAGATGATTCTGGTGATGATACATACTCCAGCTTGGAAGGCTGGGCTATATGATTCTGGTGATGATACATACTCCAGCCTGGAAGGCTGGGCTAGATGATTCTGGTGATGATACATACTCCAGCCTGGAAGGCTGGGCTAGATGATTCTGGTGATGATACATACTCCAGCTTGGAAGGCTGGGCTAGATGATTCTGGTGATGATACATACTCCAGCTTGGAATGCTGTGCTAGATGATTCTGATGATGATACATACTCCAGCTTGGATGTGATGCAGGCTCTTGCTGACTTGCAGCAGCTTCTAATGCACAAATAGCTCACAGTGTGCAGTAAAATCAGATTAAGCATTTTTCAGTACAGGAAAAAGAAAGAAATTGACACAATGCCCGCATGAACACAGACAGCGCTGACAGTGGAATCCCTCCTGTCAAGCAATTGTCTGCTCCCGGTGGGGGGTGGGGGAATCCATACCCGCTGGGAGAAGACAGTGATTATTGCTAGTGGCTATAGCACCCTCTAGCCATAATTGCAAATAAATCCGGCAGGCTGGTGGTACCCAAGCTGATTGTTCGTTTAACTTGGTACATTCCTGCCCACACAAATTTGAACCATCTATGGCCAGCCTTAGGCTGGAGTTCAGCTCTAACCAGAAAATTACATTAAGACTATTTCTGTGTGCTGCCTTTGGATCTTCAGAAATTTGTATTCGCCACCCTCCTGGGATTTTGACTTTACTAGAAATATGAGCCTGCTGTCACAGGCAGCGTGTACTACTCCATGTTATTGCTTACTTTGCTTAAATAAAAAATAATATGTTCCTGTTAACAAGCTAGGTAGAGGAGTTGTTTCAGTATTCAAATTCTGAAATCCTTCCCTGCTCCCTTTTTTTAGGAACAATTACCCTCACAACCCTGCGTCTGTTCGTTTCTCCAAAGCTGCCTAATCAAAATTCCCCCCGGACACAGAACAGATACATTCTTGATTTAATCTTGTTGGCACCAGGCCTCTAGGGGCTCAATCAAGCAACTATGTCATTGCTAATGTTTTCTATCTCTTCAGTAACTCCACCAATAGCCTCTGAATCTCACACCCCTAAGTGGTGTTATATTGTAAATGACTGCACGTCACAGCTCCCAGTACACCAGCAGGAGGGGGTGAAACATACATTTTCCACAGCTTGTATATTTATCTGACTGCTTTTCCTAGCGTATTCAAGCCACCAGCATTTTTATTGATTTTATTTTATGCACAACAACTGAGGAAACAGAAGAAGGAAAAGGAAAATAATTTGCAGAGATGCAAGCAATGTTATGTTTGCTGCAGCCACAATAGAAAGCTGTAACTGATTTTCCTGTCTTTCGTAAACTGATTTTTTGTAAACTGATTTCGGATCGATCGGCCATTTTTAAGCAGAAGGACTAGTCTGAGCTGTTTTAGTGCACTGTTTATGTTTGTATAACTTATTCTTACACCTTTCTGTGAACCATATTTACTGTCACTAACTGCTAGCTAACTGCTAGGCACTGCAATTTAAATTGCAGTGCCTTTTTATGATTTTTCACTTTGCATGCTGTGGTTTCCTGATCAGCAATGTTTGCAGTTTAAGATCTCCAATAATATTTTGTACCTTGTTTGCTTTAGAAGGCATATGGGAGGTACGGACAGGCAGCTATACTGAGAGCCTGCAGGAGCCTGACATTGCACCTGTGATCTACTGATCTTGGGTGCAATGCATTCCAGGCTCAAGGAACAAATAATAAATGCACATTTCTTTTATCTACAGAAATATGTGCATTTATTATAATTTTTTTGTGCAAACGGTGAACTTAGCCTTTAAGGGGGTAAGTAAATATAAAAAGGTAGGGTCTGGGTAGGGATATATAAAAAAGATTGTGCTTTTCAGTTTTGTTTTCAATGTGTGTAATGAATGTTGTGAGAAAAAGTAATATAGAATGAAGAGTAAAGAACTGGTGGGTGTGAAACCTATAATAATAGAGGAGGGGAAAGGGTGGAGATAAGGGGAGAAGAAATGGAAGGAAAGATAAGGGGAGGAGAAGTGGAAGGAAAGAGAAGTAGAGAGGAAAGTAATAGGTAGGGGAGGGAGAAGGAAAGAGGGAGGATCAAAGAGATAAAAAAAGTAGGGAAGGTCATAGATTATGCAATTTTCTTTCCTTCCACCATGGGTGGAAGGAAAGAGAATAGCTCAATTCCCCCATCAACACAGTCCCTCCTGCAGCGCTATTGTGTTCTACTAGCAGGGAGCCTTCCCAGCTAGCAGAACAATATGATTTGTGCTGGTGGCTATAGCCAGAGGCATTCATTATTCGGGAAAAACCCAACAGGCTGGCTGTACACAAGTTGATCGATAGGTTGACTTGTGTACAACCAGCTAGCCCATACATGGATCTAAATTTGGCTTGTCCCTGCTGAACCTGCCTAATTTCGATCTATGTATGGCCAGTTTAAGAGAAGGTCAGGGGGGACTCTCATGGCCTCTGACTCTTCCTTGGCTGTGGGGGTCACCTCCATCCGCTCCATTTCTCCCCTCCCCCTTTTCTTTTCCTCTTCCTCTCCTCCCCTCTTTTTCACATCTTACTCTGTTTGTTCTCTTGTTGGGTTATAAGTGCTGTTTCCTAAAATGTTAATTTTTTTTTGAGTGGTATGCTTTCAGTTTTTCTCCACAGGCGAACTGGTCTGTGATACTTACCCCAGAGCTTCTGGCTATTACTCAATATGTACTACTTGATAAAGAATGCTACTGTTATATTGTGACTAATTAACTTAGTTACAACTATGTCTCATTGTAGTCTTATGGCAAAATTCTATTATTACTGTTTATCATGGCATTTACCAACCAAAAAAAAAAAGAGGGGGTTGGGTGACTGGGCTTCCCAAATGGAAACGGAGAGTAACTATGGTAGTTATAGAAAAATGCTTTTTATAGTAAAAAAAGACATAGGGACAGTCCATCTAGTATTAATTTTGGTCTAAGGTGGATCAGGGTTAAGGTTTTCAAAGTCCTCAGGGCCCCACATTATTATCCAATCCATTCAAGTATTCAAATATGATTCCTTTCTATGTTTGTCTTTGGCCACTAGGTGCATAATTTCTTTAAGGTATTCTACACATGAAAAGGGAGAAATCGGGGTTGATTACCATTGTCAAGGGATGATTTCTCTCATGGTGGCAAGGAAAAAAACATAGGACAAATTTCTTAGAGCACAAGTAAGATAATGATAGCATGGAGAGCAAGGCAACTCTCAGGAAGTTAGGGATGGAGCCAAGATTTATTGTAAATATTGAAAATTATCTCCCATAATTTAATTGATTCACAGGCCCACCACATATGTATATAGAGTAATTTAGCTTGCTGACAATGCCAAAACCCCTACGACTGAGATGGGAATTTAAGTATAGATTAGAGGGAATGTAGGTAACATCTACTTATGATTTTATAATTTTTCCAGTGTGGTGCATTAGATGGACATTGTATGTGTCATTAAGTACACCTTTTCCCACCTTTTGTCCTGAGATAGGGAGACACCTACTTTCTTCTCTTATTGGTGAATGTTGTTGGGGGGGGGGGGGGTCTGTTTGAATGTAGTCTAAGAAGATATGGTAGAGCATATGAAGTTATTATAAGTATGGGTAGGTAAGAAGTTATACAGAGTCCTTCAAAGGATGTGAACGGTCTATGCATGTTTGTGTGAGGATGCAGAGAGTTGTGGAAACTCTGTGGTGTAGTAGTCTATGCAATGGGCACGTAGATGTAATTTCTTGCATGGATAAAAGAGGATTTTGATGTGATATGTCACAATTTTGGCCAAACTCTGTTGTTGCAACCCAATGTACTGGGTGTGTGGAGGCCTTGTGGAAAGAGGGTTGTGAAGCAGAGGGGACAAGGGGCCATGATAAGAGAAAATGTTTTTATAGCAAATAAGGATGTAAAGGACTAGCACGGGACAGATAGATAAGATGAAGGAGATAGCCACAACCATGCCTTGGGTGGAGTGGAAAATGCTGAAACTGCAGGGCTAGCCACAGTTCATTGGTTACCTGCTGAAAGCGGTCTAGACACACTCAAAACAACTGCTGCTTTGTGGTATATATCCAGATCTGGTAAAATACCAACGCCTCTTTCTTCAGTTCTGATAAGGCTGTAATGGGACAGTCTGATGTGACTGCTATGCCATATGATGTTGGAGGGCAACTTTTTCTGCAGCTGAAACTTTAGGCCGAACAGAGGAATTTTATTACCAGCTTCCTAAAGGGGGACTAACCTAATTTCCTCCTTGAGCTTCCCTGAAACCCATGACCACCCCTATTTTATTCTGAATGACAAATATCTCCCATTCACTACAGTGTCTGCCATCTTAGCCCCTTGTCTTTTGCAATGGCTTTAAAGGGACAAGGCCATGAGAGATTCATGGAGGCTGTGCCATGAATAAACTCTGCTTTGGGAATTCTAGTTCCCTGGATGTCATTCTGATGCTTTGACTTCAGTGCTGTGATCTGGAACAATTATAGAGAACAAGAAGTTCTGATACTTTTCTGACACTCTTTTACAGAAAGATTGTTTTCTGGGTCTATGAATGAAACACACTGAAGTCAGACAATGATAGACACCTAGCAATGTTAGAGGGAAGCCTACACTGGCAGCCTCCATAATTATCTCATATTAAAGTCACTTTACAGTAAACATGTATGTATGTATGTATACAAGGTGACCATATCCCCCTTTTCTTAAAGGAGAATAAATTAAGTTCAGATAATCATTTCTGATATACGAGGTCTGACATGCCTTTTATTACTTTAATTGCTTTTCTCTGCACTCCATGCAGTTCTGTGATTTTTTTATTTTTTGAACTGGTGCCCAAACCCAAAGTTCATAGTTCAGACAAAGTATTCATGCTTTATATAGGGAAAGATACTGTCTATTGAATCTATACCTCGTTTATGTAGCCCCTAGTCCTAGTATGTAAAGATAAAAGATAATCTCATTAAGCCAGGATGTATGGAATGTTTCCAATCCCATGATTAGAGAGTTGGAATGTCCTCTGCAGACACCAAAGGAAAGAAGATTTGGGGAGGATGTGCTCTGCCTATTTAGAAAGGTGTATAATGTAATTGAGGGCAGAGATAAGTCCCTTTAAACTCTCTATATATACTATTTATATATACGGTACTATTTGCTTGAGTTGTTCAGCTAGCAGTGCATACATAAGTAATCAAAGTGGGACTGTTGCAGTTATACAACATGTACACCAGACGTAAAAGGCATAATTGTATTTAGTAAATATACTTATGCCTTTTTAGTATGGTGTACACCAGGGATCTTCAACAGCTGGAGGGCCGTAGTTTGAAGATCCCTGGTGTACACTGTTTAACTGCAGCAGTCTCACTTTGATCACTTAGGTAAGGTTCACACCGTTGTGCTGCAGTTTGGGTGCAGTGCAATTGTATCCAAGTTTTACAAGCGGTTATAGGTGCACTCCCATTGACTTCAATTAGACCACGCGTCTTCTGAAAGCACATTAAAAACGCAGCATGCATTCTCATGAAAAACACACGATCTAATAAAAGTCAATGGAAGCGCATATAAAACTGTGTGTAAAACACACATAACTTTTTAAGTGGCACCCGAACCGCAGAGTACCAATGTGAACCAAGCTTTAGAAATGGTCCTCACAGAAAGATGGGTTTGCCATTCAAAACAATGAGCTGTATTTATACAAGCTTTAAAAGAGGAACGCATTGCTCATAGCAATCAAATTATAATCTACAGTTTTCTTACTGCCAGTGTTTGATTGATTGCCATTGTAACAACATTCTCCATCATTGTGAAGTGTAGATGGTAGAAAAGTGTGAACTAATATATATTTGAGGTACTAACACTATGCAGAACCATTGTTCTCAACTGCAAATAAAATATGACATTAATAGGAACATATTTATAACATTATATTTTTCTTTCACTTTTATTAAAGCTGAGAAGGTCACTCCAATTGTATTTTCACTATATTAAACTGTGTGAAAAATTTTAATACATTGCCATTCCCTTGGTTTTGTCTTTTATTCATAATTCACTAAACGCTGTTTGCCATTGGCCCTTGCAAACTAAGACAACTTTATTTTCCATAAAATCACTTAGCTGTTTGATATAAAAGTACATATGCAGAATAACAATAACCCAGGAACGTGACAAATATTCATAACACGGCTCCCCATTCACATTCAGTGCTCCATCTGTGCCCTTGGCTCAAATAATTATGCAGATTAATAGTTGGTTGCAAAAGAGATGCATTTGCTTCTACTCTTTTTATGTGTTTATATTTATATATTTATTATTTTTTTTTCACCCAGCAGAGTGCAAAACAATTGATGACTGTTAAAGCTTTTATTGGACTGCTGCAGAATTATGCAAACAGCTTTATTGTTCACAAGCTATAAAACCACACAGGTTCCTTTTTCTAAACAGAGCCAAAATGGATAAACACATATAAATTAATAACTATTACATTATATTTGCATCCATTTTAAAGCACATTTAGCTTAATGAACTTACTACTTAAGACAAGCAAGGTTAATATGTGGGCTGCCATTACTTATTTCTTTTTCTAAAAATGCTTCTTGCCCGGGTGACATGCTTTTGTCTGGCTCCCCTACTTTCTGGCTCACTGACTCAGAACAAGTGTAGTGATAAAGAATTCTGGGGGTTTATTTACTAAAGGAATAGATGCTATTCACTTAGTAAAGTGAAAGTTCCCTTAGCTCAGTAAATAAGGTGAATCTGTGTTCGCTCATTACAGGCATACCCCACTTTTAAGTACACAATGGGTTTATTTACTAAAGTTGGAAAGTGCAAAATCAGGCTCACTTCTGCATAGAAACCAATCAGCTTCTAACACCAGCTTGTTCAGTTAAGCTTTGGTAATAAAACCTGGAAGCTCATTGGTTTCTATGCAGAAGGGAGCCTGATTTTGCACTTTCAGCTTTAGTAAATAAACCCCATTGTGTACTTAAAAGTGGGGTATGCCTGTATCCAATTTCCCTCATGCAAACAAAAATCTTGTTTTTTTTTTTAAGTACCTCACACAAGATTATTTAAAATGAACATTGACATTTTTTTCCCCTGCTGTAGCAAATTGGAGAATGCTTTGTTGGTTTTTTTTCCTTCCTCTGGATCAACTGTGGGTGAAGGATTGTGTATATGGACTTGCATTACAGTATTATTATTATTTTTTTTTTTTATTTTTTTTGGTTGAACTAGATGGACTTGTGTCTTTTTTTCAGCCTGACTATGTAACATTGGTTAATTTTATTTACTAAGCTAAGTGAATGTTTAACTTGTAAATGAACAGTCTCCATTCCTTAAATAAAATAACCCTTGGAAGTCTCTAACCTGCATTTGCTGCATAGTTGTTTTTGGATTATGGGGATCATGGGTGCAATGCTTTTCATGGTCTCATAAAATAAATAAATAAATTGATTAATAAATGAAAAAAAAATTCCCTGCAAAAATATGTGCATTCATTTTTTCTTTCATAAAGGTTATGGACGTATACTTTAACTAGTTGCGGGACACTAGGACACTAGGTGTCCAATCACACCGGTCACATATAAACACGGAGATTCCGGTAATTGGCGCTCCTCGCCTCACACTGACTGAGTGTGAGGCGAGGAGAGTCGATCAGCGGCATCTCCACGCAGGGGGACATCTACACATGTAATCAGGACACTGATCATCAGTGCCTTGATTACAATATAGTGTCAACAGTGTCACCAATCAGTGCCCACCATTGCCCACCAGTGCCAGCAATCAGTGCCCACCAGTACCAGCAATCAGTGCCCACCACTGCCCACAAGTGCTACCAATCAGTGCCATTAGCGATGCCAGTCAGTGCTGGCTATCAGTGCCGCCTATCAGTGCTGCCCATCAATGCCCATCAATGCCCATCACTGCTGTCGATCAATGCCCATCAGTGTCGCCCATCAGTGCCACCCATCAGTGCCCATCAGTACCGCCTATCTGTGCTGCCTATCAGTGCCCACCAGTGCTGCCTATTAGTGCCCATAAGTGCCACCTAACAGTGCCCATCAGTGTGGCATATTAGTGCCTCCTCATCAGTGCCACCTAATCAGTGCCCATAAGTGCCGCCTCATCAGTGCCCATAAGTGCCACCTCATCAATGCCCATCAGTTCAGCCTATCAGTGCCCATCAGTGCCGCCTCATCAGCACACATCAGTGAAGGAGAAAAATTACTTGGTTACAAAATTTACTGACAGAAACGAAGTAAAACATTTTTTTCCAAAATTTTTGTTCTTTTTTTTTTTTTTTTTTTAGTAAAAAATAAAAAAACCACAGTGATTAAATACCACCAAAAGAAATCTCTATTTGTGTGAAAAAAATGATAAAACATTTGTTTGGGTACAGTGTAGCATGACCGCGCAATTGTCATTCAAAGTGCGACAGTGCTGAAAGCTGAAAAATGGCCTGGACAGGAAGGGGGTGTAAGTGCCCTGTAGGCAAGTGGTTAAAGTGATTCTTAAAGTGGACCTTCAGTAATTTTTTCATCTTTCCATCTATTAAATCTTCTGCACTTGTTTTAACTTTAAAAAGTAAAAGATTTTTTTTTCAGCCAGTAAATACCTTATACAGCCCACTTCTTGTTTTTTGTCTGGTAAAAAGCCTAGGCGTATGACATCATGCATAGTTCTCTCTCTCTCTCTCTCTCTCACTCTCCTGAGAGTTTTTCAGGAAGGGAGGGGGGATGAGTCATAAGAGGGCCAATGAGAGCTGCAGGGCTGCAGAGCTGGATGTGTGCATCTGTGTAATCCAGGAAGTGAACAGGCAGCAGCTTCAGCTGCCCACAGTTAAAATGGTTGCAGACAGACTCAGTGGAGGGAGATTTCTGCAGCATATTTGGCAAGTACAGAATCACAGTATATATAAAATAATATGCAAAGTGTTTGGAGGGAAGCTTCAGAATGGCAAAGATGTTTTTATTACAAATTATGTGAGCAGACTACAGTTCCTCTTTAACACACACTGTTTAATTTACATTATCCCTTCTCTTTCTGTATGTGGATGATGGCACTGTAATTATTTTAACCGTTTGCCAACCAGCCGCCATCATTGTTCCCGCGGCAAGGTGGCACGATCCCGCAAATCGCCGTAGGTGTGAGTCGACTCAGGAACTCGCTTTTGTGGGCACATGCGCGCCACCATTGGCTATAGGGGGAGCCAATCAGTGGATCTGGTAGACTCAATGTCTGCTGGCCACCCATGATCGTTCACCTGCAGTGACAGAACAGGGATTTGCCTGTGTAAACAAGGCAGATCTCCGTTCTGACAGGGGAGAGCACACAGATCCTGTCTTTCTGCTAAGCAGGAAGATGGATCTGTGTGTTTCCCCAGTCACACAGTCCCCCATACAGTTAGAAAACCCCTGCAGGGAACACATTTAACCCCTTGATCGTGTCATTAGTACAATTATGGTGCATATTTTTAGCACTGATTACTGTAATAATGTCACTGGTTCCCAAAAAAGTGTCAAAAATGTCAGTTCGATGTCCGATCAGTCCCACTAAAAATCACTGATCGCCGCCATTACTAGTAAAAATAAAAATAAATAATAAAAAGGCCATAAATCTATTCCCTATTTTATAGACGCGATAACTTTTGCGCAAACCAATCAATATACACTTATTGGGATTTTTTTACCAAAAATATGTAGCACAATACATATCGGCCTAAACTGATGAATACATTTGTTTTTTTGTTTTTTTTTATTTCTTTTTTGGAAATGTTGTATAGCAGAAAGTAAAAAATTTAATTATTTTTTCAAATAATTACGCATCGCATACGAGCACATTATGTTAAACTTACCTGAAAACAAACCTCTTCCAGCGCCAAGATCTTCACCTGTCTTGCTTCCGGGTTCACGAACTCCGACTCTGTGACTGGCCGGAGCCGCGATGACGGGTGGCCGTTCCTTCAGAGCGCATGCACCAGTGATGTCACTGGCTGCATGTACAGTAACTATCTCCTAAATGGTGCCCATTTAGGAGATATTTACACTACCCATAGGTAAGCCTTATTATAGGCTTACCTATGGGTAAAAGCTGGTGATGGAAGTTTACTTCCACTTTAATAGAAAATGGGCTCAGCTAAGTGGGGGGGGGGGGGGGGCTGGGAGGGAACAGCTATTAAAAAGTTTGTTTTACTTAATGCAGATAATGCATTAAGGTAAAAACACATGTAAGCACTAATTATTGCAAGAAATCTTGAGCATTGCTTTAGGTCCTGTTTGTCGACCGGCTATTTTTTGCCTCGCACAGGTTTTGCATTTTCAAACAAATCAATAGGAATAGAAAACCTGCTTAAAGCAGGTCAGCAGGAGGTTAACTGCAGAATAAGCTCACCTGTCTATGAATTCTGAATAATCTCAGAAACATCTCAAACTGATGATATCACCACAAGCTTAAATCCCATCCACAGAGGCCTTAAATAATTTCAAATAAACCCAAAAGACCAGCATTTACTACAGGTAGCAGTAACATGAACAGTAAGGCCCCTTTCACACCGGGGCGGGGAGCCGCGGTGACGGTAAAGCAGCGCTATATTTAGCGCTGCTTTACCGTCGTTTTAACCGCGGTTTTCGGGCCGCTCGCGGTGCGGTTTTACCCCCCCCGCGAGCGGCCGAAAAAGGGTTAAACACCCCCGCAGAGCGCCGCCGTAGCGGCGCTTTGCGGCGGTATTGCCGCGGTTTTACCGCGGTGTCCCATTGTAATCAATGGGAAGGAGCGGTATAGGAGCGGTGAACACACCGCTCCTATCCCGCTCCAAAGATGCTGCTAGCAGGACTTTTTTTGTCATCCTGCTAGCGCACCTCTCCAGTGTGAAAGCCCGCCGGCTTTCACACTGGAGTGAATGGGGCAGGATTTTTTCATGCGGTGAACAGGCACTATTTTTAGCGCTGCACCGCATGAAAAACGCCCCGGTGTGAAAGGGGCCTAAGGGAAGGAGATCAGTGATATCAGCACTTAAGGGATTTGTGAACACACTGTACCCCCACAGCCTTCAATGCCAAACACAAAAAATCTATTTAATTAGAGGTCTTCTTTGCTTTTGCATTTGGGACCGGCTTCATACATGCATGCACTTTTACCTGACAGGGAATGTATTTACAAAGCCAGAACATACATGTTTCAGTGTGTAATTGTCACTGACAATGATGTCAGGCTATGAGCCCTATGTGTGACATGTATGGGGAACAGTGATGTCCTCCTGGTCCTCCTCAGGCACTAAATACGTACTGATCTTCAATGATACTTTGGTGCATGCTCCACAGCATGACATTTCAGATGTGCACCGTACAGGTTTCCTCCCAGTTGTAGTCTCAGCCTCTGAATTCTTCCACTCTTCTGATGTTCTCATTTTCTGCATGCTCT
This sequence comes from Lithobates sylvaticus, assembly GCA_028564925.1. Taxonomy (NCBI): domain Eukaryota; kingdom Metazoa; phylum Chordata; class Amphibia; order Anura; family Ranidae; genus Lithobates; species Lithobates sylvaticus. The sequence continues at coordinate 69,366,744 of CM053033.1, read as the reverse complement.
TGCAGTCTACCGGCTTGCATTATAAGGGTTAATAGCAGAATCCTCCCTGCCAACAATTTTTCTAACATGTGCAAGAAATCACAAGGGACTGACACAAGAAATATTTAGTCTTGTTCACTGTGCGGTCATCAAGAAAAAAGAAAAAAAATTGAAGCTAAATCTCCGGGGGATGAGAGGCTAGATCATTATTCCAACGCACCTGGTATATTTCCACAATTCATCTTATTCCCAGAACAGCTTAACAAGGGGCGGGAAATGTTAAAACTCTGAGCGCACATATAATTAAACGAGAAATGCAGACCCGATATCACTGCTTCCGACACTGGAGCAAAGTTATTATACCAACGTGCTGTGATTATACTAGTGAGGAAAACACATCAGACCATTGTGGAGGAATATAACAGCCACACACTTTGCACCAGCGGACGTCACAGATTAACCACTGCAGATCAGATGCTCAGAGCCAGAGATATAATAAACACATAAATACAGTATATCAGCACAAACTGATGCTTGTGTATTACAGTGTACTTGCTTTTAAATTACATGTATTACTATTGTATGTACATGCCATAGACGTGTGAGTGAATGATGATATAAAATCTTTATGAATGGTAAGGCATTGAGTATAGTTGTTCTGTGATCTGTGGTGTTAAATTTATTTTTATTAAGACACTTTAGCAATAAAACTAAGCCTTGTTAAAAGCATGTCTAGCTTTCTCTTAGCAAACTCATCCTCTGAAGAGACCCCAAACATTATGGGTCGAAACACGTCAGTCACTGCAATAGTCATTATTATATGCTGTGTATAACTCCCATGTTTGCTACTTCCTGTATTTGGAATGGGTATATTCCCATTCAAGCTCATATTTTAACATTTCCCATTTTAACCCATTTCTCCTTTCAATAAAGAAAAAAATAATTGTATTCTCTACCCAACAATCATCTTTCTCATTTTCTACATCTAGCTGCCTAAAAACCCCCCTGGGGGAATCTTCCCATTTTTTTTTCTAAGTATGTGTTAGGACAGCCATATTTTAGTTAGTGGCAGTGCATTTTGGTGTTCCTATAAGCTCAGTATAACAGAGCTTTTTCTATAGTCTTTCCTGACAATTGTATTGCATTTAGAGTGGTAATCTAGAAAGGATATTGAATGCACTTTCCTAGGTACATATATGCTCTAGTCTAGACAGACAAGCTACAAATCATATGTGATTTATGATCATACTGTAAAAATAAGGCTGTGCAGATACAGTAGGTTAAAATCACATCAAAATGTATGTATGATTAAAGCTGAGAAATCACTGTAGTTTCCATCAAACTTGCTTACAGTCCTATTCCCCATTAGTGAGATTTGATTTCTTATCATCCATGTCACCTAAAATGAAGGTGTCGATATATCTAAAATGTTAAGTTGCCATCAGAGCAGGACTAGAGGCAAATCTTTCAATGAAGACAAGTGTCCCCATTATATCCAAGAGGGGATATCCCTCATATTGGAAAGATATTCTTTCACTTTATGTTGCATCTGTAGGACAGGAAGTGAGTAGAAATCTCCCTAATGAGACATGGATATAAAAAAAAAAAAAAAATAAATATCATATATATATATATATTATATATATATATATATATATATATATATATATTTTTTAACCCTTCAAAATTAAATAAGATTAAAGTGATACTAAAGTCTTGTTTTTTTTGTATAAAAATAACAAATGTTATACTTGCCTGCTCTATGCAGTGGTTTTGCACAGAGCAGCCCAGATCCGTCCCTCTTCAGCACCCCTGGCCCCTCCCTCCTGGTGAGCATCGTCCCAGAAATAACAGGCAACAAACATAAATGAAAATATGTGGGACATTGATTATGCCTGCAGTATTTTTTACTTTTCAAGTTAGCAAACTTCACAAAAAATATCTTATTTTATTGTTGTAAAAATAGGTATTTCACTTATTAAATAAGTGAAGGGAAACATTCACAATTCATTAGTTAAAAACATCAAATTAGCATGTTTGAAGCTATTACAACACAGGCATCTTAATGTAAAGTGGTCTACGTGTTTCACTGACGAAGCCACTTCTTCAGGACCTTGGATGCATTATATATAGTTTCATCATCGAAAAGGTTTGCTCTATAGAGATAAACAAAACATCACAACATGTCGTCAAATGCCCATAATATATCCAAAGAAAATAGCAATATTAAATTTCAAAGAGGAAAGAAAGAAAACGACTGTATATATACTACCACTACACCAAATTAAACACAGTAAAACACAGCAAGATCAACCCAACCATAATTAACATAAACGTAACAAAAAATACATAGGGGGTGCTCACCTAAAACTTTTTTATCCTAGATCATGGAACGTGATGTTACCAGGAACAAGGATAACATCCCCTATGCCCTATGTACTGGTACCAAACCAAACAAATATATGATATATTAAAATATGAAAAAGGCCCCATCTAACTATTCACAATTTATTATCACCAACTTTTATAGAGTGCACCAGTATAAGTAAAAAAACAAGAACATAGAGGTACATAAAATCCATTTTTAACTGTGTAAGAGAACCACCACCATATAACCTAATAACACCAAAATAGCTAAGGGCACCCAACTTTTGAAACCCAAACAAAAACCCAGAGCAGAGTTTTATGCACTGAGACAACGCAACAATAGTACCAGTTTAAGAACCTTTATAATGGCGCCCAAGGCTGCTTAGGGGTGGGGGGAAAGCGGTGAGCAAATTGGAAGCCATCCAAAACGTAGGCATCCAGACGGGCTTCTCCCCACAATGGATGCCAGTATTATCCAGTTGGATAAGTAAGCGGGCTGGAATACACCCGGAAGTCACGCCAAACCAAAATTGACATCACAACGGTGCAATGCACTTGACACATAAGGGCTGATTTACTCAAACTGGAGCTTCTAACTTCAGCTTTTTAAATTAGGCCTTGGCAAAAAAGCCTGGAAGCTGATTGTTTTCTGTGCAGAGCTGGAGCAGATTTTACACTCTGCCAATTTTAGTAAATCAACCCCATAATGCACTCCAGACTGGAGTGCAGTAGAGACAGGGCACTAACTATTCCCACTGAACCAGTAATGGAATGCCCAAAATACCCACACCTGTCCACGCATTAACACGGGCTGGTGAGCATACCTGCATTCCCAATACCGGACATGCATCAACAAAGAGCTGGATAAAGGTGACGCATACAATTGATAGCAAGACAAAATGATGATTGAAATAACTGTGTTTACCACAATTAAAAAATTTTTTTTTTAGTAAAGTTTAACTTGTGTCTGTATATGATTGCCCGGTAGACATAATCAAAGTCCCACGTAATTTAACCCTTCCCTTCTCTAGCCAAAATTAGAAGAAAAATACGTTTTGGCTTTACATACAGTGGTGTGAAAAAGTGTTTGCCCCCTTCCTCATTTCCTGTTCCTTTGCATGTTTGTCACACTTAAGTGTTTCGGAACATCAAACCAATTTAAACAATAGTCAAGGACAACACAAGTAAACACAAAATGCAATTTGTAAATGAAGGTGTTTATTATTAAAGGTGAAAAAAAATCCAAACCATCATGGCCCTGTGTGAAAAAGTGATTGCCCCCCTTGTTAAAACATACTATAACTGTGGTTGTCCACACCTGAGTTCAATTTCTCTAGCCACACCCAGGCCTGATTATTGCCACACCTGTTCACAATCAAGGCATCACTTAAATAGGAGCTGCTTGACACAGTAAGGTCCACCAGAAGATCCTTAAAAGCTACACATCATGCCGAGACCCAAAGAAATTCAGGAACAATTAAGAAAGAAAGTAATTGAGATCTATCAGTCTGGAAAGGGTTATAAAGCCATTTCCAAAGCTTTGGGAATCCAGCGAACCACAGTGAGAGCCATTATCCACAAATGGCGAAGACATGGAACAGTGGTGAACCTTCCCAGGAGTGGCCGGCCGCCCAAAATTACCCCAAGAGCGCAGCGACGACTCATCCAAGAGGTCACAAAAGACCCCACAACAACGTCCAAGGAACTGCAGGCCTCACTTGCCTCAGTTAAGGTCAGCGTTCATGCCTCCACCATCAGGAAAAGACTGGGCAAAAATGGCCTGCATGGCAGAGTTCCAAGGAGAAAACCACTGCTGAGCAAAAAGAACATCAAAGCTCGTCTCAATTTCTCCACAACACATCTTGATGATCCCCAAGACTTTTGGGACAACATTCTGTGGACCGATGAGACAAAAGTGGAACTCTTTGGAAGGTGTGTGTCCAAGTATATCTGGCGTAGAAGGAACACTGCATTTCAGAAAAAGAACATTATACCAACAGTAAAATATGGTGGTGGTAGTGTGATGGTCTGGGGCTGTTTTGCTGCTTCAGGACCTGGAAGACTTGCCATGATAAAAGGAACTATGAATTCTGCTGTCTACCAAGAGATCCTGAAGGAGAATGTCCGACCATCTGTTCGTGTACTCAAGCTGAAACGAACTTGGGTTCTGCAGCAGGACAATGATCCTAAACACACCAGCAAGTCCACCACCGAATGGCTGAAGAAAAACAAAATGAAGACTTTGGAGTGGCCTAGCCAAAGTCCTGACCTGAATCCTATTGAGATGTTGTGGTATGACCTTAAAAAGGCCGTTCATGCTCGAAAACCCTCTAATGTAACTGAATTAGGACAATTCTGCAAAGATGAGTGGGCCAAAATTCCTCCAGGACGCTGTAAAAGCCTCATTGCACGTTATCGCAAACGCTTGGTTGCAGTTGTTGCTGCTAAGGGTGGCCCAACCAGTTATTAGGTTTAGGGGGCAATCACTTTTTCACACAGGGCCATGATGGTTTGGATTTTTTTTCACCTTTAATAATAAACACCTTCATTTACAAATTGCATTTTGTGTTTACTTGTGTTGTCCTTGACTATTGTTTAAATTGGTTTGATGTTCCGAAACACTTAAGTGTGACAAACATGCAAAGGAACAGGAAATGAGGAAGGGGGCAAACACTTTTTCACACCACTGTATCTGTTAAATGATTAATAAATTTGAAGTCCATATTTGCTTAGGAGACAGTGATGGGAATATTAGATTTTTTTAATGAAAGTTTTTTATTATCTATAGGGATTTGCATTGTTCAACAATAAAATATTTACAAATATGGCCAATAAGCCCACAGTGTAAATGAATGCAATGTTCTTTCCTGACATTTGTGTAATAATAATAGTGATTGCCTATAGCCTGCCAGTCAATTATACATTTTATTTATTTATTATTTATTTATTTTGTTGCATTCTAATGCCGCTTATGCATGGTTGGACTTTCCGACGGCAAATGTGCGATTGGAGCTTGTTGTTGGAAAAGAGCCACGCATGCTCGGAATCAAGCAGAAGAGCAGCACTGGCTATTGAACTTAATTTTTTCTTGGCTCATCCTACGTGTTGTACATTACCGCGTTCTTGACGTTTGGAATTTCTGACCAACTTTGTGTGACCGTGTGTATGCAAGACAAGTTTGAGCCAATCCGTCGGAAAAAAATCATGGGATTTTGTTGTCGGAATGTCCGATCGTGTGTACATCTAAGGTGTCCTAGAGAGATGAATGAAGTGGCAACCTTGGTCTGGACTCTGACCAGGCCACACCCCAACATGTTTCATTCCCCCCCAGAGCTTAGTCATAGGATTATGTTACTAGGGCTCAGATTCAACCGCACCAAAACAGTGTGCCTCAACAGGGTGGCATGGCCCAAACATTCACTTCAGTATGGTGTGACACAATGATTGTAGAATGTGGAAGTATTTAGCTTTGTACATTCTTTCTACTCCTGTGATTGAGGATCATTTGGTGGGAGCTGAAAACACATCAATTGACCCCTTTAAATGTCTTTGTGAATTTAGCCAAAGTTGTTCAAGGGCCCTGAAATCTGGTTGCTATGGGCAGCACAACTTAATAAAAAAATAAAAACACCAAAGAAATTTGCAAGCTACCCAATATGCATGGAAGCATGGTGAACAAATGCAGTGCATGAATAAGTAAACAAAGTTCACCAAAAATGAGTGAAAATCACAGTGCACACATTTATAGAGAGGCCCCAAACTCCATTGGGGCTGATTCATGAAAACTAGGGGAAAGGAAATTAACGCAATATTGGAGCTGTTGCATGCACTTGTCTGAACGCCCAGAATTCACATTCTTCTGTCCTACAAATATGCAAATCTATGTACAGACCCCCTATAAAGCCAATGCTTAATTTTGCAGTTGGGGAACAAAACCACATTATAAAAATCCTATATTTTATAAAGTTATGGCAATTTTTATTATTGAAACTATGTTTTTATATAATTTTCATGTGACCCAGTATTGCAAAAGAGCACCCAGCTCTCGTTTTAAGGGACTTCCCCTTCAGATTTCAAAAGAGTTGTCTTAAATATTGTGGATACGTTTGCCAGTGCAATTCTGATTAAAGTAACTAGACTCAATAAGGCATCATTAAAATGTTGTAAGAAATATCCTACCAATGTTAATGAATAGGAAGTTCTACTTCCTGGAACTTTCCCTTGGCTAAGATGATGCTTTTATATGATGAAATTAGAAGCATCTACATTACATCAATGAATGTATCACTTTTTAATGTGGAAGGCAAGGAGCTGTGAACATAATTTATATTGGTGCTGACACTCCTCCTTCAATTACAGCTTTCTAGAAGCCGTAAATTAATGAATTGTGCAGCTCCAAGGGATCCAGACAAAAAGATTAAAGAGCATTTATTTTATTGATTTATTAGACATAGGAATGAAGATAAGCAAAATTAGCAAATTCTATCATTTTCATTTTCTCACCTATATTCTTTAATGCTTCAATGGCCTTGGTGCCATAGCTGGTCATTAATGTGGGCATCTTTTGGAATTAGTCCTATTATTGTTCTAAACATTTGTGATGGCATTGTTTGTGTCATGACAACCACTTGCTGCCTGCTCTTTGCGAAACAGTTCTAGTTACATATAGTTAAGGTTGTGAAAGACCTATGCCCATCAAGTTTAACTCGCTAGATGCAGTTTTGGTCCAGAAGAAGGCAAAACAAAATCCCAGAGCAACACAACAGGACACATTTTGCAACACAGCAGGAAAAATAAACCTCCCCCTATTCAAATATTACTATATTAGCCTTTAGTTATTATAACGTTTGATATTAATCAATGCAAAAAATAATCCAACCCACTTTTTAAGTTTCATTATTGATTTTTGAAATTAGTACTTCAGCCTGTAAAGTATTTTAAATGTTAAATGCTTAACTTGTAAAAATACTACTTGCCCTTTGTCTTGGGATTCAATATATTCTGAGCCATTGACAAGCCATCTGAACAAGAAATCTCAAGACTTTACCTTTTTCCTGTTTTTTGCCTCAAAAATGATTAATGCACTTGGATCAATGTGAGAACCAGAAAACTAGGAGAGGTCAGCAGCAGCTACCTCCTGATTCTCTAAGTACTGGTTACACTCTTCACAACCACAAACTACTTCTTACAGTGTGGTGCCCAATACTGGACATATTTTAGCCAAATTCTTACCCAAATCCTAATGTTATTACAACCCATCTTTGACTCTGTCTGCTTCCTAAAATGTAATTGGCCAACAATTCTGTTTAAGGAGGCCCCACCCTTTGGTATTGCTTATTTCTTGTACATCTTTCTTTCATTGAGCAAGCTCAGTGAAGAATAGGATCCTTTATTGTCAACTCCACTGGTTCCTAATTTCCCAAGTTTCTGATTCTTTACTGTCTGCCCTAAGCTGTGAGCCATAGCCTCCATCGCTGGTTTGTGGCTTCCTGACACCCTGGCTACATTAATTGTATACATTGTTGATAATTTTTTGTGGTCATGACTAACCTGTCGAGCTACCATAATCCTGTTGGTGAAATCTGAGAACTTACCAAACATATCAAACCTTAAGAGTAGCTAGTATAGTGCTGTATGTCAGTTGTATCGTTTCCCAAGTGTTTACAGAATCAGAATGCAGTTAGCTGGAAGTGGAGCAGTCTAAGCAAAGATTCAAAGCTTGCTTTATTATGGCCCTGACAGTGGTATACCTTAGAGTAGCCAGAGACATTGAACTGTCCAGTGATTCAGAGCGTCCAGTTTAAAGGGGAAGTACAGCCAAAGCTCCTTTGGCTGTACTTCTTCTGTGGATCACAGGAAAGCACTTTGTTTTGCACTCCTGTGACCAGTTTTCAGCAGACAGTGGGCTAACACCTGCTGTCAGCTGACATCACAGAGCCGGTCTAGGCTTGGGAAAGATCACGACCATATGGTTGGGAACCACCCACATGCCACATTGACCGACACCCGGCTCAGCCTCTCAGCAAGCCACTGAGAGGCTGAGCCGACCGCTCCCACCTCCTCCACAGCTGATCGATCCAGTGAGCGTGGGGGCAGAGCAGACAGTCATCAGCTCTCTGCTCTGGGAGCTCTGAGAACTGAGTGATCGACGGTGTTTGATCCCTCTGTCCTCAGTCTTAGAGCCTGCAGGGGACAGATGCTGCATTCACCTAGGTAAGTATGATTAAAAAAAAATAAACATTCCCATACTTTTCTTTTAAGACATTGATGTTGATTTACTGAAGGCAGACTGTTCACTGTGCAAGGGAAGTTGCACTTTCCAAGGTAATAAATGTGGTGAAGTTTCACTTTGCAAAGAATACCCAATTGTGTGCAGAGAAAAGAATAAAAAAAAAGCATTATTGCTTGCAAATGATTGGATGATGGAAGTCAGCAGATCTGCACCTTATTTACTAAGCTCTGGGAAAATTTATCTGACAAAGTGCAACTTCCTTTGCAAAGTGAAAAGTCTATTTGCCCCCCTGTGTACATCAGAGGGAGTTTTCCAAATTATGTAATAATATACATGGCCCACTACATGGCAACAGAGTGCCCTTTAGCCCATAGCCTTGAGTAAATCTGCTGCTTTTCAGACGTCTTAAGATGTCAGCGCAGTTGATCACACACATATGCCTAATGCAAAGCAACACTGCACTCAGGCTGCAGATTAGGACCTAAGGCTTCACCTCGTCTGAAGGGTTTAGGAGCAGGGAGGTCATAGCTGGCATGTTTCTTCAAATGTCAATGCATTTGCCATAACAATATTGCAGTCAAGTGTGTTGGGATATAATGTTCCCTTTATATAGACACTAAACTACTTGTGTTCATATGCTATAATGGAGCAGCAAATATTCTTCTGTTTTCACTGTGGTTGTAACCACAATCAATTTATTTTTAAATGCTATCATGTTTCAGTACACAATAAACATAGAACCTTGTTCTATTTTCTGTTTTCAGACACATTTAATTATGCCAAGCATGTGGTCATTGTGGCCGGTTTATTGCAATTCACAGTGTGGGCAACATGAGGAAAGTACAGCTGCACATTAGCCACACATTGAAAATCATATGAACAGTCTGCAAGCCTAATGCCGCGTACACACGGTCGGAATTTCCGATGGAAACAGTCCGATGGAAGCTTTTCAACGGATTTTCCGATCGTGTGTATGCCCATCGGTCTTTTTCTGTCGGAACCTGTTCTCAATTTTTCAGACGGAAAACCTTTCTATCGGATTTTCCGATCGTGTATATGCAATTTCGACACGTAAAATTCCGACGCATGCTCGGAAACAATTTGACGCATGCTTGGAAGCATTAAACTTCCCTTTTATAGTGCCGTCGAACGTGTTTTATGCCGCTGTGTTATTGACCGTCGGAATTTGGTGTGACCGTGTGTAGGCAAGACAGTTTGAGTGAAATTCCATCTGAATTCTGACGAGAAAACCATCAGAGCTTTTTCCGACAAGAATTCCGACCGTGTGTACGCGGCATAACAGTTTTCAATCCCCCTCAAATGTTCATTAAACTATAAATGCCAATAAGCAACTTTGCTATTGTTCTAAGCTGTCTTGAATGCAATCACCTGTTATATCTGTATCATGTCACTCTGCCAAATCTACCTGTTCCATACTCACTAGACAGCACTCTCATGACTCTTTCTTCCCTAAGATCTACAGTTTCATGGGTAGTTGTATTTTTGTGCTCGGTCTATCATCACAGCTGGAAAGTGAATCCTCTCCCTCTCATTCCCACAAGGTACCATTACACTTGAAAGGGTCATTTTCTGAATAAAGAAATATTTCAAGAAAGCATTTCAATAGCATGAATAAAATGAACAAATCATTCCATCTCACTGAGACTCTCTGGGCTGGGATACCTGACCCACAGACTATTTCTCTGTGTGTTTCCCTGCAGAACACTTTGAATGGAGACCTGCCAGGACAATGACAGGCTCTAAATTAGATTGATTGATAGCAGTTTGGATATTTTTTGCATATTAACTTATGATCACCTGCACACTGTAATACATTATGCCTATTATTTTCTTCTGCCAGGAGGCCAGAAACATATTCCAGTATATAGGATAAAAAGGGATAATCGAAAAAACGTAGTTATCAAAGTATTTGATTATGTTTTCCTGTTTATGTCACAGTTTAATGCTCATAATCAGGTATCCACCCACATAAAACCTTGGTTAAATTTAGCATTTTTTGTCATTACAGATCTATAGTCATAACTGCATGTACAGAATTTGAAGTTAAAGAGTGGATTATGGCTCAGTAGTGGCTTATTCATGAAAGAAACTCTACAGGTGAGTTAAACAGTCTATCTGTTTGTGGACCCATTTTTTGATTGTACTGTTTGCATTTGTTATTGATACTCCTAAAGGAAATGTACACCAGTAGCAATAAGTAGGTTGATATTATGGACTTGCTTCTGACAGTGGCATCACTGTGAGGGATGCAGACCACACTAGGGTGACACCTGCCAGGGGGGTGACACCATCAAGTAGGAAGTGATATCTGCTCACCATGGTGGAACCCCTATCCATAATAGCGTGCAGATCCGCGTGCCGGCACCGACCGCATCATTTACAAAAGCTGGTTTGGGGTCATCTCCCCCTTTGAGCTCTCCTATAACTGGCCAGATTTCCCTCAAAGTTAGCCTGCACTCATACATTCTCTGCGCCATTCTCCCGGCCCAGCAAGTGACGTGAGGCCCTCCCCTGTGTTGTGTGTCGGAGGAATGCAGTGGCCGGGGGGAGAATCCAGGATCCTCATCTACCAACTCCACCACCGGGATCTGACACAGCATGCCGCCTTCCAGAACCTTGTCCTGTGAGGACCAATCGCCTCCCCAACCTGGTAACTACCACCCATATTACCCCAAGAGGACTGTCCGAGACTGACAGACGGAGCATAATACTAGAATACTTATTAAGTACAGAAGCTAGCTGATACTGCAATAGCACCCACAGCACCCCTTTACCATGTGATCAGCTGATCACATGTAAACAGACTTGCCGGTTATCGGCAGTCCTTTCTTCCCATGATGTGTATGTGTGAGGAAAGGAAAGCGGTTAACCAGCAAGACTATTAGTACATTGTTTACACTGGTAATAAGGGCTTTGATCATCAGTGTCCTGATTTAATGCAGCCCCATCAGTGCTGCCTATCAGTGCTCATCAGTGCCACCTATCAGTGCTGCCTATCAGTGCTCATCAGTGCCACCCATCAGTGCTCATCAGTGTCCCCTATCAGTGCCCATCAGTGCTGCCTATCAGTACCCATCAATGCTGTCTATCAGTGCCCATTGGTTCTGCCTATCAGTGCCCATCAATGCTCTCCATCAGTGCCATATATCAGTGCCACATATCAGTGCTCATCAATTCCCCCTATCAGTGCCCATCAGTGCCACTTATCCGTGCTCATCAATGCTGCCTATCAGTGCCATATATCAGTGCTCACCAATGCCCCCAGTCAGTGCCCCTTATCAGTGCTCATCAGTGCTACCTATCACTGCTCATCAATGCGCCTACCAGTGCTGCCTATCAGTGCTCATCGGTGCTGCCTATCAGTGCCACTTATCAGTGCCCATCATTGCTGCCTATCAGTGTCCATCAGTTATGCATATCAGTGCCACTTATCAGTACTCATCAATGCATGTGTGCGCAATTTATTTATTTATTTATAATTCTGTTTATTTGTTTTGCAAAGAAAATACAAATCAGAGCCTGTGGGCCTACTGGCTCAGTGCAAGCATGCACAGTTTTAAAGCGTGACGTGTTAGGGGGTAAATATTGTATTTTGAGTTTTTTTTTTATTCATTAACCACTTTAAGACCAGCTGCCACAGTTGTACTGTGACAGGTTGGCTCTCCTGAGTAAATTGCCATCATTGTACGTCGGCCGTTTTAAGAGCTCTAGGAGGCGTGCACATCTGGCGCCCACACACCGGTGCCACTGCACGTGGCAGGCAGCTGCAATATCCGCCGGCCACCCGCGATCGCTCCTGATAGAGACTCCTGAGAGAGACAGAACGGGGATCTGTCAATGTAAACAGATTAGGATTAGGAACAGCGATCTCTCTTCTCCACCAGTCACTACACCCCCCCCCCCCTAACCATAAACATAATAAAAAAACACACCGTCTTTTTGGAGAGCAGCCTGTATTTCTCCTGCGGTTACCTGTGGATTTTTCTTTGTATCCTGAGCAATTCTCTCCCCAGTTTGTCAACCTGACCTTGGCTTGGTATCAAAAGAGCTCCTAATTTTCCACTTCTTATTAAGTGATTAAAACGTACTGACTGGCATATCCAAGGCTTTGGATATTTTTTTATATCCTTTTCCACCTTTGGAAAGTTTCATTACCTTGTTACGTAGGTCTTTTGACTGTTCTTTTCTACCTCCTCATGGCTCAGTGTCTAGCCTGCTTAGTGCATCCATGTGAGAGCTAACAAACTCATTGACTATTTATACATAGAGACTAATTGTGATTTAAAAAGCCACAAATGTGGGAAATTAATCTTTAATTGCCATTTTAACCTGTGTGTGCCACCTTCTGTGTCTGTACCAAGAGCAAACATTCCAGGGTATGTAAACCTTTGATCAGGGTCATTTGGGTAGTTTCTGTTGTCATTATAATTAAAAAGAGTAAACACAGTTGATTGGTAATAAATGGTTTCAGCCAAACACTAACCATGAGTGAAAGAAATGTTTTTGTGTTATCATTCATATTCTATGAATAATGGCCAAGAAATCATACATTCTGCCAGGGTATGTAAACTTAGGGGCACAACTGTATATCCCCTATTTTGTAGACGCTATCACTTTTGCGCAAAATCAATATACGCTTATTGCAATTTTTTTTTGCCAAAAAAGAATAAAAATTTACCTAAACCGATGAAGAAATTCGTTTTTTTTATTTTTTAGGGCTATATTTTTTATAGCAAAAAGTAAAGAATATAGTTTGTTTTTCAAAATTGTCAGTCTTTTTTTGTTTATAGCGCACAAAAGAAAAAAACGCAGAGGTGATAAAATACCACCAAAAGAAAGCTCTATTTGTGGGGGAAAAAAGCACATAAATTTTGTTTGGGTACAGCATCGTATGACCGCGCCATTGTCAGTTAAAGCGATGCAGTGCCGTATCGTAACAAAAATGGCCTGGTCATTAAGGGGGCAAATCCTTCCAGTCCTTAAAGTGGAGTGCCCACAAAAAAAAAAAACCCCCGAGACCCCCCTCGTTCCCCGCTCCGCTCGCGGCGCCGGCATTCTTAATGTGGGAACACGGCTGTGGCTTCACAGCCGGGCACCCACTGCACATGCGCGAGCGGCGCCGTGATTCGACGCTCACTCATCTGGGACACATGACAGGTCCCAGATGACTGTGCAGCGCCTAGGGGAAGTGACGTTTAGCCCGGGCAATGAAGGTGGCAGACTACGAGGGACCCCCTAGCAACAGGCATTTAGAGGTGAATAAAAACATTTTTTTTTCCAATTATTTTTTTTTGATTTTTTTTAGGATTTTTAAGCCACAATTTTTTTTTTGGTGGGCACTCCACTTTAACTAGTTAAAGTGTATTACCCCCCCCCCCCCAAAATCGCGCTTGCAAAATCGCTGCACAAATACCATGTGACATAAAAAATAGAATTTTTTTTCCCTAGGGTCTCTGCTAAAAACAAAATGTATGTATATGGGGGTTCTAAGTAATTTTCTAGAAAACATTACTGATTTCAACAAAAAGTGCCCAAAAAAGCCTGGTCGGTAAGTGGTTAAAAAAAAAAAATCAAGATGTGTCTGTCAGCCTATGTCTGTCAATGAATAATGTCTATTCACACCAGTCTGTATATGTTTATGTCTGTGAATCTGTAATCTAGCTTTGGTGTATTGTAAGCAAAGATTCACCCCTTGCAATAAAGTATTAGGAATACTAGGATATATCCTAAAGTTTCGTGACCTGTACAAATGTATTCAAACTTCATTACATCTACAGTATATGGTTACAAAACCCTCTGGTACATCTTGATATTCTAATCATCATTAACAGTAGATGAAACATTTTCTCATAGATTATTGAAGAATGTCTTCAGTAGGGATGAGCCGAACACCCCCGGGTTCGGTTCGAACCAGAACCTTCGAACGGACCGAAAGTTCGCGCGAATTTTCGAACCCTATACGTTATAATGGACGCGAACGTTCGAAATCAAAAGTGCTAATTACAACGGCCAATATGCATGTTAATGTCATAAAACAGGTTTGGGGACCCGGGTCCTGCCCCAGGGGACATATATCAATGCAAAAAGAACTTTTAAAAACTAACGTTTTTTCGGGAGCAGTCATTTTAATGATGCATAAAGTGAAAAAAAAAAAAAAGTGACATTTTCCTTTAAATATGGTACCTGGGGGGTGTCCAAAGTATGCCTGTGAAGTGGCATGTGTTTCCCGTGTTTAGAACTGTCCTTGCACAAAATGACATTTGTAAAGGAAAAAAAGAAGCCATTTAAAACCACTTGCGGCTTTAGGTTTGATCTTAAGTAGAATCTGAACAGGTACATTATGAAGTGTAGCTCCATCCCAAAAAAATCTATTTTTAAGCTTTTTGGAGAACATAGGGAGGGGTTATCACCCCTGTAACATTTGCTGTCTTTGCACATCTGTTCAGAACATGTCACCTCACTTTCCGTCCCAATGATAAATGTTTTTGGAAAAGTGGGGTTTTAATTGAAACAAGGATTGGTGATAAAGTATCAGTAGAGAGGAGATACCTTTTTCCCAAATTAAATCTAACAGGATAGAATTTCCCTTCCTAGGGGTAGATTTCCTCTCACTTCCTGTTTTCTCTTTCCATTTGCAAGTAGGAGTCGTTTGTAAGTTGGATGTTTGAAAGTAGGGGCCTGGCGTATATACTCTGCAGAAATTTGCCCTATTAGATGTTGGTGTAGCCACAAGACTGGTGGGCACAGGAATGGGCCCTGCTGTGAGTTAATAGATCAAGATTTGTAATTGCATGCACCTGTTGAACAGGGCAGAAAAATTGGGGGTGGTGGTGGTGGACGGTTTTGCCACAAGACTGTAAGCTCTCACAGTTACTCTTGGTGGGCGCAGGAATGGGCCCTGCTGTGAGTTATTAGATCAAGATTTGTAATTGCAAGCACCTGATGAACAGGGCAGAAAAATTGGGCCTTTGGCGGTGGTGGTGGACGGTGTTGCCACAAGACTGTAGGCCCTCATAGTTACTCTTGGTGGGCGCAGGAATGGGCCCTGCTGTGAACTATTAGATCAAGATTTGTAATTACCCGCCCCTGTTAAACAGGGGCTGAAAAATTGTGCCTTAGGCACTGGTGCTGGTGCCACAACACTGCAACCCCTCACAGAGACTGTACTTGGAGCACAGCAGTCACACGTGTTGCGAAGCATTTTTTTAAAAAATTGTAAGTACACGCCCCTGTTAAACAGGGGCTGAAAAATTGTGCCTTAGGCACTGGTGCTGGTGCCACAACACTGCAACACGGCCCTCACAGAGACTGTACTTGGAGCACAGCAGTCACACGTGTTGCGAAGCATTTTTTTAAAAAATTGTAAGTACACGCCCCTGTTAAACAGGGGCTGAAAAATTGTGCCTTAGGCACTGGTGCTGGTGCCACAACACTGCAACACGGCCCTCACAGAGACTGTACTTGGAGCACAGCAGTCACACGTGTTGCGAAGCATTTTTTTAAAAAATTGTAAGTACACGCCCCTGTTAAACAGGGGCTGAAAAATTGTGCCTTAGGCACTGGTGCTGGTGCCACAACACTGCAACACGGCCCTCACAGAGACTGTACTTGGAGCACAGCAGTCACACGTGTTGCGAAGCATTTTTTTAAAAAATTGTAAGTACACGCCCCTGTTAAACAGGGGCTGAAAAATTGTGCCTTAGGCACTGGTGCTGGTGCCACAACACTGCAACACGGCCCTCACAGAGACTGTACTTGGAGCACAGCAGTCACACGTGTTGCGAAGCATTTTTTTAAAAAATTGTAAGTACACGCCCCTGTTAAACAGGGGCTGAAAAATTGTGCCTTAGGCACTGGTGCTGGTGCCACAACACTGCAACACGGCCCTCACAGAGACTGTACTTGGAGCACAGCAGTCACACGTGTTGCGAAGCATTTTTTTAAAAAATTGTAAGTACACGCCCCTGTTAAACAGGGGCTGAAAAATTGTGCCTTAGGCACTGGTGCTGTGGCATGGATCATTGAGGAGGAGGAAGAGGATAGTCAGTGAACATAAGAGGACAGTCACTCAGCATCAGCATAGGCAGTCTTGAAGGGATGTGACATTAAAAATTATTCGGTTATATCCGCCTCAGGTGCCTGGTAGCTGGTGGTGATCCAAGACTGATTCATTTTGATGAATGTCAGTCGATCAACCGAGGCGGTGGACAGGCGCACCCTATGATCAGTCACAAATCCTCCAGCAGCACTGAATGTGCGTTCGGAAAGAACGCTGGAGGCAGGACAGGCCAGTAGCTCAATTGCATACTGTGCAAGCTCTGGCCAGTGATCCATCCTCAGGACCCAGTAAGCCAGAGGATTTTCGGTGGGAAAGGTGTCCAAGTCTGACCTTGCCCCAAGGTATTCCTGCACCATGTATATCAGACGCTGGCGATGGTTGCTGGAACCGATCATACCTTGGGGCTGCGGACTAAAAAATTGTCTGAACGCATCGGTCAGACGTCCACCTTCCCCACCGCTCCTTCTGCCACTGACCGAAGCCTCAGCAACTCGTCGCCCAGGACCAGGAGTTTGTAGCCTCCCAGTTTCTGGGAACGCGTTGCACAGACCTTTCTGCAAGGCCTCCCTGAGATGTCTCATCCTCTGCTCCCTCTGCGACGGCAAGATAAGGTCCGCAACCTTACCCTTGTACCGCGGATCAAGGAGAGTGGCCAGCCAGTAATGGTCCCTCTCCTTGATCCGAAGAACACGAGGATCCTTCCGCAGGCTTTGCAGGATCAGGGAGGCCATGCAGCGTAGGTTAGCTGAGGCATTCGGTCCGGAGTCTTCTGGGTCACTGAGGATGACATGATCGCCAGCCACCTCCTCCCAGCCACGTACAAGTCCACTGGCTTGTTGGGACTGTACATCATCCCTAAAAGACTGCTGCTGCTGATGCTGAGTGCCAGGCTCCACCTCCATGCTCACACAATCCTCCTCCTCCTCCTCCTCCTCCTCATCCTCTTCCTGTGTGATGGGTGGGACAGAAGGAACACTGTCCGGATAAAGGGGGCCTTGAGAGGCAAGGAAGTCCTCCTCTTCCTGCCTCTGTTCTGCCTCAAGTGCCCTGTCCATTATCCCACGCAGCGTATGCTCCAACAGGTGGACAAGAGGGACAGTGTCACTGATGCATGCACTGTCACTGCTCACCATCCTCGTGGCCTCCTCAAATGGTGAGAGGACAGTGCATGCATCCCTGATCATGCTCCACTGACGTGGGGAAAAAAACCCAAGCTCCCCTGACCCTGTCCTGGTGCCGTAGTCGCAAAGGTACTCATTGATGGCCCTCTGCTGCGTGTGCAGTCGCTGCAGCATGGCCAACGTTGAGTTCCACCTGGTGGGCATGTCAGATATTAGGCGGTTCTTGGGCAGGTTCAGCTCCTTTTGCAGCTCAGTCAGCCGAGCACTGGCATTATAAGATCGGCGGAAATGCACACAGACTTTCCTGGCCTGCCTCAGGACATCCTGTAAGCCTGGGAACCTGCCCAAGAACCGCTGCACCACCAGGTTGAGGACGTGAGCCATGCAGGGCACATGGGTGAGCTGCCCCTGTCGCAGGGCGGAGAGGAGGTTGGTGCCATTGTCAGAAACGACCATTCCTGGCTTAAGCTGACGTGGCGTCAACCACCTCTCGGCCTGCCCCTGCAGAGCTGCCAGAACCTCTGGCCCAGTGTGGCTCCTGTCCCCCAAACACACCAGCGCAAGCACGGCATGGCATCTTTTTGCCTGCGTACTTGCGTAGCCCCTTGTACGCCTACGGAGCACCGCTGGTTCCAAGGACAGAGCACTGGAGGAAGAAGAAGAGGAGGGGGTGGAGGAGAGAGGTGTGTCACAACCAGTAGCAGTAGTCGCGTTTTGGAGGCGTGGTGGCGGAACAACCTCCAACACTACTGCACCTTGTCCTGCATCCCTCCCAGCTGCCAATAGAGTGACCCAATGGGCCGTGAAAGAAAGGTACCGTCCCTGTCCATGCCTGCTGGACCATGAGTCAGCGGTAATATGCACCTTACCGCTGACCGCCCTGTCCAGCGAGGCATGGACATTGCCCTCCACATGCCGGTAGAGAGACGGAATCGCCTTCCGCGAGAAAAAGTGGCGTTTGGGAACCTGCCACTGAGGAACCGCACATTGAACAAACTCACGGAAGGGGGCCGAGTCTACCAACTGAAAAGGCAGCAGTTGAAGTGCTAGCAATTTAGCAAGGCTAGCATTCAACCGCTGGGCATGTGGATGGCTGGGAGTGTACTTCTTTCTACGGTCCAGCAGCTGGGGCAGGGAAATTTGCCTGCTGCATTCGGACGTCGGTGTACTGCAAGTACTTGGTTGTGACACACCGAATTCTACACCTTCAGTCCTCTCAGAGCAGCTTTCAGAGAGGACTGAAGGTGTAGTGGGGATGGAGATCCCAGCTGAGGAGGAGCAAGGAGAGGTCCGCTTAGTTCTTTGGTGTGGGTCTTTTATGTGTGCCTGCCAACGAGCTGCATGGCAGGTCGCCATATGTCTGGTCATGCTTGTCGTGCCCAAGCGGCTGATGTTTTGGCCACGCGAGATACGCTTGAGACAAATATTGCAAATAGCAGTGGTGCGATCTGCTGCACTCGTCTCAAAAAAGGCCCACACCAAAGAACTTTTCTGATAACGTGCAGAGGCAGCGCCCTGCACAGGCGGAGCTCTGCGGTGTTGTACAGTTGCTGTGCTGGCCTCTACCTGGCCTCCAGGGGGCATCCTGCCTCGTTGGACATGTGACGCCGCATCCTCCTCCTCCTCGTCCTCCTCCTCATCCTCTCTCCCTTCAGGCACCCACGTGGAGTCAGTGACCTCATCATCCCCTCCCTCTTCACCACTAGAGCAAACCTGGCAGTAAGCTGCAGCTGGTGGAACTGTACTGCCAGATTCCTCAAGCTGGGTATCGTCATCCGAGCCTTCGAATCGTTGGGCATCCTCCTGGAGCATGTACCCAACACTGTGCTCAAAGAGTTCGGGGGACTCCTCAGGAGGACATGGTGGGTCTAGGGAAGGGGTGGCTGATGATGCTCTGTCAGTACCCTGAGCCTGGGTGAGAGAGGATGAGGAGGATGAGGAGGGCTTGGTCATCCATTCTACCAAGCCTTCAGCATGATGCGGCTCCACATGTCCAGCTGCCGAAAACAAAGACGCGCGTGTCCCATGGCCACGTGCTGATGACGATGCACGACCACGTCCACGTCCACGGCCACGTCCACTAGAAACAGAGACTGTCTGCCCTGTGTTCTTGGCTCTGCACGCTCTGCCTCCCCTTGGCGGTCTTCCAGCCATTGTAGTCGGTAGTCCTGTGGGTGCTGCTGAGAAGAAAATATAGGAGCTCTGTGTGATGCCACTAACACACTAGAAGTCCTATAGGTGCTTCTGCAAAGAAAATATAGGAGCTCTGTGTGATGCCACTAACACACTAGAAGTCCTGTGGGTGCTGCTGAGAAGAAAATATAGGAGCTCTGTGTGATGCCACTAACACACTAGAAGTCCTATGGGTGCTTCTGCAAAGAAAATATAGGAGCTCTGTGTGATGCCACTAACACACTAGAAGTCCTGTGGGTGCTGCTGAGAAGAATATATAGGAGCTCTGTGTGATGCCACTAACACACTAGAAGTCCTGTGGGTGCTGCTGAGAAGAAAATATAGGAGCTCTGTGTGATGCCACTAACACACTAGAAGTCCTATGGGTGCTTCTGCAAAGAAAATATAGGAGCTCTGTGTGATGCCACTAACACACTAGAAGTCCTGTGGGTGCTGCTGAGAAGAAAATATAGGAGCTCTGTGTGATGCCACTAACACACTAGAAGTCCTATAGGTGCTTCTGCAAAGAAAATATAGGAGCTCTGTGTGATGCCACTAACACACTAGAAGTCCTGTGGGTGCTGCTGAGAAGAAAATATAGGAGCTCTGTGTGATGCCACTAACACACTAGAAGTCCTGTGGGTGCTTCTGCAAAGAAAATAGAGGAGCTCTGTGTGATGCCACTAACACACTAGAAGTCCTATAGGTGCTTCTGCAAAGAAAATATAGGAGCTCTGTGTGATGCCACTAACACACTAGAAGTCCTGTGGGTGCTGCTGAGAAGAATATATAGGAGCTCTGTGTGATGCCACTAACACACTAGAAGTCCTATGGGTGCTTCTGCAAAGAAAATAGAGGAGCTCTGTGTGATGCCACTAACACACTA